>JAEAOA010001395.1:2130000-2479485 GCA_016746295.1 Potamilus streckersoni
AACAGGACAATGCATGTAGTAAGAAAGGAAGAATAAAATTTCATCGTGGCAATCTATTAATTTGGTATGATGGCTACAAAATAATTTCCCAACAAGGGACTAAGTGTATTATACTGTTCAAGACAAATAACAAAACACAGTGTCATCCAGAAAAAGATTGAGTTTCAAGTTATATCTATCCACTGGGAGAAATTTGAAAGAAATGTTCTTAATAGTTGCAGAGAAATGTAGAAGAACGTAATCTTGTGGAATGGGTTTTAGATATCAAGGGGTACCACTATCGAGGATTTCGTAATTGCTATAAACCATGAATTTAAAGATCAAATGAAGAATGGTCATTGGACACAAGTCTCGTCCACAAACCATCAGATTAAGCATCAAGACCCTTGAAGATAAATTAATTCAATCAGACATGTGATGAAAACTGAGCATTAAAACAGTATAAAGAAATGTAGTACTTTGTAAAAGACACCAATGAATACTGTGTGATGAAATGTAATACTTTCTATGTGACACTAATCAATCCAGGATAATAAAATGTAACACTTGTTACAAGAAAGTAATCAATCGAGTATGATAAAATGTAACACTTGCTACAAGAAAGTAACCTATCCAGTATGAAAAAATATAACACTTGCTACAAGACACTAATCGATACAGTATGATAAAATAAAACACTTGCTACAAGAGAATAATCAGTCTAGTGTGATGAAATGTAACACATCCTACAAGACACTAATCGATACAGTATGATAAAATGTAACACTTGCTACATGACACTATATTAATTCAGCATCATTAAATGTAATAGTTTCTACAAGACTCCAAATACAAGACAATGAAAGAGTCTGGTTGATGGAGAGCATGAGCAACAAGATTTTAAGAGGTTTGGTTTATTTTCATGTTGGATAATTACTGATAAATTAGTTTCTCCTTCTCTCTTAATTTATATACAGGGTATGATAGCTTTAAAATGATCGACATTTACCAAGCATTGATTCAGATTACGTGCACAAGATCTTCAAATTGTCATGAGCATTATACAGGAAACACAATTTTAGGTTTCGACGCAAAACTTACTGGATGTCTTCAAAACCTATTCCTACACGTTTCACCTAGAATATATGAAGTCTTTTAATTCTATCAGATTCTTTGCTCGTTTCCATACTGTGCTTCTATAATTTTCATGAGGATTTCACAATGTACACATTCGATCACAAAAATGTTTGTTTAGTTTTCGATGTGATTCATGAAGTGATAAAGCTTATTAATCAATGACACACTACGGGAGTGGCTATTGCAATATGTAGGCTTGTCAATCAATTACACACTACGTGAGTGACTATTGCGATATGTAGACTTGTCAATCAATTACACACTACGTGAGTGACTATTGCGAAATGTAGGCTTGTCAATTAATTACACGCTACGTGATTGGCTATTGCGATATATAGGCTTGTCAATTAATTATACACTACGTGTGTGACTATTTTGATATGTAGGTCTGTCAATTAATTATACGCTACGTGAGTGACTATTGCGATATATAGGCTTGTCAATACACTACGTGAGTGGCTATTGCGATATATAGGCTTGTCATTTAATTACAAACCACGTGAGTGGCTATTTCAATATGTAGGCTTGTCAATTAATTACACACTACGTGAGAGGCTATGGCGATATGTAGGCTTGTCAGTCAATTACACACTACGTGAATGGCTATTGCTGTATGTAGACTTGTCAATCAATTACACACGGTATAAATGACTAATGATGTGTAGGTTTGTCAATCAATTAAACACAGTATGCTTACCTGGGCAGTGGGCAGTAGGTAAGTCCTCCAGACTTGGACTGGAAAATAGATGCTCCTGCCCCTTTCCTTCCATCGAGTCTGCCAGTTATGGATAAATAGTGTGATGTTAACACGGCATAATGGGTCGGAAGAACGTCCGAGACTAAGTCAACGGCCAGGCGGAAAGGCTGTCAAACACTTCAACGGCTACGTGTTCATGACCAAGGCGAGCCACCTAGTTGGAGGAAATCGGCTGTGGTCAGGCCAGGAGGGGGTTTGGCTCCGCCAGGCGTCAGCTGCCCTAGACACACCACATGAAAAACGACAACCATTGTAGTTCCCATACCGGCTGGGTCGTCGCCCGGGTCAACAAGGGCCGTGTCTTCCGTCGTGTATCAGGGCGGAGGTTGAAAGTATGCGACTGGTGCTTAGAGTAGCAAGATTCGTTTCATGAACAACATTACCATCGGCACCTGGAATGTGATAACATTTAGAGCACCAGTAAAGTTTGAGGAGCATACATATGAAACGAACGATTACCGCTCGAACATCCTAAGATTCTGCGAGAAACGATGGAAGAGCATTGAAGAAATAACTACCTTGGAAGGCCACAAAATGTACTTCATTGGCAGAGAGGACAAACATGAGCAGGGAGTAGGGGCCCTTGTCCACAAGGACAGCGTAAGTTGTGTCATAGGATATCGGCCAGTCTCCAACCGGCTCATCACCATCCGACTCAGGGCAACTCCATTCAACATCACCATCATGCAGGCATACGGCCCAACATATGACTATGATGATACAGATGTGGAAGACTGCTATGACCAGCTACAAGAGGATGTGGACAAAACACCGAAGAAAGACATTCTGGTTGTGCAAGGCGATTGGAATGCCAAGATAGGAGAGGACGCTAGCATGAACTGGAAAGGAATATGTGGACCCTGCTGCAATGCACAAAACATGGAGAGGTCTAAGGCTCATGGACTTCGCTAGTTATAACTACCTTATGCTGGTAAACACCTTCGGCCAACACAAAGAATCCATAAGAATGACATGGCACAGCCCAAGCGGAGACATCACAGTCAGATCGATTACATCATGTTGAAGAGGCGCGTAAAGTCAAGCGTAAACATCGCCAGGACTAGATGCTTTCCCGTAGAGGACTTTGGAAGTGACAATGATCTGGTGATGATGACCTGCAGGCTACATCTAAAGAATGTCAAGAAAAAGAGCCACACAAGAATAAAGTTTGATCTCGAGAAACTGAAGGATCCTGAAGTAGTAGAAGCCTCACAGGCAATGATTGGTGGGAAATTTCCAACACTCACCATTCTTTACAATGACGATACAGATATAGACAGGTTGATCACCACCTTTAATACAGCAACGACCAAAACAGCCAGTGAGATCCTTGGTAGACATTGCTAAGCCAATAAGCCCTGGGTCACAGATGAGGCGCTGAACATTTGTAACAAGTGGAGGGAGCTGAAGAAGAAAAAGAACGATACAGAAGGGTCAGAGCAGTACAAGGCAATCAACCGGGAGGTCAAGTAAAGCATGCAAAAAGCAAAAGAGACTGAATATAAGAATAGTTCAAAGACATTGAAGGTAACTTGAAAAGCAACTACAGCACAAAATGACACCAACTGGTCCAAGATCTAACAAGCACAAAACAACGGCGAGTTACCTCTTTACAGGTCAAAAAAAGAAAACTACATCACAGAAGAAAAATACATTCCAAAAAGATGGACAGATTGCTGCGTAGGACATTGCAACCCCCGGGCAACAATAGATCCAGAGGTACTGAACGTCCCTTCAGCAACTAACAACGACAACCAATCTATCTATCCTACGTGAAGAATTAGAAGCAGCAGAGATATCGCTGAAAGAGGAATTCAGCAGGAGTGGACAACATCCCAACAGAACTGGTCTAAGCAGGGGGAGAAGCAATGATTTGCTCCCTCACAAACATCTGTAAAAGGACCTGGCAAACAGGAGAATGGCCATAATCACTGATCATCTACTTCCCCAAGAAGAGCAATTTGTAACAATATGAAAACCACCGTACAATCAGTCTAATAAGCCACCCATGCAAAGTCATGTTGAGGATACTGCTGAACAGGCTAAAGCCGCAGGCTGAAACTATCATTGCCAAGGAACAGACAGGTTTCAGGGCAGGAAGCAGCACAGCAGAGCTGATCTTGAACCTCAGGATATTGTGTGAGAAGTACCTACAACTCCAGCAAGATCTGTACTACGTCGTCGTGAAATTCAAGAAGGCATTTGACAGGGTATGGCATGCAGCCTAATGGGCGACCATGAGACTGTACAACATCAATGCCAATCTCATTACTGTAATAGAGCATCTCTATGATAAGGCAACCAGTGCAGTATACGTCAACGGCAGCATAGGGGATTTGTTCAGAACGACAGTCTTAGTTAGACAAGGCTGTCTGTTCTCTCCCACATTATTCAACATCTTTCTGGATACAAGCATGGCTGACGCTCTTGATAATCATGAAGGTGCAGTCAGCATTGGAGGCAGAACAGTCACCGACTTACGTTTTACCGACGACACTGATGGACTAGCAGGAAATGGGTAAGAACTAAGTAGAATAGTAGAGAGCCTCGAGAAAACCTTGTCAGCCTAAGGCATGGAAATCAGTGCAGATAAAACCAAACCGATGACAAACAACACTAAGGGCATGAGCACTGACATCAACGTTTAAGGTACGAAACTAAAAACAGTTCACAGCTTCAATAATTTGGGGACAATTGTGACATATGAAGGATCGAAGCCTAAGGTACGCTCTAGGATTGCACAGACAACAGCAGCGCTGACAAAACTGAAGCCCATCTTGAGCGACAAGAACATCGCGCTCAGTTGAAAGGTCAGACTGATGCACTCACTGGTGATTTCCATATTTCTCTGCGCCTGTGAACCGTGGACCATAACAGCCGACTTAGAGAAAAGGATACAGGCACAGAAATGAGATACTTCTGAAAGATCTTCGTCTTCTCATAAAAAGACCGTGGCACCAATGAAGAAATACGGCAAATGATGAGAAAAGCCATTGGACCTCACGAAAACTTCATGACTACAGTGAAAAACGCAAACTCCAGTGGTTTGGGCATGTCGCACGATCATCAGGACTTGCCAAGACAATCCTGCAAGAATTGTACAGGGATGACGAAAGAGAGACCGGCAGAGAAAGAGGTGGGAAGACAATATTCAGGAGTCAACAGACTTGACACTGAATGACTCACTGAGAAATACGGAAAATCGAATTGAATGGAGAAAGCTGGTTGTTCGGTCTCGTGCTTTATCCCAATGGTCTACCAGACTACGGGACTGATGACGATGATGATGATGAAGACAAGGACGATGATGATGCACACCTGTAGTGATTTGTAGGCTTGTTAATAAATTATGCACTGTATGAATGGCTGTAGTGATGTATAAGCTTGTCAATCTATTACAATAGGGATGTGTAGACGTGTCAATCAATTTCACACTTTATAAATGGCTTTATTGATGTGTAGGCTTGTCAATCAATTATACACTGTATGAGTAGCTATAGCAATGTTTAGGTTTGTCAATAAGTCACACAATTTATCGATGGCGTGGACGTGATGTTTAGGGTCTTGAAGTAAATTAAACACTTTTTGAACGGTTGTAGTGTTGTGAAGGTTGTTTAGTCAAATATACACTGCATGAGAGGCTGTAGTGATGTGTAGGCTATTCAATCAATTCATTGCCATCATCATCATCATTATCATCATCATCGTCGTCATCGTCATCATCATCATCATCATCATCATCATCATCATCATCATCATCATCATCATCATCATCATCATCATCATCATCATCAATTCCTTAACCCAAGATGTTTGCGGGGTACCACAGGTGACTTTACAATCAATTGTCTCCATATTTTCCTGTTCTCTACTGCCCTTTGGGAATCTTTAAATTTCGTGATTGTCCAGTCCTTAATGTTGTCCTCTCATTTGTGTGTCTGCCTCTTATCCTACACCCACACACTGTTCCTTACAGGATTGTTTTTGCAAGTCCAGACTATCTTGAGACATGACTATACCACTTCAGTTCGCGTTTTTGTACAGTGGTCAAGAGGTCTTCATAGGATCCAATGATTCGTTGGATCCTGTTGTAGACTTCTTCGTTGGTTAAATAGACAATGCATGAGATGTCCAAGATCTTGCCGTATCTCATTTCGAAGGTCTGTATCTTTCTTTGTAGATCTGAAGAGAGTGTCCATGTTTCATAAGAATACAGAAAGATGGATATTGAGTGCATCAGCATTATTTATAATCCAAAATCAATGTTGATATCTTTCCATACTGGTCTCAGCCTTGCTATTACCGTATTGTCTGGGCAATCCTGCAAATTTGTTTTGGTTTGGAGCACTCATCTGTGGTAATGGATCACAAATACTTGAAACGTGTGACTCTTTTTTGCTTCTGTCCGCTGACCTTTATTACTGTACTAATGCCATTGGTGTTTGTCTTCAGTTTGGTTTTTCGGCTCTAATCTCTATACATTATGCTGTGGAGGTTGTGTCGAGGCGCTCGACCAAGTCAGCTAGTTCTTTTTCATCTGCTAAACCATCAATGGGCCGTGATACAGGCCCATCGAATCCGTTAGGGATGGAATAAGTTGCTCGCGCCGCAACTTGTCTCCCAACTACGGGTAAAATAGTGCGATGATAGCACAGCATTACTGGGCGGAAATCTTCCTCGATGAAGCCAACGGCCAGGGCGGAATGGCTCCAAGATGAGCTCAATGACCATGTGGTCAAGACCAGGGCATGCCTCATTATATCAGGAGATTTCGGCTGTGGTCATTCAGGAGATGGAGAGGCTCCGCCAGGCAGTATCTTGTCCTTGACACAATATAAAGACAACTGCAATCACCAACCTTCGCTTCGCAGATGATATTGAGGGTTTAGCAAGAGATGAAAAAGAGCTGGCTTACTTGGTTGAGCGCCTCGACAAAACCTTCAATCGATTACACGCTGTATGAATGACTGTAGTGATCTTTAGGCTGTTCATGCGTAATGCGTAATCCATTTTAAAGAATGGTAACTTCATGAATCTTGTAAAAAGATGAATAACTTTCTAAAATTGTAAGTATTTATAGTACAATAATAATATTAAGTAGTAGTAAAATAAAAAACTATATTTTAGACATTGTTTACAAATATTGTCAAAGCCAACACGAAGGGTTCATGCCCATAGAAGTAGTTTCTTTTTGGTGTTATGAAATAATAATTCCCAGTTTTTCGCGTCACATGATATGATTCCAAGGAAACTAAATTATTGTTACATATGATTTGCAAAATGAAATCGAATTAATATAAATACAGATTCTTGTTTCCCTCCCGCCATTTAACATAATGCTAAACTAATTGTCAATATACTTGTACATAGTTATACCGTGATATGGTGAAAGTTATTTTGGAAAAGCCAGGTTAAGTAACTTATCGTGCACTCTAAAAATATAGCTTCCTTAGAATCATTGTAAATCTGAAACAATGCAACACAATGACTTATTCCTCACATGGATAAAGTACAAATTGACCTAATGAATTCAATAAAAGAATGATATCATGCAAAGAACAAACAGCATTTCCATTTGGAACTTAACCCAGTTCAATGAAAGTTCAAACACTAAAAACTAAACGTTGATTAAAGGTAACATAAATAAAATTAAATAAAATAAATGTTTCCATTAGGTAAGGACTTGATCAACAGTGTATGTATGTATGTATGTATGTATGTATGTATGTATGTATGTATGTATGTATGTATGTATGTATGTATGTATGTATGTATGTATGTATGTATGTATGTATGTATGTATGTATGTATGTATGTATGTATGTAAGCATGTAAGCATGCATGCATGCATGCATCGATCGATCGATCGATCTATCTATCTATCTATCTATCTATCTATCTATCTATCTATCTATCTATCTATCTATCTATCTATCTATCTATCTATCTATCTATCTATCTATCTATCTATATATGTATATATATATATATATATATATATATATATATATATATATATATATTTACACATACAGAGGTAGATAGATAGATAGATAGATACATACATACATACATACATACATACATACATACATACATACATACATACATACATACATACATACATACATACATACATACATACATAGATAGAAAAACATTAACCATTCCGCCAAGATGCCTTTGCTATGTAAATATAACGTAAAAAATAATTATTATAGTCAAGTGGCGTGAAAGGAGATTCTGAGGTCCCCCATCTTAATGGATCAAGCTTAGGGCCTGCACTCGTTACCCTTCCCTCAAATACACACATTTGCAAGGGTTGTTTGAGCGGTGCTACACCCTTGTTATTGTCTAATACAGTACAGAATATTAGAACTGCATTTAGAAAGTGAATCACAGTGAGAAAGAACCTTATTAGTCGAAACAAAAAACACTTTATGGATTCAGAATTCTCATAATCGTTTTTCCTTATTAAGGCTTCTTTTCCTTCTGAACATTTTCGGAAATTTTCTGCAATATATTTCTTGAACTACATAGAAACAATTACTTAGAAAAGACCAGCTGTGTTTTTATTGCAAATGCTGAGGGTGAAGCGAGGCAGCTCTTTGTAAGTCTTTGGTATTACTCAGCCGGGGATCGAACCCACGACCTCCCCCATTCGAGGCGGACGCTCTAACCACTAGGCCACCGGAGCGGTTTGATTGATATATGTCCAGTTTTGTGTGATCATTGTGAAATTGGTCGATTGCTAAGAAGTGAATTGTGTCAACATAAACGCGATTTAAGTTTGCACAAAGACTGGTGTGCTTTAAAAGGATGTAATGTCAGCAGTCTATTGCAGAAAGAAATGTAACAAATTAATGATCATTCAAGGTATGAGAGAGTCAAAATTGCTTAGCACTGTACTTGGAAATGGCGTTCAATCAGCCTGACACGGTTTTAGACCCCATTAATAAACGGGTCTTCAATACTCCGTTGAAATAATATGATTTAATTGTAGAAACCACGCCGAATCTTAAAATGGATTTCATATGAAAAACAACTTCCATTGAGGAGATTTAGAAAACAATGATGATTTCTCAATGTTTTAGTGTAAGGTATAAGATCCATTTACCATGTCAAAGTGTCAGCATTCATTACACAGACACCAGATATAATTATTCGTTAATATATAAATCCGTGAAAGTTTCTTGAACTTGGATATTGGGAAACCTTTGCAAGGCGCTGGCTAAAAGATGTATCCATCTCATACGGACTACAAAAGCAATATGGCTTCTGTAACCGAATAAATGGCTCTCTGAATGGGGAAATGAAATCTGTGCAATGCTGTCCAATACAAAATGGAACAGGTCGTACGTATTTTGTACATCAGGAGGCATATTTTAGATTCAACAATAATTCTATAATCATTTCCACAGACATTGACATGAAAACTTTAAACAATAATGTCATAATTATTCCCACAGACGTTGCCATGAAAACTTCGATCAATAATATCATAATCATTTTCACAGACATTACCAGCAATAATGCCATAACCATTTTCACAGATATTGTCATGAAACTTCAAACCATTGACATATTGCCATGAACACTTTAGACAATAATGCCATGGCCATTCCTACATATATTGCCATGAAAACTCTAAGAAATAATAATATAACAATTCCCACAGACCTTGCCATGAAAACTTCGATCAATGATGTCAGAATTATTTCAATTTAACTTTAAATTTGGCTAATTGTTATATGTAAATATTATGGTAAAGGTTATCTCCCAGTAAGTGTTACATGGTGTTTGGTGATTTATTCTGAGAGAGAGAGAGAGAGAGAGAGAGAGAGAGAGAGAGAGAGAGAGAGAGAGAGAGAGAGAGAGAGAGAGAGAGAGAGAGAGAGAGAGAGAGAGAGTACCAAGCGCAACGACGTCCTTCTACCATCACTGATGCACATGTGCCAAACCCAGATGACCGTGCGCTCATACACCATAAAAGAAGGAACACTGTGGAAAGTTAGGAATCGGGGTGTGTGAGAAGTCAATAACTAGGCACGAGGAATGTAACAATCAGCTATATGCAAAACCCTACTGGATTTTTATATACAATTAAAGGCATATACATGAAATTATAAGCATTCACTGACACATAAGTGTACATAAATTTTTCTTGAATTAAGTTTGATATGTCACAAATTAGGTATGCAAATTTCATCTTTCCAAATGCATCGGATCTGACAGAGAACGTTTTATCAGGAAAAAAAATAATATATATATATATATATATATATATATATATATATATATATATATATATAGTTTGTTTCCTTTCTTGTAAAGTGCAGATATTCTGCATAGAAAATGACCTAGATTATTGTTTAATAATTTACCTTTTCTTATTTTATGTACTGCGTGATATGAGATATTTTTAAACATATTCCATGAAGAAAATAAGACGATACCTTACAGAGGAAAACGGTGATATCCCAGTGTTGCCACATCTTCTTTGTTTCAGGTACTTCAGTGGAGTATCAATAGTGGAGGTACAGAATGGAACTTTCTCACGGTTCAAGCAACTACAGGAGTTGTAAGTTAAAATATGTACTTGGTATGTCCAGAGGAAAATCAAATCTATAAAAAGTGCATGCCTTTACTTTTATGTATGTATGTATGTATGAATGTATGAATGCATGCATGCATGCATGTATGTATGTATGGTATGTATGTATGTATGTATGTATGTATGTATGTATGTATGTATGTATGTATGTATGTATGTATGTATGTATGTATGTATGTATGTATGTATGTATGTATGTATGTATGTATGTATGTATGTATGTATGTATGTATGTATGTATGTATGTATGTATGTATGTATGTATGTAATCTTGCCTTGTAAAAGTTCAGCAAAATAGATGTAATTATGAAACATATACTTTCAGATGTTTTCGCATAATCTTGAAAGTAATTTCCTATTGCTGTTTTACTGATTTATTCGGTGGTACAACTAATTTAAGCTATGACTTGTCCAGTGTTTTGTCAATGATAATAGCAAATGTAAGATATGACTTGTACACTATTTTGTCAATGAGCATACCTGAACACGTACATCTTATTTATTGTTATAAATCAAACTTTATGTAAAATCAATAATAGTATGATAATTGTTATTTTAAATTGATGATATCATTTACAAATAAAATATAATTTCTCTGTATTTAAAAGGTTTAGTTAAAACATTTTGCTTCTTGCATATATTGACATCATTTCGTGTCCCTTTTCCTCATTCAGATTTTTCCGTGACACAATTTCCGACCCATGTATTCTAGAGAAACTGGAACCCGGAGTGTTTGATGGACTCATTGAGCTAAAAATATTGTGAGTATGGGTTGGAGGGGGGAGGAATATGGGTCGATTTGGGATTCGGTGAAACTGCAGTTTTATAAGCTAAAATGAAATTTATCTCTCTTGTATTTTTGTTTTGAGTTTTTACATTGTTGTCGAATGATATGTCCAAAGCCCTGTCTATAGCATTTAACTTGTTACTGTATATATGTATGTATGTATGTATGTATGTATGTATGTATGTATGTATGTTTGTATGTATGTATGTATGTATGTATGTATGTATGTATGTATGTATGTATGTATGTATGTATGTATGTATGTATGTATGTATGTATGTATGTATGTTATTTTTCCATTTAAATCATATAACTCTGCAATAGCCACTGTATCATACTGTATCTCTTTTCAGTTAGTATTTTAATTTATCAATTGAGTTTTCTTTTGTCAACCTCCACACACTCACGAATGCACACACAAGCACATGTTTCAGTTCTATTCTGAAATGGATGAGTTATGTTCCTACGCATATACATCTGTAGTTTAGGGAAGTAAATGCGAGACATAAAATAAAATAACCAATGAAACAAGAATTGACCTAAATGCTGTCCGAAGCTGAAGGCTCAATTTCGGAAAAATCAAGTCAGTTTTGCAACAGAATTTCATTAATCCTGCTTCTGTTTCTGGTGAAAAATATAAATATTGCTTATATTACTTAATTTTCTGGAGTAATATGATTCACGTTTTTCTTTTATTCGTTTAAAAAATCAAGAACAAAGCATTGCTTAGTGTCATTTCTAGTGATTCAAGGGCACGATAAGAGCGTGTTGGAGTCCTTCGTCCCTTACTATTGCAGACATTTGCCAGCATGAATGATTTAAATTGGAATAGTTAGGAAGCATTTTCTCATCATCGTTGCAATAGTCAATTCACACAAGATATCTTGAGCGGTAAGAACTAGCAATGCTAATATACAAAATGACCTCATGACGATGTATTAAAGAATTTACAAAAGTCAGCTTGTTCAGCCTTTAAATGACCCAGATACCAGGAAATGGAAACCTTTTCAGAGGCGAGTTGGAAGTAACTAGCCAAATTTCAAGAGAAGCACATGGCGTCGACCGATGATGCCTTTTAATGATCTTTATTGGACGAAGAGGTGTCTATCTTCATTTTGTTTACAGCTGTCATGATTTCTTTGCGAAATCGAAATTGTTCAAAATATAAAATGCTTACATTTCATCAGTATACGTAAATATTACAGCGTTGCTTGCTTCATTTGTATCTCTTTTTCTTGCATTATGTTCACACAAATTAATCTAATTTAAATTTAATTTAATTTAAATTTAATTGTATGCATATTGTCAACATGGAGAGTCCTCTTCACAAACAGTTCTGCTTTGTGCTCAATCTCTTACCTCCGATGTACTATCCATAAATTAATAAAATAATGATATTAAATGACCATTGGCTAGACTAAACCTAAATTGAACAATATTATGCAAACAATGGGGTTGACTTAACATTTTAGAGAATTCCATGGAGTAGACACGTGTCGATATAATTCTAGCTTTAACTTTTCCGAAAGACGATTTGTTTATAAGAGTAACAATAGTTGGCCTACTGTCTCGTGAATTCGCACGTCAGGTACATGCTGTCCTACAATTTACTGCATAAGCAATTTTATATTTATTGCTTAAAGTGTAAGTTTCGAATACCAAGAAAGAATCACAGCTAGACAGAAATTAGTTCCAAGCAAATTCAAAGGACCAAATAAATCTTCATGAGATAATCTTGTATAGTAAGACAATGCAGACAATCGCAATTCTCGTAAGAAAAGAATGAAGAAAAAAAACCCTCCATTTTCCCACTTATTTATTTGACGGCGAAAAAAAAAAAACAATCATTGATCAAGCTTCCACTTTAATCTGAAACGTTGATCCGTAAAATTTGCTAGATATAAATATCAATAACAAAGCAAATCATTTCTTGAAGATAGTTATTACGGCTCGTATATATCTCACGGGTCTCAGATAACTGGCTTATAAACATTACAATTTTACAAGCATCCGTTAGATTAGAAAATTTGAGCAAAATCTATCTGACATTGATTTGAAGAAGATAATCAGTAAAATCACTACCCACGGGGAATCTCGTTTTGATATTTGCTAATATAAGATGTAAGATTAATCAACGGATGGTGCAATCCTATCAGGACTTCTTTCCATTAAATACATTATAGCTAAATCCTTGAGGCGAGACTTACTAATACAACGGGAGAATGAGAACATGTCATGAATTTTACATAACGTTAATGTTAATGTCAAACAGTTTTATTTGAAAATGGCGAAAGCGACAATCTGAAGTATTTCATTATGATGTTATTCAATCATAATGATAAAGTATAACTGAAAATACACTATATTTTATATCAGCATCCGAACGATTGTGACCCAAAATAATGTGTCGGTTATCAATACCACTCAATCATTCGTTTCAGATAATATTGTTAAGTTTATTTTATCTCAAAAGCCATAATATTTTTCAATGATAAAAAATATGAAACACGATTAACCTTGAAAGGGATTACCAGATGCCCAATTTATTTTCCAGATTTAAGGCAATATAATTCAAGTTTTAAGGCATAATTGAATTTAAGATCTATTGATGACAATGAGGTTCTTTCTCACACATGTATTGTTTCTTCTACGGCACATAAATAAGTACTTTATTCACAAAAACGATATTGCATAATAAATTTGGACTGTATATCGAAACTTTTTCTTTTAAAACTGTCAAGTTTTATCATTGGTGATTTATTTCACTTCTGTGAAGAAATAAAAAACACAAAACAAAACGGAAATTGGAGAAATCATGGCGGAAAATCACACAGTGAGAAATTCTAGGACGAACGCTAAAACAAAACGTCAAATTCAAACTGTGGGAAGCAGAAAGGCGATGACCGCCAAAATTTCATGCAACAGTCGCAAGATGGTGGTTGTGAGACTTTTACTGTATCAGAAGTCCACCTCACCTTTTTAAGACACGTTATTTGTCATCCTCATTATACTTAATATAAAATAGCATTACACTCCCAGTCAATGTAGAAGGAATTCACATTACAAGGTCAACTGAGAGCCTGACTTGCATGTGGACGCACGAAATGCATGGACCGCACGGCCGCACGAACATATATGAATAATAATAACATACCAGCAAAAGCGAGAAGGTAAATTTGTAATGCTATCGTTTGAATATAAGAAAGAGACTTTTAGGTTTCAACTGAAAATTGTAATGTTCACGAAAGAGAAGTAGGCGTGATAAATAAAATTATTCCTTACAGAAGATCAGAGTATACCAAAACAATATAACATTATTCCTCTAATCACACGAATATAGCTATACTATTTATAATGATTGATCTATTTCAGGGGAATTATAGGATGTGAAAGATTAAGAACAATCGATACAGGTGTTCTTGGAAAGTTTGAAAAGTTGTACACGCTGTAAGTATCCATTTCCAGATTCTGCAGTCATCTTATTTTTCTAACAAATGCAAAAAAAACCCTACACATTGTCAGAACCGATGGTTTACATTGAGATAAAGTAGTCTTGTAAGAATGCATTTAAGTTTCCCATTATCGAGGTAGATGTAATTTATCTATGCTTCGGCGCAGATATTATCAGGAAAATTTGAAGTTGATTTCAACAAATTAATTCTGAAAGAACCTAATGCTTCTAGACGGACTATGAATGTCGACATAGTTACTACATATCGATTTTGGCACGGTTCCATAAGGAATATAAAGTGAGTGTCACAAGCATGTTCTTCGGCAACTCATTTGATTGAAACAGTCTGTCGCATTATGTTGTTGTTCGAGAAAATTATCTTTTTGCGCACAATCTTCATAATTTGGTCTTGAAGGCAGCCATCATTTATAATAGTCACAAAGAAACCCCTGTCACTAACAATAATCATGACTGTGTCCAATCGTCGTAGTACAACGACCTTTTCAAACGAAACCATCTGGTTGATATTACGAGGATCATTCACCATATGAATAATTAGTTCTCATCGAGAAAGAGATTTTTTAAAAATAAATAATTACACCACCTTATCTTTTGCTTCAACATCTGTAGTTGTCAAAACTGTCCACATATTTGGAAGGAAGGTGAGAGATTCATGGCGCTAATGTCACAATAGTTTTTGATAAAATTGTTCAACCATGGTATTTGTAAATAAAATATTTCAATGTTGTACTTTAAATCCTGGTATTTATTCAAAATTAAAAATATATTTTCTACTTCTTCGCTAAGTTTTATTAAATTAAACACTTGTATTTCTGACCGCGTGTTGCCAAGAAACCCACTCTATCAAGGCTTGACTTGCAATTTCCATCCACTTTCAACTTAAAGACACTTGTATCCCAAATTGGTGATATCCAATTATTACAATTATTACATATTATTACAAAATATTACAATCTTTTTAGTTGTGTATTTACCACTTATTTAATATTTCTTATATAATGTATACTTTAATGAAATTTTATTTATTCATTTATTTATTTAAATGTGCAATTCATTAAATGTCTTCTTTTGAGAATGATTCAGCAATCAATCAATCAATTAATCAATCGATCGATCGATCAATCAATCAATAAATAAATCAACCAATCAATCAATCGTTCTTGGCAGCTGCAATCCTTGTGTCTCAGTTTCATGTTGCTTTTAAAATCAAACATTAATCATATCTGTCGTGAACCCCCTCCCCACAAAAAACTTAAATAAAACAAACTTAAATATCTTACACTACTTTCTTTATAATGGAGCTTAATTTCATTTTAATGCTTGCAGACATATTTTCCGCGGCGGCCTGGTTTCCGTTCCCAATCTGACGTCCTTCCATACCGTTAATAAGGACTTCAATGGGATGATGACAGATATGTAAGTCTGAACACAGTTTTCTAACTCGAAGGTGAACGATTATCTCATGGTTTGTACTGGTGCTGTTGTCAACACAATTGAAGTTATGACAACATGCATTGAAGCAAAATTAATTAGTTTTGCATTCCAACTGATTTTGTAAAATATAAACTAGCTATTTACCGACGTTTTGCTTCTAGTACCTTTGTATCGGACAATTTGTTTTTTGCATTGTTGTAATCGATGACTTTGGTTCCGCTCTACATTTTTCAACTTTTAAAAGGTTTTGACTTTTAAAGAGTTATGATTTCCGAAGTTTTCCTCAACCGCTATCCTGATTATTCTTAGTTTTTATCAGTTTAACCTTTAATTCCCTACATTCTGGTACTTGTTTGATGGTAGTAATTCTGACTTTGCAGTATATAGCTTAGCCCTTTTTCAGCTATGCATCTCTCACATGGCTGATAGATCTGCTTGATTACTTTTACTTCATGGGCTCCAAAAGCCAATAGAAAAATAAAACAAGGTTATTGTTGCTAAATATTTTACATTGCTTTTATTGAACCTCTAGTAGGTAGCATTGCCTATTCAGGCAAAATGCATTATCCTTAATTTGCTAAGACAACATTCTTTGGACTAGTCAATATTCATTCCTCGAACACATGTAAGCAACAATTTTCATCACCTGTCTGCTGTAGGCAGAGCGATTCTACCGTAATACCAAAATATAAAGATATTTCAGTCGTATTATATGAAGGCAGCAGAAAAGGTATGGCAACGTTTTCTTCACTGTGCTACTCGCGAATGCACGCTACTTCACGGTATACTTTCACTCTTTCAGATGCATTTAATATTTGTATGGCGGAACCTTTTTCGATGAACTGAATTTGTAAGCTCTTCATCTCTGAAAGCAGTAATTATCCTTGCCTATAATGTTATTTAGACCTGCTATGCCACAAGATGACAGCCTGCTGAAACCCAATTGAAATTTAGATGGTTTTCGGAAAGTTTGGATTTAATTTGAATATAACAACGTGTAACAATTTTCCCCTGGGTATTAAGTGTTATTTCCTAATTGCTTATGTCTCAAAATTATAGATTATGGCTATTATTCCTCATATACGTTGTTTTTGTGACCAGAACAGAAATATTTTGAAATTTACCTATTTTCCAGAACATTCCAGATAGATTCAGTATTGAGTAAACTTGGAGTAACTTCTAGAACGTTCTATAACTTTCCAGTAATATAAACATCATTAAAAATACAGGGCACTTAAGCCCACTAATTTAATTTAGTTCCAGCTGCCTAAATGGATACATATCTGCATTGTTCTGAGATGGCATCAAGAAGCTGCAAGCTTCCGGCAGAAGCATTTTGCTGTGTCTGCAGCCAATTAATCAAGACAAACCCTCGTTACCTCTTTTTATCTAAAAGCACTGCAAAAAGACCCAGGAAGGTGATATGGGCATTGTTACTCAGACTTTTATCTTTTAAAATTTGTTAAAAGCTTCAAAATTGTAGAAGTTTTTAATTCTAAAATCTTTTACAGTGTTATTGAAAAATATAAATATGAAAAATATTGCGAGAATCTCTTACACATTAGTCATGGATAAAATAAATGTATTTTTGTAGGATAGTACAGAGGGGAAATAAGAACCATGAAGTTCGCTATCCCAAGAATTTGGCGGGAACCCACTGATCTTTCAAGCAACTGCTACATCTGCACGGTTAACCCTTCCAAACGTTGGACTGGCGCAAATGTACCTGCTATCACGTGTCCGGACCTTCCTTCATCCATTGCCCCGGTGCAACACTGCCCTGAGCTCTCTGTACTTATACTCATCCGGAGAGAGAGAGAGAGAGAGAGAGAGAGAGAGAGAGAGAGAGAGAGAGAGAGAGAGAGAGAGAGAGAGAGAGAGAGAGAGAGAGAGAGAGAGAGAGCAGCCGTCTTTAAATGTGAACAGCAAGTCAGAAAGCGAGGAAAGATGTTGTAGATCCAGATGACATTTGCAAAGGCAGAGCTGAGAAGAGAAACCAATACTAGTCCAACCAAAATGATATCAACGACTTGATTAGATATCTTGGTTTCACCAAGTCCAATGCCGAGGTTTGACGTCTAGGATCAAGCAGTGGAACTTGTTTGGTGAAAGTGTGCAAGTCGCGCTGATCACTGGATGCGTCACCAAGCTATTTTCAGTTTCTTCACCTGTTAAAATATACTTTGCTTCTGCCACAACGTGTCCCGTCTGTTGGATGGATTCAGAATCGCCTGTAACCAGAATGAGCGGCTTTTCTTCATTACGAGATCATCCATGAACCTCAAAGCCGTGTTGCTCCATAACGGGAACAAGTACTTGTCTCTTTCCATGGCTTGCCTGGTGCACCTCGAGGAGGATTACAACAGCATTAAGACCTTGTTGGACGCCTTGAAGTATGATGAGTACGGTTGTGAGGTCATCTGAGACTTCAAAATGGTGGCATTCCTGATGGGTGTTACCAAGTTTCCCTGCTATCTTTGCCTTTGGGACAGAAGGCACACAAATTCGCACTACCACAGGC
Source organism: Potamilus streckersoni (assembly GCA_016746295.1). Classification (NCBI taxonomy): domain Eukaryota; kingdom Metazoa; phylum Mollusca; class Bivalvia; order Unionida; family Unionidae; genus Potamilus; species Potamilus streckersoni. Next base: position 2,148,702 of record JAEAOA010001395.1, read on the forward strand.
GGGACTGGACACAGTGGACCAAGTTCTCTGTGGGAGAAGACCAACGTCAAGTTGGAGCCTCTGGTGGACTCTCGGAAAGTGCTGATGTCACCAATCAAATTGGGCCTTGTGAAACAATTTGTCAAAGCTCTAGATAACGAGTCGGCAGCCTTCAGTTACCTTCAAGATTTCTTCCCTAAGCTGTCTGTGGAAAAGGTCAAAGCCTGTGTCTTCGTCGGACCACATATAAAGAAGATCCTGGAGTGCACCGAATTCCACAAGAAGTTCACTAGTAAGGAGAAAGTGGCTTGGAACAGCTTTGTCGCATTGGTTCGGGGCTTCCTGTGCAATCCCAAGCCGAAAACTATGTGGAGCTGGTTGAGACTCTGGTACAAAAAAATCTATTTCACAATGGGCTGCAGGATGTTCCTCAAAGTCCATATCCTTGATGCTGATCTTGATAAATTTAAGGTGAGCATGGGAGCGTACTCGGAGGAATAAGGCGAGCGCTTCCACCAGGATATACTGGACTTTGAACGGCACCACTAAGATTAGTATAACAAAAACATGATGGGAGACTACATTTATGGGCTGATTCATGAAAGTGATTTACAGTAAAATCAAAAATCTCGAAACACTGCTTACTTCTAAATCTTTTGTGGTCATTTTTGTGTTACTTTAATATAGATTAGTATAGATAAGGTTTGATTCACATGTCGTTTTCTTCTGAGTTTATGTGAACGAAAAGACACAAATTCGCCAGTTTTCTCATTGGAAAAAAGTAAATTTCAAAATATCACTGTCATGGTCACAAAAGCAAAGTTTGTGGGGAATAACAACCATTATCAATACTTCTTAGCGGTAACTAATTACTAAATAACACTTACTACCCAGGAATAAAAATTGTGTCACATAGTGTAATCTGATTTCAAATTACGAGTTCCACTCTTTAGCAGTATTTTGGATTGATGAAACTTTGAGTTTACATAACAAATGGTTTGTAAAAGATCTCTTTGTACTGAAAATGTTCTTTAAGTATGTTGTAAATAATTAACATAGCTATAGGCTGGTTTCTCATGTATCTCCATACTCTAACGCTATCTTCATTTACATAGTTGTACTTTGTAATTATAAAACGGATCCAAAACTGACTGAAAGAAAATCGGTACTCCAGCGCATCGGTTATAGACCAGATGCAACTTAGTGACGCCACAAATATATCCATCATGGCGACTTTCGTAGCCCAGACTAACGTCTGGAATTTTTAGAATTTATCACCTTAAGTCTAAGTTTAATTTTCATAATATACTTGTACATAATACACTTTTACGTTTCGAGTACGTTTCTTTGAGCACATTTACTTAAGGGTAAGTGAAAAAGCCTGCCAGTAGCTTCTCGTGGGTCGGTTGTTCTTCCCGGGGTTTTCCAGGGTTCTTCCTCCACCATTAATACTGGTGGATTTGGAAAAATATTTTACATATATTTTCGTTCACATAGTTTATTTTATTAGATATAGATGAAATGGGTTCGTTTATTTACATGGTGAAATTTATTGAACAGCTTCGGTGATGTAATTAAATTGATTGTTACGTCATGTTACTGTTGCAGAAAAACTTACATGATACTTAACTGGAGACCTTGAATCATTTACTTACACAAATATTGCATGAAATCCGTTTCTTTTCTTACTAAAAAGATCTACGTACTAAAACTAATTGGATAATGAATGCAGAAGTAAACCAAGTTATGGTTATTGTTATAAATGAAATAGAGATGACAATCTTAAACAAATACTAATACTAATACTAATAATAATAATAATAATAATAATAATAATAATAATAATAATAATAATAATAATAATAATAATAATAACAGCAATAATAATAATAATAATAATAATAATAATAATAATAATAATAATAATAATAATAATAATAATAATAATAATAATAGGGGCCCATTCCGTTCTAAAACGGAATGGATAATGAATACAGAAGTAAATCAAGTTATGGTTATAAATGAAATAGAGATGACTATCTTGAGCAAATAATAATAATAATAATAATAATAATAATAATAATAATAATAATAATAATAATAATAATAATAATAATAATAATAATAATAATAATAATAGGGGCTTCTAGTGGCCTAGTGGTCTAAAGTGCTGTCCGTTACGGATCACTGCCATCTTACCTCTGTCGGCGTGAGTTCGAGTCCAGATTCGGCTAACGTGGGTAAGTGAAAAAGCCTGCCAGTAATTTCTCGTGGGTCGGTGGTTCATCCCGGGGTTTTACAGAGTTCAAACCTCCACCATTAATAGTGGCCGCCATGTATAACCTATCTTGTGCTGAGAAATGGCATTAAACCCATCAAGAACAACAACAACAACATAATAATAATAATAATAATAATAATAATAATAATAATAATAATAATAATAATAATAATAATAGGAAGTAGAAAAATGAAGGAAGACAAAGTGACAGAAATAGTTTGAAAGTGATTGGTAGAGAAGCATCAGGTACTGTTCATTTTCAGTTTTGTCAATCGTTTACCAAAATAATAATAAAAACAAAACTATTTTAAATGTCTCTAATGATATTCCATCGATTTGCCACTATCAGCACTATTCTGCACAGGGGCATAAATAAATAACAAAATTAATACCAAAGGATCATAAATTAAGACAAACCGCTACAGTAAATATTTTTGTTTTTGATATGAATATCAGCATCTGTAAGTCTTTATGCTAATGGATATAAATATATATTTTCTTATATTTGTAGCGATTTATTTTCAGAGATTTACACAGCAACAAGATCACAAGAATACCATCACATGCATTAGCGGGAATCAAAGTCGACTCTCTGTAAGTAAATCAATTTTTCGCACAAAAACAAATACGTTGATTAAAAACAATTCGCTTTATAAGTGGATATATTTTGAAGTTTTACATTTCGAGTACGTTTCCTTAAGCACATTTATTTAAGGTGAATATTTACTTTGGAATCTAAATTTTATTTTCATACACGGGAATTATCGATCGATTGTTTCCTTAATTTCAGTGTCGCATATTGATATAATCAGTTTATTGGTGTCCAGATGTAACTATTTTAAAGCCATTTTAACTAAAGTTGCCCTGACGTGTTTTCATTGTGCAAATACCAAAATCATGATAAACCTCTGCCATTCAGAAGCGCTCTAACGTTGAAGTTAACAAAACTTTCGAGACTGATATCTAGTCAAATAAAATAATCGTAGCACAAAGAAATATTTTTTAAAAAATGCTTTTGAGGTTTCAATACAAAGAAGAATTAATGGAACAAAAAGCATTCTGCCATAATGTAGGTAATACAATGTACAAGTGCAATAAAACAGGTCAGATGTAAAAGGCAACAACTATCAACATTAATTAATGGTCTCTTTCGTTAGCGATTGTGCTTGTTTTAAAAACAAAATGGTGAAATCTTTAGTGAATGAAACAAATACGGACGACAAGAAACCTCAACAAAGATGGATACACAAAAATTATTTCTTTCCATCTGAACTTTGTATCTACCACATGACAATGAACAATAAAAACAATCCAGTAGTTTTACAAAATACAATAATGCATAGAAATATTGTACCATGCGTTTGGTTTGATTGCAAAACTATTGTAGGAAGAATTAAAAACACACATTGCAAAAATCTGATATTTCCTGGTGAAGATGAGAACACTCTAATTCAACATATCCATGACATATATATATATATATATATATATATATATATATATATATATATATATATATATATATATATATATATATATATTATAAAATGATAATAAAAATCAATGTGCATGGCAACGAAGCTTGAGTTCAAAAAGTTATGTCGATAGCTTAAATCGTAAATACAAAGATTCTTCTTAAGTTGAATACAATGTAAATTTAAAATATCCAAAAGTAATTACACTAATCATTCATATTGTGTCTGGTGATGTCGGATACTCATTTGTCAATTAATTAGACAAAATCTTGGTCAAGAGGTCATCCTTATTCCAAACAACACAGGGAAATGTTTTGCACTTAGTAAGTATTTTAGTTTTGACAAATATGAAATCACTGAAAAAAACAAATGTAGGTAAATTGAACGATTAAATTTGTAGAAACTCTATGGAAACATTAGTGAAGACTTTAAGTGACGAAAAATTTACAGAGACAATGAAACAGCTTAAAAATCGACAGTAAGATGTACGCTCAATTGACTATATAGGTAGGATGGATGGGTTTAATAAAGTATTTATTTCATAAATGTAAATGTTCTACTTGTCTTTCAACAAATAGAATAAAGCTGAAGACGACTATTAATGACGTGTTTCTGATTTCATGGAACATTTTGAACTAAATAACTCTGATCTTCATAAATATTATGTCATGATGGATACATAAACACTGGTATTTGTTAGAGATATAAATCCAAGACCTTAAATCTAGTTAATAATCATTAAGAGTTTGATTACATATTTCGTGAGACAGAAAGCATTGAGATCAAAATCAGTTAATATATATCGTTGTCTTGAAACTAAGACCTTATTTTTTTCTTTCAAGTACAAAAATGTAGTGAGATTATATAATATTGACCAGGTTAATATATCCATATCGCAGATGTCAAGTTTTAAATGATGTACTGATAAACTTAGTCGAAGAAGTGGGACATCTTGAGGGGAATATGTGTTAACCAAACAACAAATATATATAATCTGTGTTAACCAAACAACAAATAGATATAATCTGTCTCTCTCTTAACCAAACAATGAATAGATATAATCTATGTTAACCAAACAACAAATAGATATAATCTGTGTTAACTAAACAACAAATAGACATAAGCTGTTTTACCAAACAACAAATATATATATATATATATATATATATATATATATATATATATATATATATATATATATATATATATATATATATATATATATTAATCTTTATTAACCAAACAACAAATAGACGTGTGTTAACCAAACAACAAATAGATATAATATGTGTTAACGAAGCAGCAAATATATATATAATCTGTTAACCAAACAACAAATGTATATAATATGTGTTAACTAAACAACAAATATATATATAATCTGTCTTAACCAAACAACAAATAGATATAAACTGTGCAGTTGAACAAAACATTGCAGAAAAATCAAACGTATCATTTAGCAAAGAAATAAAAAGAACCGACTAGCATGAGACAGTATAAAAAGATACTACGATATGCAAATCAATAAGTAGAACAAAACATATCAATATTAACAAATGAAATATTTGCATCTGTTTAATATATTTGCTGTTCTTTAATTTCAACAAACGATTGTCATTAGGTTGTTTAGTAATATTATATGTGAGTAATTTAAGTTAAGACACTTTGAGTTTACCTTGAATGCTACATGAAAGAGTTTCCAGATCACTTGATCAAAACGTAAGAGGGTTTCTGAACGACTGTATTATGGCTTACTGGTAGTATGAGAGAAATTGGAACACTTGATATAACGATAGGTCAGTGTTTCTAACATATCTGTGGAGAGAAGTGAGAGACTAATATGCGGCATGCTGTAAGCCACACACAATGTGATAAAGAAATCTTACATTAGATATTATTATAGCCAAAATAATGTATTCTCTTCTCTAGATATTTTATTTTCATTTTATTGTATCTTTATTGAAAACTTTGTTCGATTGTAAATTTACTGAGATTTTTTAAAACAAAATTTGAAATCATACGAAATTCATTATTTATAAATATATTAAGTTGTCGGATATTTTATATAAAACATTAAATCCTTTACTATACATGTTAAAAATAATTAAAATATTCGTGACAATAACATTATTCAAAACTTGAGTTCGCTTGTTTCTTTTTTCCCATAATGTAGACCTACATGAATATGAAATTCGAAGTTTTGTCAACATTATTGTGCTTTGTTATTTTAACGTTTCCTCAGAGCATTTTCATTTTATTTAAGAAAATATTAGAGCTACATTGTTCACTATTATTGTAATTTTAAATTTATAATTATTTGCACAGTTAAGATCTTGAAAAGTGGGAACACAAAACAAGACCCTTTTTGGTGCGTATATTTAAATGTTAGAGAACGTCTGGGGTAACAGAGTAATATTTACCTCATATAACATACAGAATGATTCAAAATTATAAACATTATCTTAAGCACATATATTGATCATATGTGATTCATTTGTCATGCGAAGAAACAGAGTTGTTCTCTATTTTTAAACGATCGATGATGAATTAAATTAACATGTGTTGTCCTATAAAATTTCTAAACTTTAACATGTTTTGTGTCAATTTTTGTTGCAATCATCAGACGCCTGTACGATAACGTGGTGGATACCATAGAATCAAATGCTTTCAGTGACCTCCAGGCCGTTACAGTGTAAGTCAAATTAACTCTGTTGTGTGCAGCGAAGTTCAATAGAAGAGATAATTAACAAGATTGCTTTCATAGATGACTTTGAATGATGTAATTGATGCCAGTTTCTGTCAATAATGATTTGCAAACCAATTACGGGCAAACTGATAATAAGTTTGAAAGACATTTGGGGAAACAACGACGTATAAATCATTAAATTCCAAAGTAGAAGTTATCATATATCAGCCCTAAATAAAAAAATTACAGCTAAGTGTAGGAAGTCACCAAACTGATCCTCTGGATTTCCATTGAGTTAGAAACATCAAATTCAATATTTTTTAGTCACTGTTATGATATCCCGAACAGTTCGTTATCTAGTGCCACAATTGTCATTAGTTTCTCATGCATTAGAAACGCTAATCAAACTGAAACGAGTCGACGAAGAATGTTACAAATCAGATGTGTGTCGATGCAGTGCAGGAAACAAAATCGTAGCCATGCTTATATTTGTTGCTGGTAATTAGATTCGTGTTCACTCAACGAATATGATACGTTGGATTGACTTGTAATATATATATATATATATATATATATATATATATATATATATATATATATATATATATATATATATATATATATATATATATATGTGTGTGTGTGTGTGTGTGTGTGCGTGAAACTATACTTAATACATTTTGAGGGGGGGTTGTTCCCAATTGGACTTTTATCGTCGAGAGTAAATTATTATTTGCTCTCGGGAATCATAAAATTCATGCAAAAGAAAGGATCTTATTCTAGGTGTGTTATAAGATGGAATACTCAAATTGTGCGCTGTAGTTGATTAGTCTAATTCAATAATCAAGTCTCCCTACAACATGAAAGAACTTATGGCAGTAATAATCAAGTGTGAAATTGCATACCAGATTATGAACAAGGAGAAAAATTGGATTTTGGTATTAATGTAAAATAGTTGTCAAAGTTACCTTTCTATCTGTCTTTTCAGAGAATTGAATGACAACCACATCACGGAAATACAATCATGTGCATTCTGTAATTCAAAGATATCAACCTTGTAAGTGTTGAATGTAGATTACTGTGGCCATCTTTAAAGTATATACGAGACTGAGTTGCCTTTGAACGTGTGTTCTTCTATATATTACTAACTTTACTCTAATGCTAATGATCTTGTTGCATCAAAATATAATAATATTTCAAGTAACTTAGAAATCGAATATGGGTGACCTTTAGTACTTCGTTTTAGACGCAATGTGGTGAAAACATTATTCGACAAGCGGTTGTTGTACGCCGTTTTATCAGTAACGCTTGACATCGATGACACGCCTCGACATGCCAGAACATCAATTAAAATTGTAATCATGTTAGGACCGATTAATTAAACGTTTTGCATGGTAATTCCCTTGGAAGTCTTTCAAGAGATAATGATACAAATGTTGTCACATTATAACCAGTTATTCTCATCATTAAGAAAATTTTACAGGCACATAATCAAATCCAGCACGATGATAAATAAAGTAAATAAAGAGCTACATCAAAGATGACCTACTCCTATTATTAACTGAAAATGTCTGACGTTCCCTGTTAATTTTATATTCTGATTACAAGCCATAGCTACTAAATACACATACTATAAACAATCTGAAGTACTTCATGTTTTCATGAGTAGGTTTAAAATACACATAATGCACCCAGTCTGATCTAATTTAGACTTGTACTCTTGCAAATATGTATGTATGTATGTATGTATGTATGTATGTATGTATGTATGTATGTATGTATGTATGTATGTATGTATGTATGTATGTATGTATGTATGTATGTATGTATGTATGTATGTATGTATGTATGTATGTATGTATGTATGTATGTGCGTGCGTGCGTGCGTGCGTGCGTGCGTGCGTGCGTGCGTGCGCGTGTGTGCGTGCGTGCATGCATGCATGTATGTCTGTATGTATGTAACGTTTAACGACCCGTCACCACGATAGTGGCTGTACGGCACCAATATAAAGTTAAACTAATGTAGAAATGATGAATTGCACAAATGTTTGCAAGATCAAACCTTCCAAAAATATAACGATAAAGTACAAAACGATAAAATTTAACAAGTAAAGCTGATATTAGTTTGGCGATATAAGATTCGATGTAGTATCATGATTGTTTCGAAGTGTAACCAAGTCTTATCAAACTGTTGACTAGTCTTGGCAAGCTGACAGATCTGAAAGCGAGCACCAATCAATCGTTAATTCATGTAAACACAAATTCCAAACAATTTATAAATGTGTAATTTCATGATAATGGCAAACAAGAAGAATGAGACTACCATTAACGGGGAAAGAAAAATAATAAACAAAATTAAGAAATAAATAGATACGATATAACAAAATGATCAATGTTATGTTTTCTTAAGATAATTTGTTAAATCTGGCGAGTGGGATCATATTGTCCTTTCTAACCTTTCTCCTAGAATTCATTTATTTAGTTTGCCTAACCGCATTCCACAATTCAGTAAATAACATATCCCGATATATTCATTTATTTAAATTAAGTTTTTAGGAACAGTCTTCTCTGATGACTTAAATGTAATGCATTCACTTTGTGCTTACTTCGGTTTGTTTTTCTTCCTTTTTTTCTTTCTAACTAATTTTGTGAACTATTAGTTAGGTTTGTAAGAAATAGACAATAGGCAAAAAACACGTGAAGACTGATATTGTATCGTTTTCTTTTTAAATATTGTGTAACTTGATAGTTTGGCAGCTTTTCGACTTATTTAATCTTCACTTTTATCTACTTCTGCGATACGATAAAGACTTGATATACGCTGTTTCAGTTTGTAATCAGCGAAGAGTGTAAAAAGCATCTACCGCCCGGAATTGTAGATCTTACCTATGTAAATGCAGGTTATACAATAAAGTGTATTGTATTGTTCTGTGCATAGCTGTATTTAATTTTATATTTGTTATTTGTTATTTATATGGTGATACTTTTTTAAGTGATTGAGAACATTTGTCTGAAAAACATAGAATAAGATATGCTGAAGAAATTGTGTTGAAAATATGATCTTTTTCAGGCGTCTGAATAACAACGATATAAAGACTCTTGGTGATACTGTTTTCCAAAACGCTGACATAACTGATTTGTAAGTTAATTTGGATTTAAATTGTATTTACTTAATTGTTACTGTGTCGCCGTAGTAAATACACGATTTACATATGAATTCATGTTCATTTATGTTAGCATCATTTATCGTCATAAGCAGTTACAATACCACACCATGAATACTAATCCTCGTTATGATTCTAAACTTAAAGTGGTTTCATCAAGAATTTCTTTATTGATGGATACAAATTGTTTTCTTACCAATATTTAACTTTGTAAATTATGTTGATGTGCAATGGCTGCATCGTTTTCCTCAGAAAAGGGCGTGGTGTCAGAAGTATGCATTTTTACAATAGACGGATGACACATAACTTTTGTATACATCTTTTCATCTTTTACGTGTAATACCGCTTGATTATCACGAAATCCATTTGCTCTAGCCAAGTCGGTGGGTGTAAAAGTAATTAAGTAACTAAGAAAAATTATATATATATATATATATATATATATATATATATATATATATATATATATATATATATATATGTATATATATATATATACATATATATATATACATATATATATATATATATATATATATATATATATATATATATATATATATATATATATATATATATATATATAACTATAATTTAATATAACATATAACTATATGTATGTATATATATATATATATATATATATATATATATATATATATATATATATATATATATATATATATATATGGCGTTTTCACGGAGTTGCTTAAATGTCTCATTTTTCTAAATTATATTTAATGGCTAAATTATTTCGGGAAAATATATTTGTAAAATCCATGAAATATTTTCATAAATTATTATTATCGTATTTTAGCTGTATTAACTTCTTATTTCATCAACAGAGACACAAATAAACGAGCATTAGATTGCTACATCCTTGCACTTATTATGAGATCAATAATGTTAAGATCTCCAGGAGTTTACAGGCGGTCACAGAGCATGACGTTAACATTAAAAATATTTAATATAGCTTTTGCTAAAAACATACGACTCTGACTGCCTTGTCAAAACTGGTTGTCATTTTCGTGGCTCAATTATGTCTGCTTAACACTCAAAACTCTTTGACTACCCTGTCAGATTTCTTGCATTTGTCTGGTTTAATAAGTAATGAGATTCATCAGCCCACAAGATGAAGAAAAATAGATTTCGTTGCTGGCATCAATCAACCTTAAAGGAGCAAAGAGATTTGTCGGGCGCCATATTGTCGACTATTATTTTACCATTTGTGCGACGCATTATGTCATCTAAAACTCTGATTTACCTCCTGATCAATTAATAACAATCCTTTTAAGAGGCTGAGTCTTTCTTACAATAAGCTCTATCCCGCATTCTTGCTTTTAAGATTGCTCAATGATTTGATTAACTCCTTTCTAGTACACCATTCATTGAATTGCAATGATTTATTAAGTAGAAAGATCAGGTACTATTAAAAGATAACGGCAGTATATTTATCATGAAAACGCATCACTTCATGTGTGATATAAGCATGGAAAAAAAAAGAATTCCTAATAACGGGATCAACAAACTCTAACATAGTTGAGATCTTTCTGTGAAATACAACCACTCTTTTTTTTCTATATTCACCTTTAATTCCACTTTAGACAACAACAACAACAACAACAACAACAACAACAACAATATTATTAATAATAATAATAATAATAATAATAATAATAATAATAATAATAATAATAATAATAATAATAATAATAATAACAACAACAACTTAGTGATATAATTAAATTTCTTTACTTCTTTATGTTCCTTCTTTAAAGCGTATGTACAAGGTATTTGAAAAATTTCTACATAATGACATGAAATCATTAAAATAACAATTCGACAAAAAGTTCAATGTGTTACATATACCCAATTATATAACAGATCAAAATAAAAAAAAAACAACATTTTTGTAGCTTTTATGCAGCAGAAAAAACAATATCGAATCTTCACGTCTTGTTTAGAGTGTTTTTCAACTCTATATTATATTGAGACAGGTTCTTCCTAGAATGACACCCTACACATCAGGTATCAAAACGAAAGATTATAACTAAAACCGTCTGATTATGTTTACATCCTGTCTTATCTAGCGTACAGGATATTGTTTCTGGACTATGATGGTCGTGATGCCACCTGATGTGACAGGACAAACAGAGTAATATAATTCTTACCAGTGACCTGATCTACTGATTTTCCTACGGCATTCAAGAATTATTGTACTACTGGAATCGTAGCAATATTAGGCCTCCCATGGTGAGAAAATGTATAATTTATATGATAAAATCACTATCGTGTTCTTAATAACATAACGTTAAACTATCTGGTATTAAAAAAAAGAAGTAATATGGCTAATTCTATTTTGGATAACGTTAAGAAATTCCATTGTTTATTTGCAGATTTATTAATAACAATCCAGGACTATCAGTTCTCGCTGATGACATTTTTTCCAGAATTGTTGAAAAAGATACGGACATCAAGAGTTTGAAGACGTTGTAAGTAAACATATAGTTGTTTGCTTAATATTTCACGTCATACTAATATATAAATTACTTATTACGATGTGCTGTCCGAGGAGAATACGAGAAAAAAATATGGGACAATCAAAACTCATGCTGTGGCTGGTGCCTTTACACCATTTCATCCTTAAAAGAATACAGAATACAAAACCCTCCGATATTTACGTGTGTGTGGAATGGAATAATATTGTTAGAACACTACGTATTGAATACACATCAGATGATAAGAGGAAGCATGAATTAGACCTAAGAACCAAGCTTCGTGTCTTGAATAGGGTCATCAACCTTTAGTTTTTATTTATAATAATAATAATTTATTATTCACCCTAATATAATGCCTCTAATTGTTTTTCACAGACAATAAAGAACAGTTCTAATGGACGTTTACAATGGTTTTTTTTTTAAAAAAACAAAAACAACAATATTCTCAGGAAGGTCATTCAAGCTTAAATAATTAGAATCCTGTTGAGAAATATATGACCTCTTTTTAGCTTTTTTACTTGATCCATTTATATCTTACTCTATGATTGTATCTTTACTAGGTCATCCATAAATTATTCTTTGCTGAATTGTCACTGATGATTGTCTTAAATAAGTTTTCCTTCAAATAGGTGTGTTTGATATTATTTTAGTTGTTGTGCCATATTTAAATTTGATTTCCCAATGTCTGTTTTATTTAGATATCATTTTTGACATTACTAGTTTGAGATAGCGGTGTATATTTATTTTGTCAGAGACTTGTCCCAGACGAGTATAACAAAACTCCCCACTGAAGGTCTGTCAGAGCTGAACGAATTGTTTCTCCAACGAACACGTTCTCTAAAGCAATTTCCGTCTGTCCTTCGGTTTAACAGGATCATTCGAGCTGAGCTGCATTACCCACACCATTGTTGCGCTTTCAAAAACCCCGAGAAACAAGATCCACGCGAGTGGAAAGTCTACAAACAGTTTCAAGAAGCCATCGATACAGATTGTGCTACTACTATTTCTCCAGTGTCGGTATCAACGCCTACTCGTAATGGACTTGAACACTTTCATTTTAGTAACAATAAACTCATAAGGAGAGCCGCTTTTAACTTTCCGGAAATTTTTTTAGAAAAGAATACAATCAAAACTTTTAAAGCATTACTGGAAAATGAAACATCAGGAGGAATAGCGGTTAAGAAGAAAACCCCAGATGGGGACTTTTTGGGGAAAGCATTTAACATTTGGCATCAACAGGAAATCGAGAATACGTCAGATGAAATTTCTGTCTTTTGTGGTAAGCTCCCAAAGGCAGAGTATTACAGGAAAGTCATATGTACACCAGAACCCGATGCATTTAATCCATGCGAAGACGTTATGGGATATGAGTGGCTTCGTGTTGTGGTATGGGTAGTCGTCTTGACAACCGTTTTCGGAAACCTAACAGTTTTAGTGGTTTTACTGACAGGCAGGGGTAAGCTTTCTGTACCAAAGTTTCTAATGTGCAACCTAGCGTTCGCTGACTTTTTAATGGGAGTATATCTTTTGATGCTTGCCTCTATCGACTTGCACACGCTTGGAGAATATTTCACGTATGCTGTTTCGTGGCAGAACGAGGGTGGTTGCCAGGCTGCTGGATTCTTGACCGTCTTCTCCAGCGAACTCTCCATATTTACATTGACAATCATTACATTGGAGCGATGGTATGCTATCAGTCATGCCATTGACCTGAATAAAAGACTGCGGTTTAGACAAAGCATAGGGATTATGGCGTCTGGATATATTTTTACAGTGGTTCTAGCAACACTACCTCTCCTGGGGATAAGTGGCTATGGAAACGTCAGCATATGCTTACCGATGAAAGTGGAAAATGCTGTAGACGCTGGGTATGTTATATCGCTTCTTCTACTCAATGGTTGCGCTTTTCTGGCAATATGTGGTTGCTATATTAGCATGTTTCTTCGAGTGAAAGGGAGTGATACGATAGCTCGTAACAATGATACGACAATTGCTAAACGAATGGCTTTATTAGTAATGACCAATTTTGTCTGTTGGGCCCCAATTGCATTTTTTGGATTGACGGCATCCGCTGGGGCTCCATTGATTGACATTACCAACTCAAAAATTCTTTTGGTCTTCTTTTATCCCTTTAACTCATGTGCTAATCCATTTTTATATGCCATTCTTACTAAACAGTTCAGGAAAGATGTCTTCATACTGCTAGGTAAATATGGAATATGTACTGAAAAGGCAAACTTCTACAGAGGTACTTACTATACAACGAGATCTTTTTCCCACTCACGGACTAAAGACCTAGCTCTTACTCACATGTGCCATGCAAACGGAAATGGTAATCCCTCAAATTATACCGGAAGTTCACACAGTTCAAAGGCTTCCTTGAACAGTACCCCGAGAATCACACCCCAAAGCACCCCAAAGATCCCTTCTCACCAATCCTTGGACAGAAAGCTGAGCATCGTTCCAGAAACTAGTCATTCGTCTGACGCCGAGAATGTTCAGGTGAATGATTATACTCGAGACGATGTTGAGAAATGTGCTGACCATGGCGGTAGCCCAAGGTATATTCGGAGCGTTAGTGAGTACATGGTACTTTATAACAAAAGAGATGTAGAGTCAAATACACGAGCTCCAAAACAGCAAGTCAGCATCGACACAAGTACTAGTTTTAGCAGCGGTTACACCGATGTAACGGTAGTAAGTGATATATCAAGCAATGTAGATTCGCCAAAGGTATTCGAACGTAAAGATGAAAACGGAAAAAGAGACAGTTTTGAGGCAATCCATGGTAATGAACTTCAATCATTAAATGCTACCACAGATAAACAATTTCCATGCTCACCGTATTCATTAATTGGGAAGTATACGGAAAATAACAGTTATTTGGCTGAGGCGAACTTCGAAAATGAAATCAGTGATTCGCTCTCCACGACAGACCAAAATGTCTCTGCTTTAAGTGAGTATGAATCTAGTTATTTGTGCAGCAATAGTACAAGAAAGGGAAGATCCAGACTGACTAGAAGTCCATCCCTAAGTAGCCTGGACGAAAATGTAGAGCAACCTTTATTGTACAGTGATACTTATATAAGCCCTTCGCCGCGCAGCTCTAAAACCGATGACACCAGAGATACTTCATTTTCAGGAGAACAGATATCTTGTAAAGACTGTACTTTTCCATGAACTTGCAAAGACTGTACTTTTCCATGAACTTGTAAAGACTGTACTTTTCCATGAACGTGTAAAGACTGTACTTTTCCATGAACTTGTAAAGACTGTTCTTTTCCATGAACTTGTAAAGACTATTATTCATTGACTTGTAATAACATTTGTGTTGTATGTTCTGCTAAGGTCTTTTTTGGTACGTAATAGTGATGTCAATAATATTTTCAATTCAAATCGTAGTTATCGTTGTTGATATACAACATGAAGTCTGAAAATGCAATAACGCTCAAATCTCAAAAACGCCCTGTTTGTGCGTACCTTTTTATGGTATATCTGTTAATAGCTACGTTATGAACACGTCGATAACATTTGAGACAAAATCTGTGTATTTAGTTATGCTAAGTATGTGTGTGCGTGTTAGCGTTGCTAACCAATTTTAATAAATTAGGATGGATTCAAATATTAATATCAGATGAACATCAGTTATGCATAATTTATTGATTTTGATATGATAAATGTATTTAACATTATGGCTAAGTTGTGTAATATTGACCTTGTTTATACTATATGAATTTTTAGTGCAATGTTCCTACAAGGAAAGATGTATTCAATTATTTCTTTCTTTCTGCATTCATTTATCGCTTTTCTCCTACACCATCCAACACCATTTTGTATTGAAACAATAAGACAGCAATGTTATTTTTAGGAGGTGGGGTAGGACAGCGGGGGTGGAGAGTGAGTAGTAGAGGCAAATTATTATGTGGTTGTGATATTACTACGCGTTTCAATTTACTACGCGTTTCAATTTACTACGCGTTTCAATTTACTACGCGTTTCAATACTTCTTAATCATTGAATGATTCATTTGAAACTTTATTAACATGCCTTTTCAAAACTGATGGTTAATTTGTTAGAAATAATTACATACAAAATAGACCGTCAGTCTTCATCTAAACAACATAAGTAAGACCAGGAAATTATTTAGTGATGAATTCTATATACGTTAGATAGAGAGTTTGGTTGCGTTTGTAAGTACATGTATCAGAACGTACTGCTACCAAACGTGGTCATATGTAAATTAGTTAAGTCACGCATTTCTTTTCATTATTATGCAAAGATTTTTTATGGCGTTAGGATAGAAAAACAAACTATATATATATATATATATATATATATATATATATATATATATATATATATATATATATATATATATATATATATGCATGCATACCTAGTTTTCGTTTCAAAAGACTGGGAAAACCGCAATACAGGAAATGACTTGTTCTTGGAAATCGTATACGCGTTATTGATGACGGGTCACTTATATGATAAAGATCCTATCGAAAAGTACATTCCCAGTGCAATTTTGTTTCGTTCACATTTTAATATCAAAGGTAAGAATCAACTTTGATCGAAGCAAATCTTGAAGTACAATAAATTGTTGAGCTTCAAAGACATCTCTGGAAGGTTTTGGATTTCGTGTTACAATTTTTCTTTCATTTGATTTCGCTCTGACTAGACCAACGTTTTTGTCTCTATCTCGAGTTTGACCCTATGAGGAACTGATTGTAAGTAAGCATTTCGTCTACCGTTCTGTTTGATTGGTGTAAAATAACTATATATACTGTTCTATATGACGGGTTTGAACGACAGCCTTTTAAGACTGAATTCTTATAGATATTACTATCAAGTAGAGAAATTATGTCCAAAACGTAATTGTGTTGACATTAATTAACTGTGTGCTAAAAACTAATGCAGAATTAAAATTATTTGGAAATAATTATACTTAGGGTCATTATTGGTATTTGTATCAATGCAGTGTTATTGATTAATATAAGTACTAAAATTAGCTTTATTATGTCAAAAGTTATGGTATTTTTCCAAGTAAAAAATTTCGGTCTAATAATTTTAGATTTCGGAAATTAACCATTAAAAACTACTCCTTTTTCGCGATTTATCTGGTTTGTGTTTATCGAATCATGAGTTGATCACTGGCTCCATCTCAACACTGTGTTTGTATTGCTTTGCTTAGCATAATAATTAATTATTCTTACAATTACCAAAATTAAATGTTGTATGACATATATATATATATATATATATATATATATATATATATATATATATATATATATATATATATATATATATATATATATATATATATAAACTAAGATATTTGCCTTGGTAGTAGTTAAGGAACTAAACGTTGGCTCTAGGACGCTTTATTTCAGTGGTATACCAATATATAAGCCTTTTAAATATCAAAGACCTCAATGCTTTGTAAAACATCTATAAACACAATTTCATCGTAATGTCAGCTGATACACCAAGGGTACATTCGGGTAAGCCATAATTTTAAGATTAACGGATTGATATGGAAATACTTAGAAGTCACTGTAAAGAAATGTGTATATCATCTTGACGTATATTACTATTTCTAGATTTATTTCTTTTCATCTTTGGTAATTGATATTTGATGCACCAACCTTGTTTAAGTATCATATGTGTGATATATCAGATATCAGTGGTCTAATATTTGCATATCTGACTGGAGGCATGACATGGTCACAAGAATACGCAAAGATAGTCAAATATACTATTTTTTTCAATAATTAACACAAAAATGGATAAAATCCTGGAACAAAAGACATTAAACACTGCAAGAATGTTTCTATCTGGTACAAATTACAACAATTTGACGATGTTGGGTATTTTAGTGGATTATTCAATCGTCCGTTCTCATCGATTACCTTGCGCATCTGTTACCGCATCAATTCACTCCCTGTGTAAATTCTTCGGTTCAGTTAACTGCGCTACGAAACATCGTATATTCAAAATGCCTATTCCTACCTACTGATCATTCCGTTATTATCATCTGCCTCAACTTCTTTGAGTAAAAAATAATTAATTAACTTCCATATAAAAATTTTCGGTTCGACGTACGATTTCAAATCTAGAATTAATGACATTATTATCATTCGTTTGTTTCTACAAAGCTTAAAGAGAACGGATGCTAAATGATCATTAAATTGTCACAACATGGTTTCAAAGGTTGCATTAGAGAACGTCTTCAGCCAGTTATTTATCTTGCGGTTTCTATGTTGTTTTTGACGTTGTCTTTTTTATCCTAACACCTAAGATAAGTTGTTCATATTTATATTGCGGTTGTGAAGGTTATATCGATAAGTGTTTAGCAGCGGTCTGAACATGTTTTTAAAATATTACAATATGTTTTAAATAACGCATAAAATTTCGTTTTAGCTAGATACTGACAATTTCGCTTGACAGTAGCAGTTTCAACATTATGATATTATTATCATATGTAATTTATTTTACGTTCCCTTGGATTTTCGATGATTACAATACCTGTGTGAGAAAAAGCAAAAAGGAAGTAATTATGAAAATGTCTTGTTATTTTCAGTTAATGCCTGCTCTTTGCTTCATATTTACTGTCTACATACTTCATAAAAGAATGTTTTTGTCAGTCCATGAACATGAAAGTATGAACAGTGGTAAACATACTTTCTCTTCCCTCAGAATCCATCTTTGTCTCTTTTCAGTTGTTGCTATTTTAATTGGCGGTTAATACAAGAGCGATATTGGAGAGATATTTCATCTAACAAAACACCTGAGATTAAAATAATTTCTAATTATATTGTTTGCTTTTCATTAGGAAGAAAAGGTAAACGCTAAAGGTCTGGCATACTTTAAGGGTCACAACTCATGTTTTCAGGCGATTACATTTCGTGATGTTGGGTGAATTTAATGAGTTTGCCCTGGTTCTTTTTTCATCATAGTATTTCTCCTTCAGATGAAATTTCTCCAGAGAGTGTACATATTCACAAATTTTAGTATCACATTTATATTCATTTCTCTGTATTATATTTTTTAAATTCTTTGAGAACCTATTCGTCATTAAGCTTTCGTCTTTAGAATTCAATAAGAGTATGTATTTTGTTATTAGGATGTATCGCTTATTGCATGCACATCGTTATTTGAAAATATTCCGCCAGAATGAAATTAATTTGCACTTCCTAGTGTCTTTTGGTTAATTATCTTGCAAAGATAATCTCATTTTGCGCCTGTTTTGTTTTGTTTGTGGTGATAGTTTCTATTTTGGCAACTTTAAATGTTAAATGCTTTGAAAACAACGACTCTACTGCATTTGAAGCAGCTTGGCCAACCTAAATTAACAAAATTACATTTCTAAAGAATCAGAGAACGGTTCATTATGAATAAAACACACTGGATAGTCCTTCATTAAGCTCTAATTTATGAACATTTACCAAACGTTAGTTTCTGTGAATAGACCCAAATATGCCTTGCTGACTTTATAAAGGTTATCGTGCTCATTTTAAATCGTATTTTACTTTGTTACGATTCTATGGTCATAAACTAAAGAAAAAATTAAACAAAATAAGCAGGTTAATAAAATTAAACAAGTAATTAAACTCTCTAAAGTATAAAATGTAACTTCATTAGAGATTTATAGTATTGTGAAGTAAATCCCAAATAATCCTGAAAGTTCTATCGAAAGTCCAACAGTATAGAGTGTTCCGAACGAGTTCCAAGTCTTGAATGTACCGATGTTTCAGTAGTTTTGAATACGCTGCTGTACCAGTTGTCTTGACATACCATGATGATATAATCCAGAATGTTTTTGGATGAATAAAATTATACTAAAATAGTGTTTTAGTCCAAAATGACAATGAGCGCTTTGTAGTTCTAATAAATAATGTTAATAAATAATTCTTCTGAAATAATATATGAACAGAAGTAAAAGTGATTCCACAAAGACTGATATTAAAATAGGAATGAATACTTGTTCACTTTATTTTCTTTATATATAGTCTGTCACCTGACTTGTGACACAACAAAATGCCATGGACTTAGGTCATTTTATTTAATTCTGTGAACAAGGTCAGGTCGGTTTTTTAAATTGTAGCAAACAATGCACTAAACATACCATACTGACCATATAATTTACAAGAAAACTCCAATCCAAGTAATACTGTCGTTTTCAAATGATCATTATTTTAAAGTATAATCTACAATCATGGACAAATGGTAATGCGTAATAAGTTCTTTACAAATGACTTTTATATTCTGCAATCATGACTAAAATCTAAGCACCCAATGCAGATAGATATAACAATATGTAAAATCCCATGATGGAGTCATATATTCATTATATTGAATTCTGTTTTATATATAAGTGGATTGAGACTCTATACATACACACACATGCATACATACACACAAATATATATATATATATATATATATATATATATATATATATATATATATATATATATATATATATATATATAAAGCCTACAAATCATATGGCAACGTTTTTGTGTTTATTTGTTTGTCGTAACTATGTTTTGTATTTGCCTTTGAAAAAGACATTGGGAGTCGAAAGCGCTTAGGCTAGATAGTTACTAGTTTCGTACTGTTCGTCGTCAGTTTATTGCATATATATATATATATCTATATATATATATATATATATATATATATATATATATATATATATATATATATATATATATATATATATATATATATATATGGAATTTTATCTTAATATATGAACCGCTCCGGTGGCCTTTTGGTTAGAGCGTCCGCCTCGGATGTGGGAGGTCGTTGGTTCTCTCCCCGGTCGAATCATACCAAAGTCTAATAAAAATGTTACTAATAGCTGCCTTGATTGACGCTCAGCATTAAGAGGTTAGTGTTTGGACTTGTCAGCTTGGTGTCAGGATAATGTGACTGGTTGGGACATAATGCTACATGTCAGCGGCATGATGCCCCAGTGCTAGATATCACTATATACTGCCACACGGCAGACATCGTAGCGATATGACTGAAAATTGTTAAAGCTACGTTAAAAATCATAATCACATCACATCACATCTTAATATAAGTAACTGAGTGAAATTTTTACGTGATGAACTACTGCTAATTTACATATCTGATATATCAAATTGCAGTTCTGTTTATACACTGCAATATTATACAGTAACATTAATCGTATTTTCCAGCACTTCTTTTCAAATAATTTAAGAAACTTCCTTACAATTCCATAAATTCATAAATAATCCTATATATTGCAATATCACTTATATGTTCGATTGCATGTCAGGATATCGAGTTTCAGTCACTTTCTTATAGTACGATAAACTTTATATATGGGATGCATGTACATATATAAAGATGTTTCAATTTGGCATAATAATGTAGAACTCCATATATGGGAATACATGTACATATATAAACTGATTTAATGTTTGTGCACAAAAATAGAACTGCATGTATGGGAATGCATGTACATATATAGACATGGGATTGCATGTGCACATATAAGGTTATTTCAAGTTGGTATAATAAAAGAGAACTCTATATATGGGAAGGAATCTGCATATATAGACTTATTTCATGTTCATATACCAAACTAGAACCTCGTGTATGGGAATGCATGTGCATATGTAAAGTGGTGCTCTACACTTTTGTGGTTTGCATAGGGTTAGGGTTTTAAAAGAGAAAGAATTTCCTAGGTTTTCCCCACTGGTTATACTGGATATTTAAAAGCAACGATCTACATCTTAGGTATTTTTCAAGGAACTTTAATTTTTTTCTTTTATATACGATTACGATAGATTCGTGCAATAAGTGTTAAAGAGTATACAGCTTGGCCTTACTTCAAATGTGCATCTTGCAAAACCTATTAGCTAGTGTGGTAATTTTCACTTTCTGGATTTCAGAGGTATATTGTTTAAAAAGAGCCGAGAAGTTAAATTATTTTACATGTTTGGTAATTCATTCATAGAGTATACAGTTTGGCCTTACTTCAAATGTGCACCTTGCAAAACCTATTAGCTAGTGTGGTCATCTTCACTTTCTGGATTTCAGAGATATATTATTAAAAAAGAGCCGATAAGTTATTCATTTTATATGTTTGGTGATTCATTCATTGCACTTTCAGAGCTGTTATTATCTAATCTGGCAAAATTCGTTTCCCTGATTGAATATCTGCTGAAGGTAATGTACTTTAGTTCAGGATGAAGTTTTAAGCACAATGGAGCAATAATTTTAGTTAGCATTTGCAGTTTCCACAAGTGCAACATCGGAATAAATTTCAGTTACAGTGCATGAAACTAGCATAGAAGTATACGAACATTCTCTTCACTGTCCACCTAGTCAGTGTAAACAACTTCACCTTGCACCCACCACTCTTTCAGAAATTCATAATATATACAGAGCACCCCGATAAAGAACACAATGGTATTATTGTTGTTGGCTGAGTTGATGAAAAAAAGTGAATATAGAATAATGCTTCTTAAAACTACGTGCAAGGAGGTTATTAAAAGTTGATATGTATATTTTGCAAGCTTACTCACAATTTAAATATATACATGTGATATGGTAAATGCAGACTTCGTGGTAAATGAGCTCCATTTTTCAGTTATTGTTGTGCTGTGTCGTCTGTGTATCTAGATATACCACTGGCATGATCTTTGTGTATCTAGATATACCACTGGCATGGTCTTTGTGTATCTAGATATACTACTGGCATAATCTTTGTGTATCTAGATATACCACTGGCATGGTCTTTGTGTATCTAGATATACTACTGGCATGGTCTTTGTGTATCTAGATATACCACTGGCATGGTCTTTGTGTATCTAGATATACTACTGGCATGGTCTTTGTGTATCTAGATATACCACTGGCATGGTCTTTGTGTATCTAGATATACCATTGGCATGGTCTTTGTGTATCTAGATATACTACTGGCATGGTCTTTGTGTATCTAGATATACCACTGGCATGGTCTTTGTGTATCTAGATATACTACTGGCATGGTCTTTGTGTATCTAGATATACCACTGACATGATCTTTGTATACAGTTTTTCGCATCTTATGTCTTTTTGGTATTTTATATAATTAAATACACAACGTCATTATCGCATATGTCACTTAATGTTGCCTTTAAACAATGAACGCATTTAGGCATTTGAATGCTTCCATCGGTTTCACTTTGGTTGTTTGATATTTGGTATTTCCTTGAATAAAATTCTGAAACCATTAAATCACAAGAACTTTACTCATATCGTTGCCAGTCGTTATTAAAATAGTCCGGATTTAGATGTCAATAAACAAAATTTTCATTTTCAATAATCGATTATCATCGATAATTAACTGTCGTAGCTTTTATTATATTTTTCCTGATATACATTTTATGGTGTTGCGTAGATTCGTCTAATCTTACCTTTTCTGAATTCTAATTAAAAATTGCTTGAACGCATGAAAAAGTGTCCAAAACTCCAAAACAATAATTATATGGCTGGGTTCTTTTTAATAATGTTTGGTTTAATTTAGTTTTTTTTATTATTCTCTTTTTATTGTTAATAATGTTTGGTTTTATTTAGTTTTTATTTATTCTCTTTTTATTGTAATCTACTTTTCAAATTTAAATAGAAACGTTTCAATTATTCAGTGATGATCATTAATTTTGAGTTCCAATTAAACTGCTATTTTCTGGAAGTGTCCTATTTCTTTTCTGATATGTAAAACAGCTTGCTAAGTGGATATGACGAGAAAGACCTATTTCAGTTATAGAAACAAACAATATTGAGACACAAACACATACGATAAAAAGAGAATTTAAAACAAACCAAAATTAAATAAATAATTAATCAACAAAAGTTTCAAAACCAATTTAAGCCAAAATTCGTAATCGAAGTTTAAACAAATAGCATTCATAAATCGATGTATGATCTATATGATTTTAAGAACCTTATGCCAATGTTATGCATAATCATTTTTGTTTGAAATTAAAACCCTTGACATTCGACTGTATTCGCGTGAAAAAGATAACATTTAAATGCAAACACTTTGCTAAAAGTTTTGATTATCACAATTCATAAATTCACTTACTGTTTCCAGTAAATCAAAATTCATCTTTGGAATTGGTTTGTACTAACTGACACTCTTTGTCATATCTTGTCAGTCTGTACCCAAGGACAATCTAATTTTGTCTTTTATTGTTATCGTTCTGGACAAAAAATGTCATTTCGCTAATCTCATAGTTCAAAATTCACATTTTGAGTGATATAAAGAAGGACTCTGTGATTTGATCAACGCATCGTCTGCCTCATTGAATCAAAAAATCCATCCTGGTTATTTGCATTACACTGGAGTGCAATCAGCTTGCATTAATGTGCATTTCCGCTGTTTGGTTGCTCGTTTAATATCAATACATAGTCACAACGGTGTTTCTCTTGCACAATTTAAACTACTGTATACATCATAATCAATAGTGTCTTTCTGTTATCCCAACCACAAACGACACAGACCCAGATCTGCCGTCCCAGTGTGCCTCGGCAAATCTAGTCTCGCTGAACCAGACTGGCTTGACTATTAGATCTCTACTATGCGAAGGACTGGAGATAGTGGTCTACAAATATTAATGCTAAAATTCTGTTTCAAGCGTAAACTATATAATTAAAAAGCCTTTAGTTAAAAGATGATTTTTTAGTATTCATTACAGAACTTCAGGAATAACTAGAGCGCTGGCATTAAATTGATTGTCGAAACGTCATCGAGAGGAATTTTATACTCATATCTTATAAGAATTCGTTTTTTGCACATTTAGCCAGAAGTTTTCTAAATTTGGGAAGTATTGCTTTGTGTGAGTCTTTTGGTGAGTGTCGAAATTATTCTAATTACATTGGAAAGAGACGAGAATACTCTGAATGATTACCACATCGCATTGACTACTTTAATCACTCTCCAAATCTTCGGATATTCTCATTCTGGCGTTACTCACCTATAGTTACTTTAGCCCAATGAACGGACCTGTGTTGGGTGTTGCAAGGAAAACTTTGATCAAGCAGGGTCACCCAACCTGCTTCGGATTTCATCGCTATGTAATGAATATGTCAAACCAGTAGCTTCATTTCAACAGACTTTTTGGACGGTCTTAATAATATTTCCACCAGCAAAGGACCTTGAAAAAACTGAGTTTCAATTGTAGCGACAGTAAAGGAAGTTTTCTCAAACTCGGAAAATTAATTTGAATTACTAATGAGATGTGCTTGTGTAATGGTATTGCAAGGAAGATATGACGTCCTGCTTCTCGTACACATTAACCATTTCCCATGCTAATTAAAAAAAGACGCAAACGCACACACACCCAACTTCAGTTTTCTAGTATAGCAAACTAAGTAACTTGCTGATTCCAGAATTAGAGAGTAGCCCAGAGGATTCTGGTAGCTATTTCAATTGTATACACAAAACACCTTGGACTTCATAACAAAATCGAATGGCATTGGAACTAAAAACATTCAGGTTAAAGCATACTTGCTAAAAAAAAATAACATTTTTAAATTAGGAAGGAGGATACGCATACCATTTCAATTAAAGGTGAATGCCAGTATGAACCCATGCTAAAAATTCACATGTCCAACAAAGGAGTGAAGAAATGCATTAGAGGACGAGATTCAAATAAGGCAAGTGGTCCAAATTAGATACAATTATTTGCCCTTAAAGAGACAGAGGAAATAATACCAGCATTCGGTCCGCTAGGTTACCAGCAATCTCTCGATACAGTACAGTTAATTTCTGACTGGAAAAATAATAACATCGTGCCCATCTTCAAGAAAGGAAAGCGATTTTGAACCAGAAAAGAATCTCCCTTTTTGCTAACTACGATTGTTTCAAGAATGTTGGAATAACAACATCGTCTCCCGCAGAAATGACTAGTTAGATCACCCCCTCCCAAAAAGAAACCTATATGTGTTTACCACGAAAAGGTCATGCGAAACACACCTAACCATAGTATCAGTAAGATCTACCAGACAGAGACACTGACAGAAGCGAATCATGTACCAGTGCAGGGGCAAGGTTTACCACTATTAATGTTTGCCTCAGTTCATAACTAACTTTTTTAAAGAGTAGTCACATCCCACAGCCTGGATACCATTACATTTGCCATCAGCACATACCATTTAGGTATATACCATAACGAAACTGAAAATATATTTTACGCGTAACAAATGAAAGGAGCTGAAACTGAGTCAGTATTAAAAAAATTATTTCTTCTTCTTTCGCTCTAAACTCTTTCGATTAAAATAGAATACTGTAATACATATAATCTCAAATAGATAATGATTTAATACTAAATGTATGTAACTCGTTTAATAATGATAAGATTTCACAAAAATGGAAATTGCAACTCGTTTCATGATTTATATATTAAATTATTACCCATTTGAAAGTCTCTATACAATTTGGTGATAGAAAGGCCTCGCTAGAAAGCAAACTTAAAGCGATGTTTAGAAAACTGTATGAAAAGGTATAATGCAGTTTCGTAGGCTTTAATGTCTGTTAGGATGAAATAACGGATAAAATGACAAATTTGATCAGTCGTGAAATTTTAGCTGCTACGAGATTTTGTAAGTGGACGAAGCTTCTGATAAATAAATGCATAATCAGAGACATTTCGCGAATTTCTAATTGAAATTCTGTCACTACATTGACTTCTTTAAAGATTCGGCGAATGTGGATATGTGAGAAAGCTTGCCAGCTTCTTGTGGGTCGGTGGTTCTTTCCGGTGATTTCCCGGTTTCTTCCTCCACCATTAATACTGGCCGCCATGAATAGCCTATCGTGTGTTGAAAAATGGCGTTAAGCCCAGCAACAACAACAACTTCTTTAAACGTTCTGTACCATTTAGTCTCGAAGGTACTATTTTACAAAAATAAAACAGTGATTATACAAATCACACAATGAAGTCAATTCTCAAACACAAAATAGTAGCATGACATACCACTCACACCATAGCATTGATCTGGACCATTTATTTTTAGAGCTGATATACATTTTTCATCACATCAACATGAAAGCAACAATGACTGTAACAACAAATTATTTGTATTGTTTACAAGATTGAACGGGAAGAGAGCGTAATATAATTGAATTGTGCTGAAAAACAACATTGTAGGGAAGGAAAGTGTTACTATGTTGATTCAAGACATAGGAAAATATATACTCCAACTTTTACTGTAAAAATATACTTTTACCAGTTACATTCAATCATGATTATATTGAAAGAATTATCAGCAGCTTAGAGAAACAACTATTTAAAATATTGATATTTTGAAGAGGGAATAAGTTACGTAGTCATGCTGGCAAATATAAAAATTTTATTGGGCTTTATGTTGTAGAGTATATCTTTAGCATCTGATAAACTTTATAAGGTTAATCGACAATGATGGGACGAAAACAGAGATGTGTTTGTGAAGATTTAAAACCGTGAGCCAGACTCTGTCTCTGAAATAGCTGTAGTAAAGCCAGCCACAACAATGTCAAAATGTGACAGATCTAAAAAAGTATTATATGTTTAAAAGGATTGAAAAATAAAACGTTTCTACTTGAAAAAATTAAATAATCTTTTGTAAACTGTCGTCCTGTTGGAAGTTATAACACCTATATGCAATTTATAAAGCAAAAGATATTTCATGAAAATTGCACTTCCGTGTAAATAATTAGAATAACCATATTAAAGACACCTTTACTGCATTTATGAAAGTTGGGTTGTCTACACAAATATAAACTATGGGAACAAATTAAACGCTACAATAAGAAAACAGATGCCACTAAATTGAAAACAAAAAGGTTTATTGAACAATCAGTCTACAAATTACACAAGTTTGCATAACATAACGAAGGGTAGGCAATGTTAGTCACGTGTCTAACCAGTCACCTGCAGATATTTGATGGCATGCAATATATGAAAAATAAAGCAAAGGATAGAAATACATTTTGACATTATATTCAAATACTAGTGGATGAAGAAAGTTAATAAAAGAGATGCAATACCCGATTCTTTAATGAAGCCTTCAAGAAACAGAAGCCCGGAAAGAAGCAATTTAATAAAGGGAAGGTGTTTTGCAACATAAAGTTAATCATATGCTGGAAAACGAAAATATTGCATACTTTTCACCTTAATTAGACAAACATAATTCGTAGTGGTAAGGTTAACATGCACATATAGAACTGATTGTTCCAGTATTGCACTCAAAATTAAAGTAGAAAAAGGGTTGACATTATACCTGAGCTAATTGAAGGATTCAGAAAAACTCATCACATGTAACTGTACAACACCAGTAACAGATACGACTACGGTTCAAGAAAACACTGAAGAAAACAGATCCGAGGAATGGTTTAACCTATTTCGTGACTGAAAATCAAATACAAATGGAACACCTAAATTTAATATATATGAAATATAGGTTCAACATGTCTGAACAAGAAGAGCTAACTTCGCATTCATCTTTTAAACTTATATAATGATCTTCAGATTCAAAGACGAAAACTAAAGGCACCTTATATTTGTCCTACAAAGTTTTCCGCTTCGGGTTATCCATGCAGCACATGCTCTGCCGTAGAATCGGACATTGCACAGGTATGTAAATTGAACGCGCTGACGCGTAAATTCTAAACCATTAACCGTGTTGATCATTGCCCTTTCGAACATGAAAGTGATACCATTTTTGTGCGCTAAAAAACACTGCGTTACATGAAATTTTGACAAAGTCAACTATACTTGACAGTGTGAATGATAAAAGCTGCTTTATAGATTGTCTCCTAGAATTTTCGTGCTTTGTTCACGAATAAAGGGTATAGCTGCTATACAAGCTAATTTGATCCGCAACAACTTTAACAAACTGCTTCAAAATTATTGCAGACATATAAAGAAACAGAATAAAAAAACGTTGTATTTGAACAATAGGTACAATTGAAAACGATAGTTTAGTCTAAATGCATTTTTATTACCATAACTATTAACTAAATGTGGTGTCGGATTACACGTTCTAATAACTTAGAATTTGCCCTTTTCCTACAAATATATAAGACATTTAGGTAGATACAGTTACTAAACATTAAGAAAACTGTCTTTCGTTATCAAAGTTTGAATATTCGTCATATAAAGCGTTTGGTATCATTAGATGGTCCGTATAAGGAATTATTTGCAGTCGCTGGAATATGAGGTTATCATAAAAGTGAGTCTTTAATGCCAATGCATTATATTTGAACGAAACCGTACTCGAGTTTTGTTTACCGCGTACAGCATTACCTGGGTGTGGTTTTGTTTCGTCTTTAGCTATTTCATAATACTGAGTTAAATCACACATTGATATACGACGCAAATCCTTGCAATGAGAAACCATATATGAAAGGATGCGATATGTTTAAGCTCTTCCGTGTAATTATTATTGTGTGACACATTCATGTACGAACCTGTTTCGTACAGTATTTCTGATGAACTCGTTTAATATTTAAGGAAGCAAATTCATATTCGTGCTGGCTTTGGATGGTGAATCGTAAAACTGTAATTGGCTTCGTGTAAATGGTTGCTGGCTTCATGTAAATGGTTGCTGGCTTCGTGTAATGGTTGCTGGCTTCGTGTAAATGGTTGCTGGCTTCGTGTAGATGGTTGCTGCAGTCGATCGTGACGTTGGTTAGTTTGACGGTGTTGGTTTTCTCTCAGTAAGAGACATATCATTTGGTACCAACCGGTCTGCAAGGTGTATGAATACTCTCAAGGCTCTCGAGGAATCCTTTAATAGTTTGGAGCGGCGGGCCATCCGGGTAGCTCTTTGACCATTCGACGAGAGCCGTGGAACCGGAAATACTTCGCGATCGTCAGTTGTCAAATCAGTATTCAATATCGCTATGAGGGAAATTAATAATTAGTTATCAGTATTAGAATGAAAATAATGCATATATTTCTTATTTGAACAAGAAAGATTATTCGTAATTGGTGACAAAATCATACCCTATTCAAGACTGAACATTCTATACTTTGATAAGGTTGGTGATAGATAAATCATTTTCATTTTTGTGTTTACATTCTGAAAAATAATAATCTATGGTGATACATTTATATATCAATCATATTTGTTCATAAGTGTCAAACACGGATTCTTTTTTTTTACTTTTTTTGTTTACTCGTTAAAGTTACATGAACTGATTAGTTAGGGACGGATATCATTTCCTTACATCAGATACGCATCATTCTGTTAATCCAGTGTTGGACTTCACACGCACGAGTATGGTATCAGATTTGTTCATCGTTAAATTGCATTATAAATAAACATCTCATTCACGAAATTGCTTTCAGTTCCTTGGCTAAATCGAATCCCGACCATCGTTCATACTGTTACTAATGATTTGGAACCAATTCCTTACGCTGTTCAATAGATATTATTTGCAATGAAGCATATGATGGTATGCATTGTCTATATCTTCACCACAATCACACAATGAGTTATCTCTCAGTGATTAGAATATAAATTGATATATAAATCATTAATTATTTATAGTTCTGGTATACAAAACAGATGATTTACTGTTAACAACCAGAAAAGTATTTAATAGCACAAAAAGAAAACTTAAATTTAGTTAGTGGTATTGTAAGGTTAACTGACTATTATGAAAAAAGATCAGACAAATCTACCAAGATTTAGAAAACTGTTAATAGAGTTAAACATATTAAACCAAACAGTTAAGACACATGCTAAATGCTTCCAATAATACGAATACAGAACTGAATGGTACCAGATAGTCATGCAAACAGTCTATGATGGTAGGATTGAAAACTGAAGGGGACAAAAAGAGGACGAACTGAGTAAAACTTGTGTAGAGTAGGGTTATGATGGTAATGAATTTGATGATGATGTTGTTGATGATGATAATTATCATCCTGTCGCACCGTCCAATGCGATCCTAAACTATTGCTTGCAAGTTAGAATCTGAATAAGAATGCTACTAAATGGCAAGAGATATTAACCAAACTGAGACGATTTTGCAAAACAAAACAACAAACAAAACAACCAAACAAAATTTTAGTAACAGTTCAACATTGTTTAAGAATAAATTATTTTGAAAATAAACGTTTTGTTTCGCAGAATAGGACGACACGCAGAATAGACCGATACGGTGGTATAAATAATGACACCCCCCAAAGTAAACAATCGTTTATAAGTAATAATCTTATAAGTTCCAATATTGAACCTTATAAGATACTTTTGAAATTGTGCATTCGATTTTCGTCTTCTCAGAAAACACTAAGAACATGATTTACCTAGGGTGACAATGTTTAGAAGAAATATGTCGCCTAAGTGTTTGTCTACTGTTTTATCAAGTTTGGTGCTTTGTTAACAGCTGTGATAAAT
Organism: Potamilus streckersoni; assembly: GCA_016746295.1. NCBI lineage: Eukaryota > Metazoa > Mollusca > Bivalvia > Unionida > Unionidae > Potamilus > Potamilus streckersoni. The sequence continues at coordinate 2,180,204 of JAEAOA010001395.1, forward strand.
GAAGATGCAAATAGCAATCAAAAGGGGCAAATCAGCATGTTTAGATAAGAAAGAAATATCGTACCTATTGTTCTCTCCATATGAAATTTGCTACAAGGTTTAATGAGAGTTGGAGTAATAGGTCCATAACAACTTTGTAAAAGTTTTGATATCTGGTGGGGTAATATGCTTTTATAGTCTTCTGTCAGGGGGCAAGTGTGATTTGTTCTTTGACAAGAACTAAATAATATTAAACAAATATTGACAGTGTTTTATCTGCGTTTGTCAGAAAAGACTTAACGAACATTATTTCAATTGGAATATGCTGACTTAGAAAACAGCGTTTATATATTCAAGCACTTATTTATGGTTTCAAGTTCTTTTCCAGAAGCAAAACTGGGTCAATTATATTTTGACAGCGAGTAAAACTACTTTGTTTACTGTTTGTGAATTCATAAATGACTCTTTGTAAGCGAAGATTGTGGTCATTTATGAATCTAATATAATAGTGATCTAGGTTCATGAAACAAATGGAAGAAATGACGCATATTCCAAAGTCTTAGAGCAAGTAACACGCAAATAATAAGAATGTAAGTTCATAAATATATTGCATTGTGATTATTTAGGCTACTGCTTTAGATAAAGAAACGAGTGAGTCTTTCCATTTTTATGTTGTAATTATTCCAGTACCAGTGGAGATGTAATTACGATCCACGATTTCCTAAAGATAATAAAAAATACCAACCAGTCTAATCTGCCAAACTATCCATTCGACAGAAAACTATAGATTCAGTTGTTTGGTATCAATATTTACGATGAACCCAATAACACTATATTCTACAGTTTGTGGTCCGTTCTGGTAACTATAGCCGAATACATATTGTTTTACCGTTGCGTTGCGTCTCGGTTTGCAAGTCTGCTAACGTTACAACCATTACTATCTGTTGCATCCGTTGCTGAGCGTTGCAGGATAAGGGTTGCGGTGCGTTACAACCATTTCATCAAATTGCAGCCTTTGCAATCAGTTTATTAAGGTACAGATTAACTATACTGATTATACACGCACACTTATAAAAAAAAGTTTAAAATTCATAAGTGGCAGAACTGTATATGTTCATTTAACATTCTTCAGGAAAATATTAACAATTGCTGCCTGAAAGCTTTGATTTAAAAATAAAAAACAACAATTACATATAGATCGGAAACTTGACAATGATAATTGTCCCAATTTTAAAATTGGTTTATGTTGTTTTTGTTTTACCTTTTTAATTACGTCCAACAGTACAAAATGTTGTGTAAACATTCTTAAGGGCCTAAATAATCGACGAATATTATTAGAGGTAGTGGCATGTTAAAAAGGAAACTATATGATGAAGTGGTATCAACTGATGGAAGAAGGAAGCATTAAGGAATGCAATCTTTAGTGTTAAAAAAACTCTTAATGTTTTGCATTAAGAGTTGCTGAATGTACTCTTTTGTAAAAAAAAAATCCATCTTAATCATGTAGCTTCTAGACTGTAATAATCAAACTAGGAAGTTTCTTTATATTTTAATTTTAAAAGCAATACTTGTGTATGATAGGTACAATTCTCGTTACCTAATATACCAGTGCACTATGTGTCATACCGTTTCTCACTTGTACTGTATATTTAATTTATTTGTTTGTCTGTTAGTTTTAAATGTTTCTTTTCTTCCGTTACATGTTATTGTAATGTAACATTGTTTGCTGGATTTGACCTTGGCCAAAATTGAGTTCATTTCAGCTAGACCTGATTGTCTTTCTCTATTTTTTATTTACTTCATTTTTGCAAATAACTAATAATAGCTTCATTATTTTTTATGTGTATAAGTCTATTCTTAGGATTTTTATTCAGGTAAACAAAGATGGAATAATTATGTTGATCAGGGCCAGGGTTTTGGAGATTCCTAAGTGAATTTTGTAGGTTATTATGTTGTAAATAAACAAGGCTCATTAGATCATTCTAGAGGATTATTTTCCATTAGGTAATGGTTGTTTTCATAAATACTAATTGTGACCCGAGGTCAAGCAGAGAACTAACTATACTTGTGACTGTAATGATGTTACCAGTAGTGCTTTAACATCTGGTACTTTAAGTTGAATTATCTTGTGACCTGTTTTAACTGATATTTTACTTTCTTCAAATTAGTGAATTCAAGTAATTATTTCTCGACAAATACAAAATTGCTCGGATAAAAGTATTGGATAACGACATTCACTGGAATTTATTCTAAATTCAAACCTGGAATAATAATTATGTGATTTAACAAGAGACTATTGACACAGTCTCTTTGGGACTTGAACTGAATTTTATTCAGGACTTTTTATTACTACGTCTTGTGTCTTTAATTATTAGATTATTGTTGGATTTAATTCGCAATACCAAGTTCTTTTTTCTCATTTTTCACTTTGTATTGTAGGGAAATAAATTATTTGTTAAATTTTTCAATGCTTGCTGTTCACTCTTTTCTGTTACTTTTTTTAAGAGCATAGACTGGTAACACTCGTAACGCATTATACATCCCTAAAGCCACTTTATTCAAATTATCCAGGAAATCAAGTCCGCTCCCATTGCCTAGTGGTTAGAGCGTCCGCCTTAGATGCGGGAGGGCGTGGGTTCGATACCCGATTGAGTCATGCCAAAGACTTACAAAAATGGTACTAACAGCTTCTTCGCTAGACTTTCAGCATTAAGAGGTTAGTGTTAGGACTGGTCAGACTGGTGTCAGGATAATGTGACCGGGTGGGATATAATGCTACATGTCTGCGGCACGATGCCCAAGTACTAGGCATCGCTATAAACTGCCACACTGCATACATTGTAGCGATATGACTTAAAAATTGTTAAAATTCCCTTTAAAATATATCCAAATCCAGCCGATCGTTCTGCCTTTGCTTTGTCCATCAGGGGGATATCAGAAAGAATGAAGCACAAAAGGAAAACGTGCGTAACACAAGCCTATAACAAGAACAGTAGGATAAATTATTTCAAAATGACGTCATTTTTAGACTTATTTGTGTTACGTCACTTCTGGATTGGGGTTACAAACAATAATAGATATAGATACAGTGTAAGACAGCTTTTATGATACCACACTCGTAATGTCGTCAAAAGGTATATATTCTCTATACCTACCATGTAGCGCTGATGGATTTAAATGGGCCCTTACTGGAACAGACTGATGGATTTAAATGGGCCCTTACTGGAACAGACCGATAGATTTAAATGGGCCCTTACTGAAACAAACTGATGGATTTAAATGGGCCCTTACTGGAACAGACTGATGGATTTAAATGTGCCCTTATTGGAACAAACTGATGGAGTTAAATGGGTCCTTACTGAAACAGACTGATGGTTTTAAATAGGTTCTTATTGGAACAGACTGATGGATTTTAATGGATCCTTACTGAAACAGACTGATGGATTTAAATGGGCCCCTACTGGAACAAACTAATGGATTTAATTGGGCCATTACTGGAACAGACTGATGAGAGTGGATCATGGGAGGTTCCTTGTTTCTTAAAATGGGACTACACCATACGTTACAATAATTAATGACTGTGATATGGTCCATATTTTAAATCTGTATTTTTAAATAAATGTGATCAGATTTGGCCTGATAATAGACACAAATTCCAAACTTTTAGAAGTAATTATAAATTTCATTAAATATTTTGTTCTGAGAATTATGTTCACTCCAGACTCGGCTAACGTGGGTAAGTGAGAAAGCCTGCCAGTAGAATCTCATGGGTCGGTGTTTATTCCTTGGGTTTTCCAGGGTTCTTCCTCCTTCATTAATACTGGCCGCCATGTATAGCCCATTTTGTGCTTAAAAATGGCGTGAAACCCTACAACAACAACAACAACAACAGTATGTTCACTTAATTTACCAAGACAAGAAAGATCAATTATATAACAGTTTGGAATTGGTGTTTCGTCTCTGAGAATATAGACGGACAGATTTTGAAATTAAAGAGTGGAGAATATTGAGAAGCTTATGAAATTGTCAATGAAATTCATTTTCTCTAGACTGTTCTGGTGATTGGTTTTAAAACGGGTAATATCCTAAACATTTCAGTACTATTTTGTAAACTAATTTCGTTAACTAAACCTCTAGAGATGTTCTAAATAGATACATGTATTTCACTATCATTACTGGTCGTGCATTAAGTCATAAATTTAAATTAGAAAAAAATAATCTCGTTATTTTGCCAAACATTGCACTACCAGAAAAGAAAGATAAATTTTCAAATTGAATTTTATTCCAGACAAATGATTGTTTACTCTTATGGGTTGTTATTACAGCAGGAAATAATAGGGCCCCAAACTATTGTTATTACTCTATGGAGGGTGAAAGCAAAACCCGCATTTGATTATTATCTATACTCGTTCTGTACACACTATACTGCCAAGTTACATTAAAGTGACCCTCAGGATTTTCCAAACAGTGGTAAGGTAATTCATTCTAGTTGTTTAACGCAGTTGTTTTTATTTGTTTTGAAAGGATAGAATTCCTTGCAATAAGGCGAGTTCAAGATAAGTACGCATTATATAGCAAACGCACGATATAAAGGTTGCAGTTCTTCGAAGTTAATAAATTTCCTTGTTTACATACCATTTTGCAAAGGAATTAAAATAGAATTCAACCATTAAATCTGTGCTTTTTCAAAATTAGAAGACGCTTTTATAAATAAAAAGTTTGCTTTTTAAACCTTAAACGAAAGTTTTCAATAAAATGCAAAAATCCCAATTTAACAAAAAATTCAATCCATACCATAATGCATTTAATTTAGATTTAGTATTATCTGGAATCCGTTAAAGACCACAATTAACGCCTCCATAATCAGTGGTGAAAGTGCCAAGTCTGATAATATTAGTATCGAAGTTTGTTTTTTCTTCACACACCTGTAATTATAAGAATGTCTTTATGCAATTATCCGAGTCTCTGATGTAATATTCTGAAATATTCGCATATGACTTTGTCAATCCGATTCTTAATCTCTTTGTGAAACTCAATGAACACTGGTTATGATTTTGCTCCACTGTTTCTAACATACCAGACTTTCGACCATTTGAACCACATTTTTCAATCATGTGATGTCTTATTTGGAATATCCATTATATTACCCACAGCAGTACTAGTGAGTAATAAAATATGCAGTTTAGCCTTCAGGTAAGAATAACGCCAAGGTCCATTTCTGTTTCGTTGTACAGTTTGTGGTTCTCGTTTAGGAAATTTAAACTTCCTTTTTTCATAAATATTAATATCTTGGATGACACCAAGGTTTAGTTATCCCCACCGTTATGCAAAGAAACCCAACACTCCTGCCATTATATGCTGTCACAAATCGACGTTAACGTGTAATATTTTATATTCTAACATTTACTTTCAAACAATGGATGTGTACCATTGTCGTAGAAACGAAAATATGACAGGGCCATCCTACATCAATCACCCAAACTTCTAAACTTTCGTTTCAGACAAAATATTTGTAGCAGCGAAGACTGCTTTTCACATTGTTAAAATTTGGCAAATTGTTACAATTTGGCAAATTATGAGATATCATTTAACAGAGCCTGCGAAATTTATTGTACTTTTCTATTCCTTGAAATTTGACAAAGTATATTAATCAACCAACTGTACAAGAGGTAATTAAGCTTTGCATTTTGTGCTAAATATACGTCGTCTGATACAAATTTGTATTCAAGAACTTTGCACTATTCTATAAAAACTAACGCTTTTCATACAGTAGACCTTGCATTTAACAGCTCTGATAGTCTAGTGGTTAGAGCGTCCGGCGCGGATGCGTGAGGGCGTGGGTTCGATCCCCGATTGAGTCAACTTCCTCGCTTGGCGCTCAGTATTAAGAGGTTAGTGCTAGGACTGGTCGGCCTTGTGTCATGATAATATGGCTGGGTGGGACATCATGTTACATGTCTGCGACATGATGCCCCAGATCTAGACATCACTATAGACTACCACACTACAGACATCGTATCAATATGACTTAAAAAATTGTTAAAGCTACGTTAAAAATCATAATCACATCGCATACTCACATAATCACAGACCTTGCAGTTAAGGAGTTGTAGTACTTTGAAAAATTAGACTGATATTCCAGCTCTTTGACAGACTGTCTCCATCTAATAACCTTCTGGAAGAGTGTGCAAAGTGTCTACTTTTTCGGCCCCTCCTCTAGATTCTTGGAAGGATATAAAAGGTCAACTATCTTTTTTAAAAATCTAGTCATTTTAAATTTGCTGACATGGTTGATATCTGTTGACAATACAGATAATACTTTTTACCTTAGTTTAAACACACAGTCGTAGCACGATGTCACGTAATATATGTAACTACTTTTGGATTAATGTCCAAGAGAAGGTCGGTGGTGTAAGGGTACGTAATAAAAAGGGTGTGGATTTGCCATCATGAACCCTGAAAGTTCTAGTTCACTCATGCCAAAGTGATACTGTAAAATCATATCAATTGAATACCATGTATAGGACTTAGTCAAACCACATATATGTCCCCTTACGTTTGTTTGATTCTGTGGTCAAATATTTAGATCTGAACAGCTTAGAAACCTTAAGTTTTCATCACTGATGTCAAATGAACATTTTTTAGAAGTAAGGTGTCATTTTGTTAGATGCAAGCGTTATGAAAAGTTAATGTAAGTTTCGGTATAATATGTAGCTTACAATAAAAATCACTTTGTTAAGAAAATGGATATGGCATTTGTAGATAACTAATATTTTTCGTTTTCGTTGTTTTTTGTTTTCAATTTTTTTCGGTTTAACATATATAATTTGAGTTATATTGCATTGAAACGTAAAATGACAGTTGGTGCCTAGATTTGTCATGATGAGTCGAATGTGAAAAATGGTTCTTTCATGAAATGTCAGTTGGTGGCTCTTCAAATATTAGAAAATAATTATTAAATGGGTCTATAGCAGTTTAGATGGACCAAAGAGAAAATTCATCCACAACTCACTTTAGGGCCGTGATTACACTGCGCATGTCCACCATCCACGATTAAAATCAGAGATCTGATTAATTTACATATATCGGACTCTCATGATTCAAATCAGAGATGTGAATACTTTGCATATGTCCAACGTCTATGATAAATTAATATAATTATTTTGCATCCATGCTTCAATCCAAAAATACAATTACTTTACATATGTCCATCTGTGTGATTAAAATCACAAATGTTATTTTTTTTGAATGTCAAACATCCATGATCGAAAACAGGGCTAAATTACTGTACATATTTCCAACATCTATGATTCAAATCAGACATATGATTACTTGGCATATGTCAAACACTCATAATTAAAATCCGAGATGTGATTACACATATATATATATATATATATATATGTATGTATATATATATATATATATATATATATATATATATATATATATATATATATATATATATATATATATATATGTATATGTATATGTATATATATATATATATATATATATATATATATGTATATATATATATATATATATATATATTAAACAATTCAGAGACGTGATTACTTTGCATGTTCAACATCAGTGATACAATTCAGAGACGTGATTACTTTATTGTTCAGCATCAGTGATACAATTCATAGATATGCTAACTTTTGTATTAATGAACCTCTGAATAAATTTATTGAGATTTGTTATTAATAGTCTTCGTGTTGAACCGAGATTTTCGTCGCTAACTGTAAAAAAAACAAACAAAAGAATTAGTATTTCTTGATTGTAACATTAGATATATACCGCAATAATAAAGGCTATTTACCGTCTCAGACTGGTTGTCGAGATCGCTTTTTATGTGGTCTGTACACGAAGAATTGTTTGTTTTTCTACTAGAATCGTTGGCTAGGATGGCCGATTGTGATCTTGAGTTATCTGGGAAAAATAATCTGGCCATATTAATAGTGTAAAAATGAGTGAGGAGTATTCCATTGTAAACACAGACACCTGATTTTGTTCCGAGCAGAGTATGAATCTAAATATTGCTGTATCTAGTAACTTTATAAATATTGATTTAAAGCGAAGAAAATGTGATTTTTGCTTCAATGTGTCTTACCAAAGAACATCATGCTTTTGTTAACAGATGTGTAGAAAATATGTGGAACCTTAATGTAAATTAGATGAAATGAGCCGGGATATGATTAATACTACTGGTGATGCCTAATGGAAATCGGATGAAATGAATGAGGGTAGGATTGATTTTATTGTTGATGCCCAAGGGCAAATGAATGAAACGAGCAGGGATAGGATTAATTTCACTGTCGATACCCAATGGAAAATGGATGAAATGAATGGGAATATGATTAATTTTACTGCTAATGGAAATAAAATTAATGGAAACAGGAATAATTTCAATTTTAAATCATGTCTTATAGGCAATAACTCTTAACACATTGTGTGCACCATAATATTTGATGTTGTTGTAGGGTTTAACGCTAATTTTAGCACAAGATAGGCTAGTATTAATGGTGGAGGAAGAACCCGGGAAAACTCCAGAAAGAACCACCGACTCACGAGAAGCTACTGGCAAGCTTTTTCACATACATTGGTCAAACCTGAGACTCGAACCCACGCAGACATAATTGAGATGGGAATGATCCGTAACGGTGAGCGCTTTAAACCACCTGGCCACTTAGTGCCCCACCATAATATTTAAAGACAATTGCAAAATTAGTTGTGATGAAAAGATTGCATTACAAATTACATCTAGCTGAAAATATAATGGGATAACAATACTTTATCAAAAATCATAAAAACACACTAGTTAAAATTACCCACAAAAGATTTATTTTGGTGATAAAATGCCCGGAATAGATCCATATTATAAAATATGCCTGCCATGCATCAAAGTCCAATTATTTATATTACGGGTTTTTATTATATGGTCTTATTTAAAGACAGGAAAGCACAGTTAATGGACATACGGATGGATAGACAAAAGTAAATATTTAATTGCACACACGGTGCCTGCATGGTGGAGCTAAGGGTTGCTGATTGGGTTGGGTTAGAAAATTGGGGGAAGGGATGGAGTGGATTTTTTTAAAAAAAAGAAGTCTTTTCCTGAATTGCATGGGTCATACACCTGTCTTATCTTTAACATTTTTCACACGGAATTGCCATTAGATATAAGCTGCACAAAAGTTCCAGTAGTCGTGTATAATCTCGTAGTGGAGATCAGAACCTTGACATTGTAACAGCATAATCCATGATACCTTCGACACATTGAAGTTCTGAAATTTATTCAATATATACCTCAAGCTTTCAGATTTTGAAATCCCCCTGAAGTGTTTGAACCACTTGGGTTGGTCCCTGTAGGCGTGGACTGCCGTAGGGTAAATATAAGCATTTGTCTTTTATAGTTTATAAGCTATGACCCAAGAGATATGTTCTGGTCTTTTTGCCCATATTTTTTGGTACGAGATATTGCCATCCTCATTTTCCACTGAAGTAAACAAAGGTATATATATATATATATATATATATATATATATATATATATATAGATATATATATATATATATATATATATATATATATATATATATATATATATATATATATATATGAAGAAAGATAGGCATCAAAGTGTTAATCTTTTTGTATCACTGTGTATTTTAAAAGCAATTTGTCATGATACATCACATACATCTTGATAGCACCATATAAAGTACTTGATACAATATTTTATATATTTTTATTTTATACTTTGAGTATACAACATATGACTAAATATCGATGTCCAGACCGTTCAGAAAGTCCCTAACCTATGTACAATAATAAAGTCCCATTGACCCCATTTAAATAGCTTTTAAATTGCCATGGGTTGTCACTATTCATGGGTTTGATTATATTTTGATTATTATGATAGTTAAGAATATGTTACTTGTATGATAAGCTACAGTTAAATGCAATCAAATTTACAAAAGTTATACATTTGTACAACCAATCAACATCTGTGTGTTTGTGTGGGAAAACGATAATTTGATGAGGTTGTGTGCTTCTTGCAATGTTCATGGAGACATAAAGGACACACGCTGGGTAAATTTAATTTGCAGAATCTGCAACAATGGTAGCAAAACAGGTGATCGTTTCAAATACACTTGGTTCTCTAATACTGAAACCATGTAATTTACTAATATATATATATATATATATATATATATATATATATATATATATATATATATATATATATATATATATATATATATATATATATATATAAGTTAATGAGAGAGAGAGAGAGAGAGAGAGAGAGAGAGAGAGAGAGAGAGAGAGAGAGAGAGAGAGAGAGTTGTTATTGTCGGGCTTAACGCCATTTTTCAGCACACGATAGGTTATACATGGCGGCCAGTATTAAAGGTAGAAGAAGAAACCGGGAAATCCACGGAAAAAACCACCGACCCATGAAAAGTTACTGGCAAGCTTTCTCTCCTATCCACATTCGCCGAATATTAGACTCGAACCCACGCAGACAGCTGTGAGATGGCAGTGATCCGTAACGGAGAGCGCTTTAAACCACTCGGCCACTCTGGGTCTCTGAGAGAGAGAGAGAGAGAGAGAGAGAGAGAGAGAGAGAGAGAGAGAGAGAGAGAGAGAGATCCACCAAAGAGTACGGAAAGTAATATTCCTTGATTCTACAGTATAATGCTTGATAATACTAGTAGAATGTTTATGAATACAACTGTATTATAATGCAGGTCAGATTTTTTTAATTCGTATTCGACTTTCTATTTAGGACCCGATTCGAATCTGTGATTCAACATCTCAGTCTAATTTTCTCTTCCACTCAGTCTAATTTTCTAATTTCATCACACGTACATAATGCCGCAAAAATTGCATGCACACTACATGCATTATACACACATCCCTTTTATACCTCACCATACGCAGATAATACCTCAAAAACATTGCATACGCAGAGCGTACATCATACACACTTCATACTTCATACCTCACCATACGCACATCATACCTCTATACACTGCATACACACTTCAATACAAAAAGGATGATTTTGACCTTGATGTATAATATCGTAATCTGGCGTCATTGATTTGCTTCATGGTCTGAAAGCTACATAGCAGAAAAAGAAACTTTGGAAGAAAGGCAGAAGAACAAAAAACTGATGATATGAGTCAATTTGTGACCTACAACACGCCCTTGTGTATCGGGACCGGAAATAATATACATAAATTTATACCGTATAGCTTGAGACTTACCAAAGAGTAACAGTGACAAATGAATGGATAAACATAAATGCTAGTCCCTTGTCTCACGCTTTCTTTAAAAGATGAAAGAGGTCAATATCCCTGGTGGCAGATTGACGTTGTCTTTAGTCCCGGGAACGTTTTCTTGACCAATATATTCTAAAGAGCGTTATGATGAGTGAAATCCATGTATGAAGTATACGTTTAACGATCGATTGCATCTCACAAACTCAATAAGTGATTTGAGTACTATAGGTCCGTGGTTTGGCCGTTAAGAGTATATGTAAGTTTTTCGGTTGACACCTAATAGCACGTTGAATTGACAATTGATGCATGAAAAAGTAATGTAGTTTTCCCGGTTATGCCCTTAGTTTAGTATGTTCAACTTATTCGAACGCCATCACCGTAGATATTAGCTCATACGTCGAGTCTCAGTGCAAACTGGACATACCCAGATCTGCTGGATGACCCACTGTGTTGTATTACAGAAATTTTATTTGGCAATCCTGAAATAAAGTTTGAATTGATAGTCAAAAATTTTCTTCACTAAATAATCTGTTTTTCCTTTTCCTTGCATTCTTTGCGATACGTGTACGCTTGTTTTGTGTCTTTGTGTCAGAGAAAGCGAGGACGTGTTCTCTCTCTCTCTCTCTTTCTCTCTCTCTCTCTCTCTCTCTCTCTCTCTCTCTCTCTCTCTCTCTCTCTCTCTCTCTCTCTCTCTCTCTCTCTCTCTCTCTCTCTCTCTCTCTCTCTCAATTAAATGTTCGTCAATACAGAATGTCTCGTATTATATACGTTGACTATCCTTGGATAGCCAAGGTTTAATACTGATATTTTTTATTAAAAAGGGCAACACAGATTGCTTCAGTCTTCAGTGTGTACATCACTAATTAATAATCCATATCATTATAAATATCTAAATGGCAAATGACCCAGGTCATTGTAGGTATGTTTAAGTCAAATGACCCATGTCATTGTAGGTATCTTTAATACAAATGACTCGGGTCAATGTAGGCATCTTTAACGCAAATGATCCAGGTCATCGTAGGTATCTTTAAGACAAATGATCCAGGTCATTGTATATATCTGAAAGCAAATGACCAAGGTCATTGTAGATATCTTTAACGCAAATGATCCAGGTCATTGTAAGTATCTTTTAAGTTAAATGACCTAGGTCATTGTAGGTATCTTAAAGTCAATGACCCAGGTCATTGTATATATCTGAAAAACAAATGACCAAGGTCATTGTAAATATCTTTTTGGCAAATGACCCATGCTATTGTAAGTATCATTAAGGCAAATGACCCAGGTCATTGTATCATTAAGGCAAATGAACCATGTCATTGTAGGTATCTTTAAGGCAAATGACCCAGGTCATTGTATATATATATATATATATATATATATATATATATATATATATATATATATATATATATATATATATATATGAAAGCAAATGATCAAGGTCATTGTAGGTATCTTACAGACAAATTCTTCATGTTACTATAAATATCTGAAATGCAAATGAACCAGGTCATTGCATAAATATGAAATGCAAATGTCCTAGGTCATTGTAAGTATCTGAAAGGCAAATGATCCACGTCATAGTGGTATATGAAAGGCAAATGATCCAGGTAAATTAAGTGTCTGAGGCAAATGACTCAGGTCTTTGCAACTTTGTTGATTTACTCAGCCTTTTTTATCCAAGTTAACTATGAACAAGAGCAATTTGTTTAATAAAACATTACAAATTATTTAGTTCCCGCAATACTAAATTTAGATACTACCAGTTCTTTATACAGTTACTCATTAGGATGAATTTATAAGGAAGGCCCATTTTATTCTGTCTGCTTTGACACCCTACTGGGTTATAATTTTGGCAGACATGTAAAATGACTAACGGCGACTTTATACCAAACATGATGCTTTTGAATTTGTCATAGACAATTGCTACAAGAAATTTAAGAAAATGGGCCTCAAAAGGCAGATTGCTTTTTAATTTGGTTTTAATTTGCACAATAAAAAGGTGTTAGAAATATAGAAAAAGTTAATGTTTAAAATCGGGGTAGGGGTAAGTTCATGACAAAGGTGATTTGCTATGGTGGTTTCATTGTATATAAACGCAAAATATGAAATCTCCATTAAACTGGTTTTCAGGAGCAGAGAAATATTTAGCCCCGGTGTCATGGGGAAACTTTGTCAAAATAGCTATACAGAATCTGATCTTAAAAATGGGTTCAGTATTATTGAAAAAGCAATAGAAAAATATCCGATTTTAAATGCAGCAGATGATTAGATATTGCTAGACAAAGTTTTTTTGTTTTATCAGAAGTCGTTGCAAAACTGTTTTATAAATGACTCTACCAGGCAATCAGCAGACGAAGTGTAATGATTCATTTACGAAATTCTCGAAAGTAACCGACATTCTTCTTGACAAGGTAATTTATTCAACAGTGTCTCTGGAGCACTATAATACCATTAGTTTGTCAGGATAGAAAATGCAATTCTCTCAACTTTGTGATTCATTCAACGCAACAATTGGTATTCTTGCATGCTACTGACACATTAATGTCCTTGACACTTCGGCTGACAGTTGAAAATGTCGCAATGTACCAATTCCACGGTATGACTAACGAGAAAGTACTTTATGTGCATTTTTGCTATTGTGACTAACGAGAAAGTATCTTAGGTATGTTTTGTTATCAATTGAGACTATATTTAAATATATTTAATGCGAAATCTGAATCTCCTGAGAGTCGAAAAAGAATTTAATGTGTGCTTTTCATTTTAATGGATTAGGGAGAAAACAAGTTATGTTCATTTACGAATTAATGAGAAAAGTTTTTATTTCCATTATGGATTCAAGAGAATAATTTTTGTTTTCATTATGCAGTAAAAAAGAAATATTCTATTTTCATTTATGGAATGAAAGAGATGTTATGGCTTGTGTCTCCTTACTATAGAGACCGTGCATAATGCTTGCATCTCATCTCCTAACTAATGATAAAGTGTATTAGGTGTGCATTTCATCTCATTATTGAGACAGTGTTTAATTTGTGCATTACATCTCATAACTAATGAGAAAGTGTTTTAGGTGTGCATTTCATCTCATTATTGAGACAGTGTTTAATTTGTGCATTACATCTCATAACTAATGATAAAGTGTATTAGGTGTGCATTTCATCTCATTATTGAGACAGTGTTTAATTTGTGCATTACATCTCATAACTAATGAGAAAGTGTTTTAGGTGTGCATTTCATCTCATTATTGAGACAGTGTTTAATTTGTGCATTACATCTCATAACTAATGAGAAAGTGTCTTTAGAGAGCATTTCATCTCATTATTGAGACAGTGTTTTAGGTTTGCATTTCATCTTATTATTGTGACAGTATTTTAGGTTTGCATTTCATCTCATTATTGAGACAGTATATTAGGTGTGTATTTCACATCATTTCATCTCATTATTGAGACAGTGTTGTAGGCTTGCATTTCATCTAATTATTGAGACAGGATATAAAATGCAAACATAATACATCAACTAATAAGAATAATATTTTTTTCCTCCTAACTTAGGACTACCTAGAAAGCATTGCATGTGAGTTTTTCATATTGAAACCAACGAGAAAGTATTTTATGAGGCTTGTCACATAACGAGAAAGTATAGTAACGTATTTTTTATTTCCCAACTAACGAGCGAGAATTTGTGTTTTTCATCTCCTGAAGGAAGTGAAAGTAGCTTATGTGTTTTTAGTTTTCTAAGGAGAGAAATGCTGTTTTTCGCTTAATAAAGAGAAAGTATCTTACTTGTGTTTTTTCTTTAATAAAGAGAAAGTATTTTATAAACATTTTAATTGCCTAAGGAGAAAATTTTTTTTTGTTTACGTTTGGAATATCCTACAAGTTAGGAACTATTTATACATATTTAATCAAGCAAGGAACATACTTAAGGTCTTAGTGTAATCATTATACATTTGCAGGGAATTTTAGTTTAAACATTATAAATTTGCAGAGAATCTTAGTGTAAACATAATAAATTTTCAGGGAATCTTAGAGTAAACATTATAAATGTACAGGGAATCTTAGTGTAAACATTATAAATTTGCAGGGAATCTTAGTGTAAACATAATAAAGTTGCAGAGAATCTTAGTGTAAACATTATATATTTGCATGGTATCTTAGTGTAAACATTATACATTTGCAGGGAATCTTGGTGTAAACATTGTATATTTTTGCAAGAAATCTTAGTGTAAACATTATACATTTGCAGGGAATCTTGGTGTGAACATTATACATTTTTTTGCAGGAAATCTTAATGTAAACATTATACAGTTGCAGGGATTCCTAGTGTAAACAATATAAATTTGCAGGGAATCTTAGTGTAATCATTATACATTTGCAGGGAATTTTAGTTTAAACATTATAAATTTGCAGAGAATCTCAGTGTAAACATAATAAATTTGCAGGGAATCTTAGAGTAAACATTATAAATGTGCAGGGAATCTTAGTGTAAACATTATAAATTGGCTGGGAATCTTAGTGTAATCATAATAAAGTTGCAGAGAATCTTAGTGTAAACATTATATATTTGCAGGGAATCTTAGTGTAAACATTATACATTTGCAGGGAATCTTGGTGTAAACATTATACATTTTTGTAAGAAATCTTAGTGTAAACATTATACATTTGCAGGGAATCTTGGTGTTAACATTATACATTTTTTGCAGGGAATCTTAGTGTAAACATTATACATTTGCAGGGATTCCTAGTGTAAACATTATAAATTTGCAGGGAATCTTAGAGTAAATATTATACAGTTGCAGGGAATATTAATGTAAAGATTATAAAATTGCAGGGAATCTTAGTGTAAATATAATAAATTCGCAGAGAATCTTCGTGTAAACATAATAAATTTGCAGGAAATATTAGTGTAAACATAATACATATGCAGGGAATCTTAGAGAAAACATTATAAATTTGCAGGAAATCTTAGTGTATAAAATAAATTTGCAGAAAATCTTAGTGTAAACATTATAAATTTGCAGGGAATCTTAGTGTATACATTATACTTTTAAAGGGAATCTTAGTGTAAATATAATAACTTTGCAGAGAATCTTAGTGTATACATAAATTTTCAGAGAATCTTAGTGTAAACATTATAAATTTGCAGGGAATCTTAGTGTAAATATAATATATTCGCAGAGAATCTTAGTGTAAACATAATAAATTTGCAGGAAATATTAGTGTAAACATTATAAATTTGCATGGAATCTTAGTGTAAACATAATAAATTTGCAGGGAATCTTAGTGAAAACATTATAAGTTTGCAGGGAATCTTAGTGTCAATATAATAAATTTGCAGAAAATCTTAGTGTAAACATAAATTTTCAGGGAATCTTAGTGTAAATATAATAAATTCGCAGAGAATCTTAGTGTAAACATAATAAATTTGCAGGAAATCTTAGTGAAAACATTATAAATTTGCAGGGAATCTTAGTGTAAAATTATACATTTGCAGGGATTCTTAGTGTACAAATAATAAATTTGCAGGGAATCTTAGTGTAAACAATAAATTCCCAAAAAATCTTAGAGTAAACATTATATATTTGCAGGGAATCTTAGTGTACACATAATAAATTTGCAGAAAATCTTAGTGTAAACATTATAAATTTGCAGAAAATCTTAGTGTAAACATAAATTTTCAGGGAATCTTAGTGTAAATATAATAAATGAGCAGAGAATCTTAGTGTAAACGTAATAAATTTGCAGGAAATCTTAGTGTCAACATTATAACTTTGCAGAGAATCTTAGTGTAAACAACATAAATTTGCAGGGAATCTTAGTGTAAACATTATAAATTTGCAGGGAATCTTAGTGTAACATTACATATTTGCAGGGAATCTTAGTGTAAACAATAAATGTGCAGGGAATCTTAGTGTAAAATTATACAATTGCAAGGAATCTTAGTGTGCAAAAAATTACTTTGCAGGGAATCTTAGTGTACACAATAAATTTGCAGAAAATCAAACTGTAAACATTATTAATTTGCAGGGAGTCTTAGTGTATATATAATAAATTTGCAGATTCTCTTAGTGTAAACATAAATTTTTAGGGAATCTTAGTGCAAACATTATAAATTTGCAGGGAATCTTAGTGTAAATATAATAAATTCGCAGAGAATCTTAGTGTAAACATAATACATTTGCAGGGAATCTTAGTATAACCATTATAAATTTGCAGAAAATCTTAGTGCAAACATAAATTTTTAGGGAATCTTAGTGAAAACATTATAAATTTGCAGGAAATCTTAGTGTAAACATTATAACTTTGCAGAGAATCTTAGTGTAAACAACATAAATTTGCAGAAATCTTAGTGTAAACATTATAAATTTGCAGGGAATCTTAGTGTTAACATAATACATGTGTAGGGAATCTTAGTGTAAAATTATACATTTGCAAGGAATCTTAGTGTACAAAAATTACTTTGCAGGGAATCTTAGTGTACACAATAAATTTGCAGAATATCTTAGTGTAACCATTATATATTTGCAGGGAATCTTAGTGTAAACATTATACATTTTTTGCAGGGAATCTTAGTGTAAACATAATACATGTGCAGGGACTCTTAGTGTAAACATAATACATGTGCAGGGAATCTTAGTGTAACATTATACATTTGCAGGGAATCTTAGTGTACAAATAATAACCTTGCAGGGAATTTTAGTGTAAACAATAAATTTCCAAAATATCTTAGAGTAAACATTATAAATTTGCAGGGAATCTTAGTGTACACATAATAAATTTGCAGGGAATCTAAGTGTAAACATAATAAATTTGCAGAAAATCTTAGTGTAAACATAAATTTTCAGGAAATCTTAGTGTAAATATAATAAATGCGCAGAGAATCTTAGTGTAAACATAATAAATTTGCAGGAAATCTTAGTGTAAACATTATAACTTTGCAGAGAATCTTAGTGTAAACAACATAAATTTGCAGAGAATCTTAGTGTAAACATTATAAATTTGCAGGGAATCTTAGTGTAACATTACATATTTACAGGGAATCTTAGTGTAAACAATAAATGTGCAGGGAATCTTAGTGTAAAATTATACATTTGCAAGGAATCTTAGTGTACAAAAAATTACTTTGCAGGGAATCTTAGTGTACACAATAAATTTGCAGAAAATCAAAGAGTAAACATTATAAATTTGCAGGGAGTCTTAGTGTATATATAATAAATTTGCAGATTATCTTAGTGTAAACATAAATTTTCAGGGAATCTTAGTGCAAACATTATAAATTTGCAGGGAATCTTAGTGTAAATATAATAAATTCGCAGAGAATCTTAGTGTAAACATAATACATTTGCAGGGAATCTTAGTATAACCATTATAAATTTGCAGAAAATCTTAGTGCAAACATAAATTTTTAGGGAATCTTAGTGAAAACATTATAAATTTGCAGGAAATCTTAGTGTAAACATTATAACTTTGCAGAGAATCTTAGTGTAAACAACATAAATTTGCAGAAATCTTAGTGTAAACATTATAAATTTGCAGGGAATCTTAGTGTTAACATAATACATGTGTAGGGAATCTTAGTGTAAAATTATACATTTGCAAGCAATCTTAGTGTACAAAAATTACTTTGCAGGGAATCTTAGTGTACACAATAAATTTGCAGAAAATCTTAGTGTAAACATTATATATTTGCAGGGAATCTTAGTGTAAACATTATACATTTGCAGGGAATCTTAGTGTAAACATAATACATGTGCAGGGACTCTTAGTGTAAACATAATACATGTGCAGGGAATCTTAGTGTAACATTATACATTTGCAGGGAATCTTAGTGTACACGTAATAAATTTGCAGGAAATCTTAGTGTAAACATAATACATGTGCAGGGACTCTTAGTGTAAACATAATACATGTGCAGGGAATCTTAGTGTAACATTATACATTTGCAGGGAATCTTAGTGTACACGTAATAAATTTGCAGGATATCTTAGTGTAAACATAATAGATTTGCAGATAATCTTAGTGTATATATTATAAATTTGCAGGAAATCTTATTGTAAACATTATAAATTTGCAAAGAATTTGTGTGAGCCAATGGCATAACTGCGGCTGCTATGGCAGTTTTGAGGTGTAAGCAAAAAGCTCACAAATGAGAAAAATCACGTGTATTTTGATTAAAACACAAAAATAAGTAGAGGATATCTGTGTTGTTAGAACAGACCGAAAAAAATACAACATGTATGATGTGGAAACGATGTACTGTCACTTCTAGCAAATCCTGTAGTGAGAGTACAAAATGAGTGAAGTATTTCCTTGCATATACAAGAAAGAAAACGCAGATTTTATTTGTATTCTGAATTTTTTTTTGGGCAAAAACCGTTGATTTACATGGAATGTTTTCTTCATCCTGTGCCAACGCGTATTACAGGCTGCATTAATTTAGGACAGTAATGCCTTTGTACAAATTTAGCTCAAATAATGCTTCACAAATTGTGTCCTTTTTCCAGCAAAGAACTATTTTCATAAAAGAATTAATTTTAGTTTAATTTTGGTACACACCTTTCATGCTCAGATACAGTGAACATTCTTTTGGAGTGTGGTAAAGAAAAAGTATCACAGAACGTTTGTATGTGACAGTCTTCAGAGAGAACGTCTTTAGAGAAAAAAAAGACTTTAATGATCGTGAGTTTACAAATATGGACTTAATTTCCTATATTTTTCATTCAAACATGAATTATGTAGCCTTGGTGAGTTTGAAGTCTAATTTGATAACTTCGTTTCAGAATTTCTTCACCGGCTTGGGATCTTCATTTGCGGCATTAATGTTCAAATAGGGACCCAAGACAGCGTTAATGAAGAAAATACACTTAATATTTTATTCACACGATACTGTGAATTCGATCCTTGTAATCACACATTATACAATTGCAGGGATTCATTCTATTTTCCAGTTATACTAACGATAACGGCTACCTACAATTAGTATATATATATATATATATATATATATATATATATATATATATATATATATATATATATATATATATATATATATATATATATATATATATATATATATATATATATATATATATATATTTCAGACTCTTCAGACATGTAAGTAAAGAACCCATCTCTTACCCATGGCATTGTTTGTACGAAAATGATACCCTCTGATTTTCCAAATGTTCACTGTTAAAACCGTATGTTGCATTTGCATTGTAATATTGTTGAATTTCTGTAATTTCTAAATATGAATGTATGTTACTGTAGTATGACGGTGAGAGTAGCTTAACTCTATTATGCTACTAATACTGATGAGTCGGTGGAGTTAAGAAAGCCACTCGTTAAAATCAGAAAGAGTACGAAAGCCACGAAATATCTTTAGTTGTTCCCTTGCAATCACGCCACAATTTTGACAGTGATGAAAGAATGGTTCTTGACTGTGCTTCTAGCAACTCCAATGAGCCCCCGAAAAATGAAAGAATTCGAATACCAGTCTCTTTAAAATATTAAAAGGCAAAATAGATTTAAAACATCCATTCAAATGTCTTAGTTGTTTCTTTATTTTTCTTTGTTCTGGTCATCTTCAAGTATTTCATCAAAACTCGATGGCATATATTTGAATGTTCTGTACTATTTGCGATGCAACTTCATATTTGTATATTACGCAATGTTAGCGAACTTAGAAAGGTATTCGTTACAAAGCTTTTAAACACTGACTTTTGTGAAAAACGAATTTCATGCGTATGCATTAAAAGACAGCGACGAATAGTCACATTATGATTAGTAGATGAAAACAGTGGATGTTGTGTTTAATAAATAAAGAAACTCTTGTCTAAATGTTTATATGAACATCCATCACAGCCTACAACAAAGTTTTGATATTCCTATGTTTGTATAAGGTAAATGCACTTTACGTGTTTGTGTTGAAATAAGTAAACATTTGAGTACAAAAGGTTGTTTGTTTTTTGTCGGTAGAATGCACTCACACTAATGATTTATATTTGTACACACGTTATTTGCTAAATTTTTCGCTAAGACGGAGGAAACGTCCCTGAAAGGAAACCTCACTGATCCGAAACCATCTAAAATTATATTTATGTTTATTGTCATGAATGTTTCTTTCATTCAATGAAATTTAACGCAGTGAACCAAAACATGTTTACTAAGAAAATATAAATAAATTTAGACTCAAAAACTGTCAACCTTACTCTAAATTTAAAGTACTTAAACCAAAACTTAGTCAAAGCTTGCGGTCAGTCAATCATCTTTAGTGTAGTCTAAAACCAGGCAGGGTGGTAGAAAACCAAAACATAGTCATGGTTTGTGAGCAGTAAATGATTTTTAAAACAGTCTAAAACCAGACAGTGTGATATAAAACCAAAACATAAGCATGGCTTGTGATCAGGAGATGATTGTTAGTCTGCTGAAAGTATTACGTCTTTGGGTTTGAACTTAATTAACATGATCTAGTAAAACCCAACAAGCAATTCAAGCTTCCAAAATATAAATTTAATTAAATAAAATTTAAAATTAAATAAAGTGAAAGAATTAAATATAACTTATAGTCTCTAAATTCCTAGAGTGTAATGATAATAATCCCAATAATACAATTAATTTCCCACAAATCCGGAAACTGTTCTAAGGTATTCCGAAAGAAGCTTGAATAGTGCTTAAACTTGGTGCGTGTATCTTCATTATGTAGTGTCCTTTTGCGCTTCAAAAAAAAAAAAACAACAAAATTTTTCGAACAATTGGATCTCATCATTTCAATATAATACAACATATATAAATAAAAGTCTTGTTTTGACCTTCTGATTTAATTGAATCAATCAGAGGTATAAGTGCGAGTCAAAGCCTTCTACAGGACAAGTGTACTAAGAATTCCACGCTCGTTTACGTAACTAGCGTCCAAAATCACGTGTCATCCCCGACCTGCTTAATTTTTGATTTCACACTTGATCGACATTGTCATGACTCGAACTCTTACTACGGTGTATACATGTACAATTAGAATAATAGTCTCAAAGGACGTAAAAAAGTTATATCATAATTTTAAAAAACAAATAAATAATTCAGTAACAAAACCAAGGCAGAGCAATATAAAACCAAAACATACATATAGCTTGTGGTCAGTCAGTAATCAGTAAACAGTCCAAAGACATGTAGATTTATATAAAACCCACAAATGAATCAAATGCAGATGAAGCTAAATCCTCATCATGAAATATATCAGTTTTAAAATGGCTAACAATTGACGATTGGACATTGCATGTAAAGATTGCGAGAATCCATTGGACATTGCATGTAAAGATTGCGAGAATCCACGCGATAGCGTATCATTTTAATGTAAAAATACATAACTTCAGTAAACTGAAAACCCTATAAAATCGAAATTTAAGCATTTTGCCAAGAAATATGGGTTTTTAGATGTTCTTCTGTATATAGAAATTAAATATTGACTAAACTATTCTAAGTTATATAACAAGGTCGCAATGACCCCGAATTAAAGTTTGACTAAACTATTACTAAACTATTCTAAGTTATATAACAAGGTCGCAATGACCTTGAATTAAAGTTTGACTAAACTATTACTAAACTATTCTAAGTTATATAACAAGGTCGCAATGACCCCGAATTAAAGTTTGACTAAACGATTACTAAACTATTCTAAGTTATATAACAAGGTCGCAATGACCCCGAAGCCGATTATTCCTTAGAAACTGGTATACCACAAAACTTAACTGACGTCTCAGAAGCGTGAAATTTAAGTCAGAGTGACGCTATTTTTCAAATTACCGCGTTGTACTCACCCTTATGTACATGTCTGGGTCTAACAATGCCGAGCAACCTGGTAAATGCTAAATTTAGCCAAAGCGTGAATACGGAGGGACAATTGCAACATTTAAATACCCCTTGAAAATTTGGTTGCAGGTCATAATAAAGGATATATTTGGTCATCGAATTACATTAACAAGGAAACTATTTTTGGTCAGGGTATACTCCGAATGAGCACGGATGCTTTTAATTTCAACTATGTATGCATCGCATCCCTTCATAAATATAATTTCCTTGTTCTTCTGCATGTAAATAACTTGTATGTAATTAATGTTGGCACTACTATGACATGAATATTGATGAGCTTATAAGGAAACTGATAATGTGCAATATATATACTGCATTTTAACACTTTATTCCGTATGCATTTGCAGCTCGATCAACAACAATACAGCTGGATAGCAATTATTCAACATCTTGTATCTCCGGAATGCATAGTGAATGTCTACAGCAATTTTATTAGTAAGAAGTCAATTTGTATTTGCAATATTGTAACAAAATGAATATAATGTGTATATATATATATATATATATATATATATATATATATATATATATATATATATATATATATATATATATATATATATATATATATATATATATATATAATGCGTTCAGAGACGCCTACAAAAAGAAAGCCAAACTCATCTTCGAAAAAAGATATTTCAATTATGTTCACTATCTCTCAACTGTTGCAGTTCCTATCTTCAACCTTTTACAATATTACTTTTTCATTCTAACAACTAACTATAGCAAGGATTCATCTTAGGTAATATGGCATATCTATATTTAAATATTTATCTATATTTTAATAGGATTTAAATATGTATAATAATGAGTATTTTGTTTGATTTATTTTTATTCGTATACCAGTTCTGCATCGTAGAATCTGATATTCTCTTTTTTAAAAAAATATTTTTTAAAAAGAGAAATATTTTCAGCATCCTAGGAAATCCTGATATTCGAACGCTTCGATGGCCTAGTGGTTAGAACGTCCGTCTTGGATGTAGGAGGTCGCAAGTTCGAACCACGGTTGAGTCAAACTCAAGGCTATAAAAATGGTACTAAAAGCTACCTCGCTTGGCGCAAAGCATTAAGAAGTTAGTGTTAGGACTAGTCGACCTGGTGTCAGGATAATTTAACTGGGTGGGACATCATGCCACATGGCTGCGGCATGATGCCCCAGTGCTAGACATTATAAACTGTCACACTTCGGACATCATAGCGATATGATTGCAAAATTGTTAAAACTCTAAATCACACACACACACACACAGACACACACATCCTTATAAATTCCAAGCCATATATGTATGATTTGTTTTTTACATCAGTAGCCCAATTGACACGAAGGCATCATAGAACAACTATTAATGTGTTTTTGTCGTTTCATTTTGTCTCTATACTGCTATCCACATGCGGTGTTGCAAACCAATTCTTAATACATTCAACATCATATGTTACAGATATTGGAAGTCGAGGACAATCAAGAACAAGCTACAATGGTCATTACTGGAGATAAACCATCTAAACATGTTTCACAAAAGTTTGCATGCATACATTTTATTGTATCAGAATATTCGTATTCCTAAACTTAGGCACCATTGCTAATCTTGGTATTTACCTTGGCATAAAGTATTTTGAATATTTCATGACATTCAAACTTTTGAAATTTTTCTCTGGAGCTTTAGAATGGAGAAATTTGTCTTTTCAGCTTGAGCCACTGATGCAGTTAGAACTTTATTTTATTTAAGTTTGGATGTTATAAACATACCCATGTAAAACACCAATCATCCTCCATCTCTAAACATAATGAACTTGCTTTTATTCTTATTGACATTCATGTCAGTAAGCAAATTAATTTGCTCCATTACTTGTATTTCTTGTTGTAATCGTAATCTTATTTGCCTAAATTCTCTGTAACATCTGCATTTGATAGACTTAGAATAGCATGTATGTTGTTAGTGATAAAGATTCTACTTGAATATTTTTCCAGGGCAATAGACTTAAATTATTTAGAAATAGCAAACATAAAACGGGATATTATTAGCAGCTTTGGAGGGTACAGAATTGACTCGTAAAATAATTGCATAATCTTTCATTAGTACATACTAATGATATTAATTCTTAATAAATTATCTATTGTAAGATTCGTAAGAATTTCCCTAGCATTTTATTTTTTGAAGTGAATGCCACAATTTATTAGGCTGGATAGTATCGAATGTTTTAAAATATCTACAAACAAATAATAAATTTACGCCTATTATATGTGATATACTTTTGTACCATTATCCGCATTATAAAAATATTGTCTGTTGGATGAGTATCTCAGAGGGAAAACGTGCTTGAGATTTATCGATATCATCGTTATCCTCTGCAAATGAATACGTTTTCTATGAAGCATTGAATTTAAGATCTTGCAACTAAGGCTGATAAAGAAGAATATAACTATAATTTTAGATTGCACACAATACATTCGTGATATATACATTATATATATATATATATATATATATATATATATATATATATATATATATATATATATATATATATATATATATATATATTAGAAATCTAACTTATTGAAAATTTGTTTACAAAAATAATTCAGAACGTTTAATATTTATTACAGTGTGAATTCAAAAAGAACTCTGACCCGATTCCATGAGGTCTCTACTCCTTTGTATTGGTTTTTCGGTGAAATGAGAATTAATAAATCACTGTCACTAGTTGATATTTTTATTTCTAAATTCTGTACAAATGCGACGTTTGTATTACTTTATGTGTCCTGTAGATGTTTGAAATTTAAATTACATTCTAAACCCTGCACATCAGCGACATTTCGCTACTTTTTAAATCCAATGTGACAGTTCAGTTAATTTCCAAATCCTCAATAACTTTGCCAGCGCCATTAGTTTCTAAATCCTGTATATATGTGACATTTCCATTACATCATGTTAAAAGGATAGAATAAAGAGAAGTTTGTAATCCATTCCTAATGGGGTGTATGTTATTTGGTTTGAAGTGACAGATTTGAGTATGTTTCCGAAGTAGAACAAAACCATGTCTTACATTTACTTAAATATTTAGCTGATTTGCTCTTATATACCTTTTTTAAATAACATGCTCATTTTAGAACTGAGTCTTTGATGCTTTGTTAAGTTTTTTATCGGTTAAAGTTTTTGATATTTAAAAAATGTCTAGCTGGGTCATTTTTTCACTTACTTTCATCACATTATCTAGCTCATCATGACGGCTGCGCAGACGAGAGGCTTCATTTTATGGCGACAACACATTTGAGAAGCCTCATTAGTATACAGCGCCATTACCGACCAAAAATCTTCTCATTGATGCTTTGGTTACCATAAAGCTCCTTACTGTTAATTGACAACAGCACGTCAAGACTTGCTTAAAATGTATGTTTCTTCCTTTCATTATATTCATTACAGCGAAAGGGAAAACTGCATATGGTATGATTTATTTTGTTTTTTTTATGTGCATTTTCGGTCAGAGGAAAATATGAAATTTTAAGAAAGAGAAAAATTATCCACATCTTTGATCAAAACTAAAAGGCTTAATTATAATTTAGTTTGGCAATTATATCATCCACATTTAGGCACAAACATCAATAGTATACAGAGTACAAGTGTCCTCATATTACCAGTTAATTATCCATTTGAAACAGGAATATCAAATAGCATGTATCAATAAGTGTTGTCTGAAATTGTTCATTTACTTTATGTTTTGAGAGCCAAACATACAACACACAAAAGTCTCTGTTGCTAATTTGCTACATCAATGGAATCGTCAGAAGAAATGACTTCCTAAACATCTTGAATGACAGCATTGCTGCCTCAAGAGACTAATAATTATGAATTGTATAATAATAGCTAAATTCTTTTCAAAAGATTATATGCCATCAATTGCCATTATATGCCATTATATGCAATCATATGCCATTATATTCAATCATAGCCATTATATTCAATCATAGCCATTATATGCAACCATAGCCAGTTTATGTCATTATATGCAATCATAGCCATTATATGTCATTATATGCAATCATAGCTACTATATGCAATCATAGCCATTTTATGTCATTATATGCAATCATAGCCATTATATGCAACCATAGCCAGTTTATGTCATTATATGCAATCACAGTCATTATATGTCATTATATGCAATCATAGCCATTTTATGTCATTATATGCAATCATAGCCATTTTATGTCATATGCAATCATAGCCATTTTATGTCATTATATGCAATCATAGCCATTTTATGTCATTATATGCAATCATAGCCATTATATGTCATTATATGCAATCATAGCCATTTTATGTCATTATATGCAATCATAGCCATTTTATGTCCTTATATGCAATCATAGCCATTTTATGTCATTATATGCAATCATAGCTACTATATGCAATCATAGCCATTTTATGTCATTATATGCAATCATAGCCATTTTATGTCATTATATGCAATCATAGCCATTTTATGTCCTTATATGCAATCATAGCCATTTTATGTCATTATATGCAATCATAGCCATTTTATGTCATTATATGCAATCATAGCCATTATATGCTATTATATGCAATCATATGCCATTATATGCAATCATATGCCATTATATGCTATTATATGCAATCATATGCCATTATATGCTATTATATGCAATCATATGCCATTATATGCAATCATATGCCATTATATGCCTCCAGCGTCTTCTAGATTATGGAGCCTATCTATAATATATAAGCAAATTACATTACTATTTCATATATCACGATCAATTATATGTGTAAAACAAAACAATCTTCCAATTTAACACATATCTATATAAATCAAATAAATTATTAAGGAAGTTTTCAGAAAGATATTAACGTCTTCCCTAAAGGTAAAACGTTCCCCCAAACATTCGCTCAAAGTTTCATATAACCAATAACATAAATATTTTATAAATTTTTCTTACAAATAAATTAGTTAAGTAATAGTTTCTTGCATACTCATTAATCCAAGATACAATGTTGAAAGACTTCTCTACAGTTGTAGAGTTTCTTCCTCCTTCTCTCCTCGAACTATGTGATCATGTTCATATATATATATATATATATATATATATATATATATATATATATATATATATATATATATATATATATATATATATATATATATATATATATATATATATGAGCTCTATCAATGATATACCACAAAATGTATTTTCCATTAGATGGAAAAGAGGCTTGCCGAGTTTCCTTTCAAAGAAAAGTTTATAAGAATGGTATATCATTGATACAGCGTACATACTATACATATATGTATTTATATCATATACAAATACATATATTAGTCCTTTAAACGGAGTTGAGATTTACTATAGGCAGCTTGTGTGTTGACTGAGAGAATGAACATCCCCGAGTGTGTCCGCTGCAAAATGAAGTTATATTCTTTTTGTGGCTATTCACAATGACCTTTACATATCGATAAGTTTATAGTTTTCTTTTGCTAGTGTATATTTTGCTTCACATTGAATAATCAATATAATACATACTTATGATGTAAGCAAGAAAGATGGTTTAAGTGATATAAGTAGAACACTACAAACACAATTTTGGCTATGCCATTCGCAAGGACGCTGCCCTTCACGTACCGGCGAATGAAAATTAATGTGGAATAGAAACTAAGCGAACTGACGAACCAATAGGAGGTAATATAAACATTTTAATAAATTTACAATTGATCTAAGTCTCTATTTTGCTTTAGTAACAGTACCACTAAACATAAACGTAGGTTTGACTTCGAAACTCTCTCTCTCTCTCTCTCTCTCTCTCTCTCTCTCTCTCTCTCTCTCTCTCTCTCTCTCTCTCTCTCTCTCTCTCTCTCTCTCTCTCTCTCTCTCTCTCTCTCTCTCTCTCTCTCTCTCTCTCTCTCTCTCTCTCTCTCTCTCTCTCTCTCTCTCTCTCTCTCTCTCTGACCGGTTTAACGTGACTTATACCATCATTCATAATTCCAGGGACCACATAAACGAAAATCCTCTACACTTATTTCATAGATTGTAGCCCCTTTTTTGCAACGATGAGAGAGAGAGAGAGAGAGAGAGAGAGAGAGAGAGAGAGAGAGAGAGAGAGAGAGAGAGAGATTCTTTTATTCCTCCATTTTCTGAAGATTTTAAGATAAAGTATAGAAATGCAATGTATTATATTGAATCAAAAGAAATGTTGATTCGTTACTTATAAAGTCTTTTGAATTACTTTAATAGCAAACTAATATTAATATAGCTATCAAGTAGATCGATTACAATATGATTCTGCTTTTAAAATTTAAAAAAATATAATTACAGAGTAAATATATGCTTCAATATTTGAAAGTAGAATTGCACCAAAACAAATATTAAAAATAGTATCCCAATTGGTCTGTAGTCCAGTACAAATATTTCATTCCTTATATTCTGTGTAAGTTTCCTATTGAATCGAGTATATAGTATCCTTTATCTTAATCAAGTACTTGGTAGAGAGTCTGATCACATTAATCTATGCCTGATATTCCAAACGTTATGAGATCTCATTTAAACCACCAAGTAGCATAATCAGTTTATCATCATCGATCTGATCACAGAAATCACGGTAAATCACTGGATACGAAAATAGACTTTCCATCAAGTGGTTTCTGTCGTCTAAGGTAAAAGGACAATTCATGGAAATGTGCAAAATACGGTCATGACTTATTTTGCCACATAAGAGACACAGTCCAGGTCTTGCTTTCATTCCTCCAATACGAATTAATGTCCCATATTCCATTTGTCTGCTTGAGTCAGTGTAAGCAACTTTCCATAGATGGTGCATTTTTAGTCCTGGAATAATTTGTAGAAATCTACTCAATCCCTCTGATGGATTTCTGATACACATTTCATGTTTTCTCTCCTAAAATACCTGTATTCTTGTCCCAATTAAGTTTTTCCATGATATTTTGTCTGGAAATTTTCCAGTGAAAATGAAGTCATTGAGATAGTCTTCTAAATTATAATTTTTGAGTACAGAACAAGAAACAACAACAACAACAAAACATTATATACATCACAGAATGTGTACCTCGTAATGGAAAACTTTGTATTATTGAGAATATAAACACTTTAGATAAATCTCAAGGAAATTGCACACATACCATGACGGCGAACCATATACTTGTAGGTTACTTGGTTTAATTTCAATTTCAAGGTTTTAATCCAGTCAAAATTCACTTTCTCTCTCACTCCACATTTATGCGTAGTTTGACCGTTATGCATGAGAGGGGAGGGGAACAGAAAGCAGAAAGGATTGTGATGAAAATGTGTACCATATTAAATTAATTTAGAAAACGGGGATTATTAATACTTTTATCGTTTTGTTTTCATACGGCACTAATGATTAATGTGTGGACATTTATCATTGATCAAGAATCAACTGCAGACGGTCGTGATAATGTTTTTATATGAGTCTTACTGCGCCAATTTGATATACCATTAGTCTTAGTATATCAAATAACTTTATACCAACACTTTATGTTATTTTTATATGATCATGAGGTGCACCAGCGGATGTAACAAACTGTATCGTTTGTCAACTGATTACGATCACTAAATACTTCATCAGCAAATATCACAAATGGTATTATTCGTCAAAGGATACGATCAACAAATGTGATTAATGTATGGATTTATCAGAAAATATAGTGAATGTATTTGTTCATCATCAAAAAAAGCAAATGCGTTAGATTTTCATGCATTTAACGATGACAAATTTTCAGTACAAAATCTGCAAGTTCAGTAACAAATATATTTTGTTCTCTGATGACTTTCTGACGACGGCGATGAATACTCCGAATACATCGCTCACGATGAATGACTGAGGAATAATTTCGCATTGTCCACTCCTCCAGGCTTGCCGAATAATTTATATGGAACCTTCGTTCCTAGCATACAGGTTGGTCAAGAACCTTCGACCCCGCACACTGAGTCGGACAGTATCATCTGTGAAAACAACGTAATCAACTATAGTATTCGAGTTAAACCCAACGAAGTGCAGCGACTCCCCGGGACATCTCAAAAAGAACTAGTTTAGTTGTATAATACACGAGACAAATCTAAACTGTGTTTAATAACGAATACTTGAACTGACTTTATTACACATTAAATTCTTGTTTATAAGAACGGATTTACGAGATTAGTATAATAGCCATTATTATGTTTGCAAAAAAAGAATAATTGTACAAGCCTATAATGCGTTGAACGTTTCGCGTCTCTTAATGCTTCCACTATATGCTTGAATTTTCAACTTGTATATTTATCTACAAAAATGTCGAAGCTGGAATAGACTATATTAATGCCGATGTCTTGATTTGATATGGCAGAGGTTAGATTTTGTAGAAATTGACAGTAAATTCCGAAACTTTTAATATATTTTAATGAAACAACTTTATTACATGGACGAGATTGCACGAAATAATAAAGTTTAACATTTTCACATACCTCTCTTGTTGCAGTAAGTAAACAAAAATCGCTACTTTCAAATCGTCAGCGCTAAAGCATACACCATGACTAATGGTGTACGAAATCCGATTTACATTTACGTTTAGATATAATACAGAAGGCACCTTTATACACACAACTCCGTGACAATAGCCATTTCATCATTATAATTTGAAAACATTAAATTCATTTGGATATTTTGAATTACCTGTTCATTTTGCTGGTGTTTTTTTTTTTAAAAAAAAGTTTTCTCAATACCAGGCTTAAAGCTAAAGACGATTTATATAGCGTAGCAAGGTTGAAACAATGATGTCTCCGATCCACTTCTTTGCCTAAATTCAGTAGGCCCTGAGTGGCCGAGTGGTCTCATGCGCTCGACTGTACATATAACAAACATCTCACCTCTATTCGGGTTTGTTCGAGTCCTAGACTCGCCCTAAGTAGGTATGTGAGAAAGCATTCCAGTAACGTCCAGTTGGTCGCTGGTTATTCCTGGGATTTTTCTATATTCTTCTTCAACAATATATACTAGACGATATGTATAACGTATCAAGTGCAGAAAAATGGCGCTAAACTAAAAAAAAAACAACAACCTAAATTCAGTAAATATTACTTTAATCATAGATCATCCCATAAATTCGAAAAGGTATTAGTGTAAAATTATTAATGATTCAGAATAAGATACAAGTATTTTTAAGAAAATACAAAATTAATCAATTACAACCTTCTTTAATTTATATTATTATTATTATTATTATTATTATTATTATTATTATTATTATTATTATTATTATTATTATTATTATTATTATTATCATCATTATTATTATCATTATTATTATTATTATTATTATTATTATTATTATTATTATTATTATTATTATTATTATTATTATTATTATTATTATTATTATTATTATTATCCAAGACGTAATCATAGCAAGTTAATAATTTAACCGCTCCGGTGGCCTAGTAGTTAGAGCATCCGCCTCGGATGCGGGAGGTCGTGGGTTCGATCCCCGGTCGAATCATACTAAAGACTTACAAAAATGGTGCTAACAGCTGCCTAACTTGACGCTCAGCATTAAGAGGTTAGTGTTAGGACTGGTAGGCATGGTGTCAGGATAATGTGACTAGGTGGGACATCATGCTACATGTCTGCCCCAGTGCTAAACATCACTATAAACTGCCACACTGCAGACATCGTAGCGATAAGACTGAAAAATTGTTAAAGCTACGTTAAAAATCATAATCTCATCACATCACACAAGTTGCCTCACTGCCTATCGGGACCAACGTTATACTGAAACAAAAATGTAGCCTGTATACTCTCTTAAATGTCCTAAACTTCAATTTTGCCTTCAGTTTAATACATCAAGTAAGCAAAAATATACTATCTAGACATTCGCAAGCAGTATATTGTACACACGCACATCTTATATTACCACGAGAACCTTAAACCATTGTACGCCCAAAATATATTACCTAGAGAATCGTGAACAGTACGTTGTACACAAGCCGTCTTTTTTGATGGCACCAGTAGAGCATGGTTGAGTCTGATGATATTGAACAACGGGTCTCAAGGAAGTTTGGTCAAGGTATGCTGTCATACCAATATCAATAGATCTATTTCTTATTTAAGTTTAAGCACAACATAAAATGTGGCCAAGGTATTTGGCCTTAAACCAAATAAATTATGGGATTTTTTTTCTCGGTCTCAGTGTCTTTAACTTTTCCCCTTTTGACCCAAAACGTAACAGCCTTCTTTCACACATAAAGCGTAAGCCATCAACAAACATTTAAAATGGCACACGATCAAGAAACTAACTCAATAAATCGACCGCCATTTTCTTAAATCAGTTTAGAAGTAAATGGTGTAAACCTAATTTTAATGTGCGGAACAAAACTGGCAACATACAGACTGATGTACGGACACTGTCTACGCTCTCTATATCGAAATGTGAAGAAACGTGTTAAAATGTTAGTTTTGCAATAGATAACCTCTCTTGTGTTCAGGATTTTATATAGAGACAAAGAGGTAATGCAAGTCCAAAATGGAATGGGAGAGGCAAGTATCTTGCCTCATGGATAAATTTCACTTGAATGCTGTCTAGCAACTCAGACAGAACCTCGTCATGGCAGGACTAATTCATCTTCCTGAAGACAAAAAAAAATAAACATTTCACGGACACTATCAACAGTGTTAAACGTATAAGCAAAGTCTGTGGTTATAATCCAGGGTCACTAGTAAAAAAAATACTGATAATAATCTACAAGGTTTTTTTATTATGCTGGTTTTCCCTGAAGCTTCAGTTGTTTTTAATAGCCAGCAAGAAATCACAGCTTCCCTCTTTGTATTACAGGGTATCAACAACCATTGTCTTTCTTGAACGTAAGATAATACCTAAAACAATATTTCTTCCATGTCAAACCAAGGGGCTTTGTAAACTTTTAAAAGATTTAGTGAATTTATCACTGGATGATGTTTAATCTGGAAGACAGAGGGCGGTATAAAGTTAAATGAACTTTTGGGCAAATAACTAATTTCTTGTAAATTTTTACCTTACAGTCTTTTTGTAAGTCACGTAGAAAAAGTTTTACGTGTAACCAACATACCTCATACAAATAACCATTAATAATGCCGTATTACATGATTGGAAATCGTTATATCTGTGTAGCTATGAAACATGTAAAAATTAATATTCTTTACCTGACATGAACATGAATGAAAATAAAAAAGGGAAATCTTTTTCATCATTAATTAGTAAGATTCTCTATCAAATATTTCATTTAATAAATGAACGAATCGTTATTAGGAAGCACTGGCCTGCACCAAAAAAAAAACTCTTTTAGCATGAAAGAAACAGGAAACGTAAATCTTCTTTCTTATAAGAACTTGGGACTGAATAGACATTAAATGCATTATTGCAACTTCTAGAATTAATGGGCAGGAATGCCTACAACCCATATATGTACATTCAATTCCATCAAAAAATGGCACTCATATTAATTCAAATAATGCTAGCAAAGTGTCACTTAGTACTGTCTCTGCAATCCAGCTATTTCTGGGGATACAAATTTATGAAACATCTCCGACTTCCATGATAAAATTGGTTACATCAGTATTTTTGCTATGCATTAACAGATTGTTGCAGCCGCCTTGAAACATTTCTCAATAAATAGGTGCAAAACATTTGTTTTCATGTGCATAACTATTTCCCTGCTTTTTTTCACGTTGTCTATGATCGAATAGCATAGTTGTGCCTCACTGTGTTTAGTAACACAATATTTAAATTTGACATTTGTAAAACTTAAAGCCTTGGACATGAAATGAGCATGCATCTATACATCGGGTAAGGTGAAAAGCTTTCCAGATCAAAATACAAAACTTCAGAAAACATCATTCTGCAAAAGTTGTCAGATTTAAGCAAGACTAGTTGATTGAATGAGCGCGGATGAAAAATAAACATAAAGAAGATTTAAAGTTAAATTATAAAAGGATTGTCACAGATGAGTAACATTTGTAAACTTTTTCTTACTGAAAGGGTTGGTACTCTCTGCTAAAAAGAACAGCAAACAAATATCACAATCTAAGACACCTAAATGTACATTTTAAGACAGAGGCACAAACAACATCGTCTATATCAATAATTTGTTTCTGAATAGATCTTTTAGCTAGTTCAATTCTTTATAGTGATGATATGAAGGAACGTGCTTGGAATTAGAATCGAATGTGCTGTCATGTATTGCTGACCGCAAATCATGGGGAAAGCATATTTAATAACTATATAATCACGTGATTAAACTAAATGCTTGAAAATGATAAAACATATACAGATTAAATATAAAGCACGTCTTTTATTGTTGCTTACGTTGTCATATATATATATATATATATATATATATATATATATATATATATATATATATGTGTGTGTGTGTGTGTGTGTGTGTGTGTGCTTTGTATAAATGTACACGTTTGATAAAGTATTAAAAATATAAAACGCTCTGGTTAAGACCGACCAGATTTTACCGTATTTATCTAGTGATAAATCCACTATACCATTTACAAACAGTATGTCAAAGCTTTCCTGTTTATGATGAAGAAAAAATGTATGCAAAGACTTTACTTAATTAGACAAAAATCTTGTCCATTTCTGGCATCAATAATTTTCTGTCTTCCTACATGGAGAATTTAACATATCCAAAAATTACGACTGTTGTGGCCGAAAGAAGAGGCAGAGTTGGATGGTTCTTTAGAATTCAAGATTCAGCATAAGATATAGAAGAACATGATTAGAGTATTATATTGATGGTACGACTGAAATCTGGAGTTTAGCCATACGCCTAGACACATCTTTGAAATATGTACATGACATTGATTTTGTGCTTTTTTGTAACTTTACCTTTTCTTCTTTTAGGATTATAATCCAGATTGCCACTATTAAGAACCGCTCCATTGGCCTAGTGGTTAGAGTGTCCGCCTCCGATGCGGGTGGTCGTGTGTTCGATCCTCGGTCGAGTCATACCAAAGACTTACAAAAATGGTACCAACAGCTGCCTCGCTTGACGCTTAGCATTAAGAGGTTAGTGTTGGGACTGGTCGGCCTGGTATCAGGATAATGTGATTGGGTGGGATATTATGCTACATGTCTGCGGCATGATGCCCAAGTGCTAGACATCACTATAAACTGCCACATTGCAGATATCGTAGCGATATGACTGAAAACTTATTAAAGCTACGTTATAAATCATAATCAAACCACACCACCATGCATGTTACGCTCAAGAGCACATGTATGTTAAGCAACATTCGTCTTGCATGACCCTTTTCTCTCCTCGTTAATTTTGGACATGCAAACCGTACTTTCATATCGATATTAATATTTGTACAGATTAGAGGGTTTCTTGATTGTTGATATATAATTGCTATATGTTACAAGCCATTCATCATGTATATAGTGGAAACTGTACACACACACACACACACACACACACACACAGCAAACAGACAATTATGATGATGTACGTCGATACGTCGACACGTCTGATTTTCGCACAGTAACTCTAAGTTGATTTTACTAAACTATGTACATTGTTTGCATTTGGATAAGAATAAAATCCTGCTGAATTTTAGTTACAAATATACAAGATCATTGTGAAAGTGAAGAAATTTTGTTTTCATGTATTATCGTTGTGTGGATTTCTTGCGCTTACGGAAAAGAAAACACCTTTGCGGTTGGGTCAAATTGTCAAAGGTCATTATCAGCCTGGACAGAAAAAAATAGATCTTCAGGAAAGTATATGGCTTTTCTACGTTTTTGGTAAGTAAAATTATGCTGCTTTTGTGGTAAATTTATCAAAGGTGAAGGTCACAGTGAATGAAAGAAAGAATCAATTGTTTCATCTAAATAGCTTTAGTTCTGGACTTATTAGAGTTACATCAAGGACTGTAAAATGTGGGGCGGGCCTTACTAGAGTTACATCGAGGACTGTAATATGTGGGGCGGGCCTTACTAGAGTCACATCGATGACTGTAAAATGTGGGGCGGGCCTTACTAGAGTTACATCGAGGACTGTAAAATGTGGAGCGGGCC
Organism: Potamilus streckersoni; assembly: GCA_016746295.1. NCBI lineage: Eukaryota > Metazoa > Mollusca > Bivalvia > Unionida > Unionidae > Potamilus > Potamilus streckersoni. Next base: position 2,217,450 of record JAEAOA010001395.1, read on the forward strand.
TTACTAGAGTTACATCGAGGACTGTTGCACTAATTTACAATTTTATAATATGGTTTTCGTTTGAAATTGGAAATGGTTGTAACTGCTTTTTTTCTAGATTGCTTGTCACTACTTATTGTAGTTTTTCATACTTTTCGGAGTGGTGTTAGAATAGTCCATGATGACAATGCCGTATATTCATTACTTAATACCTCTTTCTTTTAATACGCAACACGTACTCAGTATAATGTCGTGAAAGGAAGTTAAATATAACCCATATGCCTGCAGAAGAATAACGAATCGATTTTTCAAAGAATGTATACAATTCTTAGAAACGTATGTTCGTCAATAATAATTTACCAGGAAATAAAAGTATCTTTTCCTACTGCATATCAGTACTTTATGCTCTACCACGAATACGTATGAGGGGTTATAATATTACCTTAGTCTCTCTATGCATCTCACCTTGATTATGTTCCGTATTTAGGTCAGTGTTTGGAGCATTCTTAGGCCCAGACACATAATAGTAGTTACGTACTGAGTTTGGGTAAGTAAAGCAGATTCCATTAAAAATAGGTCACTTTGCCTTAAGGTTCACGCCACAGTTTGTAGCAATGTCGATTTGTAGCAGGGTTGACTCAAGAAACCTGGCACTATGAATCATAATGTTTTGATGTCTCTACATTTAAACAAATCTTCGATTCAGTATCAGTAAAAGATGCTGATACCTAAAGACCTTAAAACTATAATACTCACGATCACCTAGAAACAAATGTAGCTACTTGCATCCTGGTATTACAAAATTTCATTCTTGCACAAAAGTACTCATACGACCATGGAAAATGATTAAAAGCAGCCATAAAACAATTACTCAGGCTCTCAAAATGTTATCCACAAACATATCATGAAATGATAAAAAGTCATAAAAACGGCTTCATATAATGGTATGTCCATTACTGGCGAAACTGTTGAAGTCGTTTCAAGGTCACTATTACCTGATTATTGCAGCGGATATATCAAATTAAGCCAAATAATTTTTTTCTAGCCAAAACTAGGGACTCTTTCATGCACTATTCATAGTCTTCTTTTAAATGAACAAGCCAAAGATAGAAGATAACTGAAAATTTTATTTTATAGCCATTGTAAATATTATGGTAAGTTTCAAGATTCTTTATGACTACAGATTTCGGTAGAGACAACATGGTTTTTGAAGTAATGTTTTGATCAGACAAATTGATATTTGGGATTAAATGTCATTTCATCGAATGTTCTGATACTGGTCCCATCCATGTGTGTATATATGCGTGTGTATATATGCGTATTTGTTAATCATGTTACAAGGAAACCACCACTGTTTGATCCATAGAGTCATCCAAATATGTACTAGTCACTCAAGAAGCATGGAAAAACCTATATAAAGATTCGTATTATATAATATTCAATAATATTTCTGCAATCCGTATTATATAATATTCAATAATATTTCTGCAATCTCATTAAATCTATCTCAGAATACTGGTAAAATTTAATAATTCCATTTTGACGCCTCGACCGATACTTTACCAACTTGAGGGACTTTGTTGTACATTTGTGTAACATGAAATAAATAGTGTATGTAAATTAAGGACCCAAAAGAGAGTCTTCAAACGTACATGCGACTAATAATATTATCTATCAAAATATGATGTGTGAGGAGATAATATACACTTGCTACAAAAGTATGATATTAAATGAAACTTTTACAGCCACGGCAAACCAGTTGGTGGTTTGCACGTGTTTTGGGCTCTTAGAATGTACTTGCTTAAAAGGGGGCAACAAATTCTCCATTGTTTGATACAAAAATGTTTTCAAATCTTATGCGTTCATATCGGGTCTCAGAGTTATTATCTTTTATAGAAGAGCTACAATGTTTTCCTAATTAATATTTCCATTAGTAGACCTAAGCTCCAACGAGTAAATTTGCATTTAAGAAAACGTTGCTCATCTGACCTTTTATCAATAGGAATAAAATTGTAATTTTCAGAATTATTATTCTTAATGTGATGACCTTTAGAATTGGAGCTGAATGTAACGAATTCTTTGGAGACGAGTGAGTCCAGAGTTATAAAGTCTCAACATTTTAGTCTTTTTACGGGATCGTTGCTGCTCTTCCTTCCAGATGTTTATATGATATTAAATAATAAGGTGCAATCCCACACACCAGGTAACTGCGTGTTACTCTGGTGATTGGCAAAGGAGAAGCTAAGTAAGTTCGATTGACACGGTAGAACTGTTTTTGATATCCATCGTACTTTCACTTTAACCCTATCAGCGTTATTATAATGAAGTTGCTACAGGGTGAAGCAATTACTGATTTTTTTCTAGACTGTTCAGTTCACACATTTGACTTTTTATATTATTTTCGATAAATAGAAACAGTGGTGATTGTTTTAGTAAACACAGTTTAATCGGACATATGAAGCCAGTATAAAAAATAATTTCTTAACCTTTCTGTAAAAACGTTAAATTTCATTCAAAATAATAAAATTGAGAGAGATAAACAGATTCAAGCCGACATGAACAACTTTGCCAAAACAATTGCTAAAATAAGTTCGTGCGATTGTTTGAGCGAATAGGTTTTCTAACATATCGCAGTTTAAAAAAGTATAAGAAAATGCTCGCCCTTTATTTATTCGTGGCTCTTTAGGCGGGAGCAAACTCGACACAATAGAAAGAAGGTATTCCATCTCAGAAACTGTAACAAAAACTATTATTTTTCTTAGCACTATTCTAAAGAACTAATTGTGATTTGCTTCTTTTTCTACGGTTAACTATAATATAATGTATCCAATGTTGTTGCATTTTAAGCGTAAGCTCCAGACAAAAGAGGCAGGCAAATCCGTTATTATTAAAGTCTATTGCTTGCTATGGAGTGTCAAGTTGTGTGTCACAAATATAAATAGCATAGAGAGATTAAAGTCTGTCACATACTATGGACTGTCAGTTATGTGTCACAAATATAATTACCATGGAGAGATTAAAGTCTATTGCATGTTAGGGGCTGTCAGTTGTGTGTCACAAATATAATTACCATGGAGAGATTAAAGTCTATTGCATGTTAGGGACTATCAGTTATGTGTCACAAATAACCCTTGCAAATGACAGATTGTTAACTACAACAGAAAGAAAGAATAGGTACATATTAGTTTTGGTTGTCATGGCGATAATAGAACAGCAGAGTTAACTGATTTTACGTGTAACTCTACATTTTAGCAACAAGACATAAAAGAATCTTTTAGTGTAAGTGAGCTAGAAAATACGTATCCCTGACTTGTTGGTCTAGGATAGACGTATAGATGCATGGTCAGTGATACTGGTGAATTTATGTTGATGCGCATAACGCATAAAACAATACCCCGAGAAGAGAAGTAAGTCAGATTCCATTTTCACATAAGGATACAAGTAAAATGCTATCATTTGTTTTAAGGGGCTAAAATCGTATCAGCTTCAATGTCTTTAATATTTTTTTTATATACAACGACTGAATGTCATGCTTTATAGCTAGTACTTCATTAAATCCGATTGAATTTCAATCCCCAATAAAAGTTACTCTTCTGGTAACCATTGGAATTTAACGTACACTTGCATTCAAAACAGTGAGTTATTGTCGTACGAATTAAATATTTCGAATGTCTGATGTTTTTTTTATTTTTAAAAATACTAAGTATATAAAACATTGGTTAATGAAAAGGTCATCAAAACATATTTCTTGTCTATACCCATTGGATCTTTTTATGTCAAGCATATCTCTGATCCAATAAGATTGGTATAACGTTAATAATCAATAAAATGCATAACGGCTGTAACGGCTTTGCGCGAAAAAAGAAATCGGCAGCGGTAAATATTTCCTAATGTCGAAGTTTTAAAACGGGCCAGTTGCTGGTAAAGGGTTCGTAGCACAATCAGGATTATTCAAGTAGAAAATCTTAGAATTAGTTATCTGACTGTATGAAGAAAAGTGTAATAAGAAAACACATATTGGTCAATTTTGGGGTATACTGAATGGTAGATTAATTAGCAACTCTGTGTGGTTAAGTAATATTGATTATACGCTGTCTTAGATAGTTTTGTATGTGGAGCAGCCATGAACTTGTTTCTGCATGTTATCCAAACTTCAGACTGATAGAAATTGCAACTAGATCTCCTTTATAGTGGGTCTTCGCCATTTTGAGACGGAAATAATCATCTCAAGATCTAGCTGTACAAAACATGTAGATATTTTGTCTCTAGTATCAAGCTATGCATTATAAAATCGTAGCCAGACTTAAATAACTTACCATGTCAAATTATCTAAAACCATTGTCCGGTCATTTCAAAAAACCTATGTCGGTATTAAACCTAAACCTACCGGTCCACCTCCCCACACACCCCTAAAATAACAATTAAAAGTATTTCCTTCAGAATATTGTTACAAGCCAGGGGTCTTTTGCTTGACCTAGCGGTGTCAAAACCCTGGCGCGAATCCTACTAGAAGTCATAAGTTTACCCCGTATTTCCAAAGACTTCTATACAACTTCAGTTGTAAGTCGGAAAGCCCGACGTGTCCATTCAACACATAAATTTTACTCTAATCAATGAAAGACCACATTATTTACATCAACCGCACATCCGCATAGTTTCTCTACATTAACTTTCCGTTCCGCCAGTAGTTCACACGGTAGAAACTCTACAACTATCCTAACACTATTTTAACTGCGCCATCTGAGGCCAGTCGATTTACCGTTTCAAGGTACATCACACCAGTATACCTACATCACTTTTGCCACTATGGCGACATAAACGGTATCTTCCTAGTCCTTTCTCATTTATTCCATTGTGCAATTTACCGGTTTCCTACCATAAATACTGCCGCTGCAGTCACAACATCGATACACCATTAGATTTTATAAAGTACTACATCAAGACAGGAACAGTCATGTGGAATGGGTCTGAATTCGCTACTCATTGACCATGGCACCTTGGAAACTCACTAACACTTTCCGTGACGTTTGCTCCTAATAAATGACTAATTATATCGAGCTAAGGAATATTTCCATTTGCACCGAATTCCAATAAGCAAACAAGTAATCACACAAACCTACAAATTGCTTAAACTAAATGCACATCTCCAAAATTTTATTACAATATATTAAAAAAAAACTGTTTAACCTGCACATGAAATGTTGGAATTCATATCATCATCCATCACACATACACACACATACATACATACACACACACACACACACACACACACATATATATATATATATATATATATATATATATATATATATATATATATATATATATATATATATATATATATATATATATATAGATGCAATAAACTGACGACGAACAGTACGAAACTAGTAACTAACTAGCCTAAACGCTTTCGACTCTTAATGAGTCTTTTTCAAAGGCAAATACCAAACATATATACGATAAACAAAAAAAACACAAAAACGTTGTGTTTGTAAACCTCTACATGGCTGTCTTCACATGTGCTAAAGCTATAAATACAATCAGCTTGTATAGACTAGATGCGGAAACTGAAAACGTTGTATAATTCCCTAAAAGTCTACAAGCCAAAGCGACATCTATTTTTACTTTTTGTATATGTGTAACGCAGATTATATCCCGGATATTTGATTCTATACCGGTTATTCTTATAGTAAAAATTGAAGGATAATAAGAAGATTTAGAAAATGTTAAATTTTACTAGTGCATAGTTTTCATTTTCTAGTCTTCTTGGTTTAGACCGCTTGGTTTCAATGTTCTAAGGCGGCGTATCCAGTATGATTCCTTTTCCTTCCTGGTTTCGGAACTCCAGCTGTGGTTGTTAGCAATGGCGATAAGTATTATATCACTGAAAGTGTGGCCAGGGGAGGAGAAGTGTTCTGCAACCGGGCTTCTGTACAGCTTTTTTGTCATCCAATCAGATCTATGAAGGTTTATCCTTTTGTGTAGCTTCTCAGTTTCTCCGACGTACTGAAGGCCACAGATCTTACATGTGATGAGATAAATCACATTCTCTGTTTTGCACGTTTTGTTTGGACCATGTATGTTTAGCTTTTCTTTAGTCACTGTGCTAGTGAATGTCTTGGTCTCTATCATATGTTGACAGGTTTTGCATCTTTTATCGCCACAGGGTCCAGGATGACTAGGTTGGTTTTGACTAGCGATTGGCGTTAGTTTGGCCCTGATTAGGATGTCCTTTAGGTTTTTTGGTCTCCGGTAATCTACTACAGGTTTGTTCGGAAGTATTAGGTTTAGTATGTCTGACGATTGCACGGTTGGCCAGTGGTTTGCGATGATTTTACCTACTTTGGGATTGTCTGGGTGATAGGTCAGATCAGAATAAATGGTATCCTATCAACCTTTTCTTTCTGTCCATATCTGAGTAGGTCATCACGGTTTGTTTGTTTGGCCCTTTGGATTGCCTCCGCAATCAGGCCTTTGTCGTAGCCTCGGTAAATTAAATGTTTAGCCAGCTCTTTAGACCTTTCTAGGAATCTTTCATCGTCGGAGCAAATTCTGCGTATTCTCAGTGCCTGGCTATATGGAATGTTCTTAATGCAGTGTTTTGGATGATAGCTGGTTGGGAGGAGATACTGGTGTTTGTCGGTTGGTTTCGAGTAGATGTCTGTGTGTAATTTGTTTTCCACCTATGTTTTCCAACTATGCACTAGTAAAATTTAACATTTTCTAAATTTTCTTATTATCCTTCAATTTTTACTATAAGAATAACCGGTATAGAATCAAATATCCGGGATATAATCTGCGTTACATATGTACAAAAAGTAAAAATAGATGTCGCTTTGGCTTGTAGACTTTTAGGGAATTATACAACGTTTTCAGTTTACGCATCTAGTCTATACAAGCTGATTGTATTTATAGCTTTAGCACATGTGAAGACAGCCACGTAGAGGTTTACAAACACAACGTTTTTGTGTTTATTTGTTTATCGTATGTATGGTTTGTATTTGCCTTTGAAAAAGACTCATTAAGAGTCGAAAGCGCTTAGGCTAGTTAGTTACTAGTTTCGTACTGTTCGTCGTCAGTTTATTGCATCTATTTTAATTAATCCCTGACACACGTGATCCCTTGGTGGATCCAGTACGCTTGAAAGGGTTGTTATTCGCCATATGATTTGTATTCTTTATATATATATATATATATATATATATATATATATATATATATATATATATATATATATATATATATATATATATATATATAATTGCAAACTTTTGTAGATGTGTTTGCAGAACATTCTGTCGCGGTCACTGTGACGAGTAACATTAAGGGCTAGGTTCTCAACAACATGACAGTTTGTGATGGTTAACCTATCTTGTTGGGAAGGGGGCATAACTGAATTTTAATTAGAATCCATTTGATAACGGTGAGATAGATATGTTAACGTAAAGTCATGCAGACGGAAACGACAAAGCTAATACAAGCCTGAGACAAAATTGTTGTGAAATATCGGGCCGCACGAAGTGGGTGATATAAATTTATAGTTTCTAGAATAGTTATTAATAAAGGCGGTCTAGAGATAATTATTTTGATTTCGATGGAAGTGTTGAAAGTTCGAATATTAGAGAAAGTTAATCATGAATGGCTGAGCTAAACGATGGATGCATCCTACGCAAAATTTCACGGTTTAAGTATCATAAAACGGAGTTTTAGGCAGTCCAACATTTTCTCTGCTGAAAGGGGAAGCTTTCTCCTAGATCAGCAAAAAGAACCTTTCTCGTTAAATAAATCGTCCAAGGAATGTGCCTCTGAAAGAATTTGACAGTCCTTAACAGGCTGTCAAATGCTCACCTGTTCTTCAGTCAGTGTCATCAACGTAAAGCATAATTGCTGAGTATAAATTGATATTGCAACCATCGTGGAAAGAGTTTTAGCTTTCATTCGGTATTTAAAGTGACATTGATGGCCGCAAGCCATTACGCATATTGCACACAGTTAGAGGATTACTGGAGAATATTAAAGTTTGGGTTTCACCGCTATAAAAACAGGAACACTAGCAAATGTGGCAAACAGCATGGAGACTACGGGAATTTTAATATTGGCCTTCGATACGGCGGAGTCTAGGAACTTGAACGTTCGTGTTTTATTTATTGCTATGGGATCTACGGAAATTCAACGTCAAGGTGTCACTACAGGTCTTATGTAAAAAAAAATATCCATGCTGGCTTTAATGGTAATTTTTATCGCATTATTGGTTACATAGGGAAAAGGGGAAAGGTGATTCATTTACTTAGACTTGCTATCCAACACATCCATTACACAAAAGTTTATTCTGAAGACCTGCCTAATATAACATTATAATGAATAATATTATTTCTTGTACATTCTGATAACTCATAATTGGGAAAAGCAATCGATGACATAAGTCCTTAACAACATTTTTTTGTTTTATTTTTTTTAAAGCATTAAAGATAATATGTAGTTTGACACCTGTAACAAAAAAGCATATTATTTGCTAATATGACACCTGAAACCCCTACCCATCTCATTATTGTGTTAATTTGACACCTGCACAACGAAGCATCTATTTCGTGTGCTAATTTGACACCTGAAACAAAACTAACTTCATTTCATTATTGTGCTAATTTGACACCCGTAACAACAATGTATCGAATTATTTGTAATTTGACAACTGAAACAACAAAGCATCTCATTCTTGTGCTAATTTTCTAAATACAGGTCTGAAAAAGAGATTGTCTTCGCGGGGTAGATACAGACACAACAGAAACAATCTCATATGAAACAATCTCTTTATCAAATGAAAATCAATTATATACTAACATATATGAAATAATATTCATTCTTGTCGCCATCATTCATATCCACTAATTGCAAAAGAAAGAGTTCGCTCCGGTGGTTTAGTGGTTAGAGCGTCTGAATTGAATGCGGAAAGTCGCGGGTTCGAACCCCGGCGGAGTTACACCAAAGACATAAAAATGGTACTTGCAGCTGCCTCGCTTGGCGCTCAGCATTAAGAGGTTAGTTTTATGACTGGTGGGTGGAACATGATGCTACATGTCAGCGGCATACTGCCCCAGTGCTAGACATCACAATAAACTGTCACTTCAGACATCGTAGCGATATGGCTTAGAAGTTGTTAAAACTACGTTAGAAATCCAAATCACACACACAAACACACACACGCACACTCACACGCTGGAATCATGCCAAAGTATATATAGAAATTAAAATATAAGTAACTAGCGACGTTTCCATTAGATATTTTGGAAGGTTGTGCTATTTATTATCATTTATTGATCATTATGAGTCGATTTGTCTCTGGTGACGAGATTCCTGTATTACAAAGGTGCGATTTGTCATTTTTTGTTTTCATTGTTAATGTAATTTACCTTAATGAACACAAAAATGACCATCTAGCGTTCTAAAGTCTATGTGCCTCGCGGTTTGGACCTTTTCCCGTCAAAACTTTTCAGAGTTATGGTTTTTGTAGACATAATATCGACTGAAACTAAATACGACCTATGTTAATTTCTATAAATCTGACCGAGATGGGCCCATTTTTGGCTTAGAAGTATGTCTTTTTTACTATTGGAAGGGCCATCTGTGCCCTCTTCATGAATTTATGCAACAGAAAGAATTCGACAGGCTATATGTAAATTGACCTCTACATGTTATATTTTCTTTGCCACAAGCATCGACTTTCCGTTTCATCAAATTCTTACAAGATTTAGAAGCCATTTCAACCTCACATTCATTCACAGTCAGAACCTATCCATGTGCATAAATAAGTTTTTAAATCCACACATTCTCAAATTGAATCTATCCATGCGTTTATATGCATGTGCTTAAATTTTTGTAATAAGGATGTCACCGCAATCTGCTTCATGGAATTCTCAAAACTAATGAGACAATTGAGAAAACCCGGCAGTAAAAGTGTATTGAACAACCATACTAGATATTTTACGATCACTAGGGGAAAATGTGCAGCTGTTTTGTACTAAGTCTATGAGTGCATATTAATACATAATACTCTTCCCTTGGTAGCGTATTTTACAATTTACTTTTATGCAAGTCTTTTGTTTATAATTGGTACAAGTCTACAAAATACATTTTGTTGAAAGTCTATGAAAAGGATTACATGTATGTGTGGAACAATATCATCATATATCAGAATTTGCTGTCGGAGAAGCTGACTTTGCTTTACAGAAAGAATACATTGTTAAACTGAAACTTTGCAGCTAAGGTAATCACGTTTATTGATTGATGCTTTGAATATGATTTACATACTTGCCATGTGCTTGCTTGCAACTCTTCCTTCATTATTTATAACGTAGGATCAAACTTTGTACATAGGTCTTATAAATTTAACCATTTCTCATTTGGGGCAGGGTTGCAGTTCTGTTTCCTATCTTTTTCTGATTAATAGTTTTAATTAATAGTTTTACCACTTGCCCTAATCGCTGCCCACAATCACTTGCGTAGGACAATTTTTCTTGTTGCATTAAAATGTTTGTTTACAGAGATTTGCAAATAAAATAATGTACTTTAATATCGAATTCTAAGCTAAAAGATCAAAACTTTTGAAGTTATCTAAGCTTACGGTTACTATATCCTTTCTACATTTTGATCTGCTTTGCTGGATTTACCATGATGCCTTTCTCCCTTCCATACCGTTACCTCAATAAAGTAATAGCGTGCAGTCACCAATACAGATTATTTGACATGGCATAACTATTCATATAATTTCACACTTTATAACCATAGCATGTTGTCAGAACTGTAATGAAGTTTCCCCAAGGTAAGGTAACTTTAAATATTAACTCTGGTAAGAAAATAAAAACAATAATGTTATTTTAAGTGAAAATAATTTGATTAGCCACTGGATATGTGAAACCATTGTATCTAAGTAATTTGTATCTCTTCAAATGTCAAATTTCATCCGAAGTTATAAAAATGCGAGGGGTGAATGGATTCAACTATCATTACATATAGTACCTTGTCAACCAATTTAAATAAAGAAAGCTGTTGAGTTTGTTAGGACTGATACGTTTTAAGACACATATCAGTTTGAAATAAGTATAAGAAAATATCCGCCTTTCCTTTACCCGTGGCTCGTTATGCGGAAACAAACTCAGCAAAACAGAAAGGAGGTATTTCACCCAAAAAAATGAAAATGACATTTTTTGCACCAATCTTCTCAAGAATCGATTCCGAATTATGTCCTTTTCTACGGATAGTCGAGAAATAATCAATCCACGTCTTTGTTGCTTTATAAGAGACAGAGTGCTTTAGACAATAATGGAAGAAAAGCAACTGATAAATTCAAATCTGTTTTGACGAATCATTTGTAATAAAAGCCAATCTACAGACTGTTCAAAAACAGAGATAAACAAAAAATCATAGTCGCCATGAGGCTTTCAGAACATCATAGCTGACTAATTTTGTTGCATCTTTATATTTTAGAGATATTCCGAATAAGGAATATCATTTTTATAAATATGTATGACATAATATGACTGGTGAATAAAAAGGTAAAAAAGCATTGCTTCATATCACTGCCCGTCACATCTACTTACTCTAAAATGTGTAGTTTAATTAGATTGGCATTACCTGGCAAAGTAATAAAATGTGTAACACTTTGCTATTTTGACCTTGGGCCAAGGTCAAGTTTATGGTCGATTTGGAATAAGGTTTTGGTTCAAGGTTCAAGGTCTTCCACACCTCTAAATGTCTTATGTTCACATACTTTGAATGATATAAAATGTAGTTAAGAAAGTCAGACTGAGACAACCACTCGTCCTTTTGACTTTGGGTCAAGGTCACCGTAGTAAAGTTTGCTAAATTTGTTTTTGCTTGCATTTCTTTAACCCTTTGATAGCGTCTTTTCATCTTTTCATACTCGTTATATATCATTAAGAAAACGTGAAGACAAAAAAAAAACATTTTGCAGCACACTCTTTCACCAGTCTAACCTTGGGGTCAAATTAACACGGTTGCCAACAATGTTCTGTGTCTGGGTCCAAAATGTATGGTATTTTATTGATATCCTTTGTAAATATGAAGCCATTATTTATGTTGAAAGACTGTTTCAGATTTGGTAATCGCTGTTTGTCAGTCGGGTTGGACGTATAAACTGACTAAGAGAGTAAAATGTTGTTTCTGGAAAAAATAACGCACAATACTTTTAGAGAAATCTTTCCACCTTGGTAAAACATATGCACCAATTATTCTTTAAAATCTCCATGACAATAGCTTGAAATCATTTTAGTCCAAATTTCCTGGAAAGTATAAATACCGAATCAGCCCCATCAGTTTTTTCAGTGCAGTAATCTCTTGTTTGTTTGTTGGCACTTCTATTGTGTCTTTGGTCTGTGTACATGTGTGTCTCTGAGAGAAGGGGAAGAGAGGTAGAGGGAGAGGTAGTGGGAGTGAAAAACATACACTGCTGTGAGATGGGAACGTCCCACCCTAGAATCCGAATTTTTAGGCAGATACGAGGTCTCGCCAAGTTTGTACCTGAGCATGCCCATCACATACGCATATGATGGATTACTGTTCTCTCAGTTCTTACTAGAATCGTGGTAGGATAGTAAAAAAATAAAACTAGTGTAATAATAATAATAATAATAATAATAATAATAATAATAATAATAATAATAATAATAATAATAATAATAATAATAATAAATACGTAAAATTGGTACTGATATATCTATAGAAAAACGGAGTATTTTCAAATATTTTACCTCATTAGAGAGAGCATAACATTAATTGTCGCACACAAGAATTACATTTTAGAATCCGTTACTCAGTATTCACAATGCGTCATTTTTACTTCAAGCTTCACTGTGCCTTTAGATTCATTGTGCGTTTAGAAATGTGGTAAAAAGAATCCTTTATTACGTTTCAATGCAGAATGGTAGAATAAAAATATTGTGCCAGGTACTTAAGAAAACTTCGTGTCTAACACAAAATTCTGACCATCGGATGTAATTTTCCCATCCCATTCAAGGGCCCTAATACTATCACAAGTGCAAACTCTATCACACACATACAAACTGTACGGGAATGAAATAAATAAATTTGCGTTCTCGAAGATCTATTAATTTTTGTCAAAAAATGTTTTTCCTTGCTGTCATCAAACAGCATACACCTTTGCTGTCACGTAATCCTTATTGTCGTCAAACAATGTAATTCATTACACTCCCAAACAATGTAACACCTTATTGTCATTAAACAATGTAATCCTATAGTCATCAAACAATGTAATATGTTATTGTCATCAACAAATTTAGTCCCTAAAGTCACTAAGCAATGAAATCCCTTATTGGCATCAAATAATTGAATCGTCTACAGTCACCAAACATTGTAATCAAACAAAGTAGTATCTTACAAGGAAAAATGTGATTCTTTAGAGTCATCAAATAAGATAGTCCATTACTGTTATCGATCAATGTAAACCCTTCCTTTTATCAGACATATTAAAGTATGTAGTCCTTTACTATCATTAAACCATGTAGTCCTTTACTGTCATTAAACCATGTAGTCCTTTACTGTCATTTACTGTCATTAAACCATGTAGTCCTTTACTGTCATCACCCAGTATAAACCCACAGTATAAACCAAATAACTGTCATCATACAATATACTGTCATCATACAATGTAACCACTGTCAATAATCAATGTAGACAATTACCTTAATTAGACAATATCAACTCTCACTGTCATTAAACCATGTTTAAACCCTTACTTCATGAAATCGGGGCCCCGAGTTGCTGAGTGGTCTAAAGCGATCTCCGTTACAAATCACTGCCATCTCACTTCTGTCTGAGTGGGTTCCAGTCAAAGATTCGGCGAATGTGGATATGTGAGAAAGCTTGCCAGTAGCTTCTAATTGGTCGGTGGTTCTTTCCGAGGATTCTCCTGGTTTCTTCATCCACCATTATTACTGGCCGCCATGTGCTGAAAAATGGCGTGAAGCCCCAAAACAACAACAGCAACTTTATGAAGCCATATAGTCCAGTATTGTCATTAAACCATGAATTCACCTAATGTCATTAAATAATCTAGTCACGTACAATTATCAAAAACAATTGCCATCAGACATTCGCAAAATACATAAGATTTTGAAAAAGTTGAGTTTCCTCCAATTTATACACATATATCAAGATAGAAGGTGACTGAAAATTGTTAATGTATCGAAAAAATATTAAAACATTTCATACGAATCAATCAGAAATGTATGACCTTGTCGTATGATGCTTGACTTATAATGGAAGCAAACTAGTGCACTGAACAATTCTGGCTCTCGAGTTGAGTGAAAGGTAGAACAAACGTAATGTCATAAAATTAGCGCAACTAATCACTATTTCATTATATTGATAAACAGAATGAATTACGACATGGCAGCAGTCGTAACGCAATACTTTATTGAAACTTAAAATATGAATTACAGATAATCATTCAAAACGTAATAATGCAACACACAGACACAGAAACGCAATTGCAATAAGGATAATATATTATATAATATATTATAAGCGTATATATATATATATATATATATATATATATATATATATATATATATATATATATATATATATATATATATATATTAATCCCTTTTATTATCCTTATAGATATATATGTAAATTGATCAAGAATACCTAGCATATTCTCTCATATTGACTCATTCTCCTTCAAGGAAATCATGAGCTTGAAACTTGTAAAATTAATTTTTTTTATCGAAATGCAATCAATAATAACGTATTCGTCAAATCATAACGGTAGGAATGCTTCAACGTTTCTTTCAAGGTTGCTTAACAGAAGTCCATTAGTTCTTAAACACACCCTAGTCATCAAAAGTGCAAGTTTTCTCTGCGCTTTTAAGGAGTGGTAACCTTAAGAACTCTTTGCATGTACTTCTGGAAGACAAGATAATAAAAGACATTCGGTAACTTCCTGATAACTCATTAACAGATAGAAACCCTGACATTTAATTCGAGTCGATAAAATTGAAAGACACCCATTATTGCTGATAAAAAAGAGCTTTTGAAAGACATTATATCAAGGTGCGTCTTTGTTGTTGTTCTAATAAATACCGAAAGAAATGTTGCACATTTGGAATTTATTTCCTTTTCGAACAGTATGATTCTATCCTGATCTTAGAAGATAAAAATCTAGTTAAAATTTCGTAGACGATAAATATAAACTTCATTTGCAATGTAACTTCCTTTCAGCAATTGTTATTCTAACCAATCAATATTTGCCTTTTCCATTCTCTTTTATTAAACATTCTGTTAACGTACCGCCCTTTTTTGGCAAATGATAAAAAATCTTGCTAATTATACAGCAAAGGCTTCTCGTTCTTTGTTGCAAGAAAAAGGATTGCTTAAAGTTTCGAAATAGATAAGATAGATGCATTAGATAGATAGATAAATAGATTATATATATATATATATATATATATATATATATATATATATATATATATATATATATATATATATATATATATATATTATATAAGATAGATAGATAGATAGATAGATAGATAGATAGATAGATAGATAGATAGATAGATAGATAGATAGATAGATAGATAGATAGATAGATAGATAGATAGATAGATAGGAAATGATATTTAAGTATATAGTTCGCTTATACTGAAATTAAAGATTTTATGTTCTTTAAAACAATATGAAATGACAGAACGCGTACAACTGATAGTTATAGACACGAACAAAATCAACACTTCTAAAGAACAACGATACGACTTTCACAAAGTTAGATTTTTTAAGTCTTTGTAGTTCCTCATGAGAAGATATTAATCCCAGTCATCCTTTCCTTTTCAGCTAATAAATATCGATCTTTTACTGGCAGACATATATCGAGCGAAACAAAAGTATTATCAAATCTGCTTATTATGCACAAATTCAATCTTTTCTCACAGCTTCGCTTGCTTTTGAAAAGTTTTTTGTAGTGTCAGTAAGTCAACTATGAGTCCACCGTGAGTCAGGTCAAGCTACGCCTACTACCGTTCGTAACAGTAGACGGTACTATCTATAACTGTTAACCTGGCACGGACAGCTACACCTGTCTCTGTGGAAAGTTCATTCTGGTGGATTAGGCGGCCAAGCCATGGTCATCTTACGGCAGTAAAGACAGATGGTAAGAACTGTATGGATAGCACAGGATATAAACTCTGGTGCAGTAGGAATTAATGGTCATCCATTTCATCCACAGTTGTCTCCAAACGTCTCAACATTGTCGTGCCACTGGATTCTGACAGACTTAGATGAGTGAGGGAAACTTTGCACACATTTCTCTTCAATTAATCTGCAAGTCATGACCCTACTCCCCTTTTCCCTTTCTTTAGGTCCCGTGGCTATGGGCGAGCAGCAGGTGTGGATACAATTGTAATTATAGTTAAAGACCTGCACAAAGGTGGTGTCGGTGCCTGGAGCGTGCACACACACACTAATGGACAGTACAACAGCAAATAGATAAGAGAGGGTAACAGTTCTAGTTGGTAGAAATCTTGCCCGATTAAACATCGAGATCGCAGTCCTGAGTGAAACTTGTCTAGATGAGGAAAGATAATTCATTGAATGCCATCTTCTGGAGTGAGTGATGTACAAAAGAGTTACTTGAAGCTGGTGATGGGTTTGCTATCAAATCACATATAGTTAGCAAGTTCACAAATGTCACAAATGTCTCAAAGGTGCACCACTCTCTAAGCACAGGCATGTTTTTGACTAAGGCAATGTCAGAAGAAGAGAATTGCAGATATTCGAGTGACGAAGACCAATGCAAGTATATGCTCGTAGTCTTCAAACTCATTTCAGCCTTGCAATTGACTTTAAGACAAAAGGGTGCCCAAAAATCCCAGGTTTTCCAACTTGAAAGAGGGAAAATTGAAACAGGCATTTGTCGAAGAACTGTGCAGCTAATTGGATACAATCACTATAAAATATGATAATACAGCGGTAAGCTGGGCATCCTTCAGAGACTTTGTGCACTCAGCTGTATCCGAAACTCTGGTCCCATAACATGTAAATATAAAAACTGATTTGATGACATCATAGCAGCCATAGAGAGACTTCTGAATGTCATACATCGGTTACACAAAGCATGCTTAAACAAAACTTCATCATCCAGGACGGCAGCCTTCAACAGCATCAAGAGGATAGTCCATTGTAAATTCAGCTAGTTTCAAGACGCTAGCTGAGAAATATGTCAGATGATATTCGATTCTACGCGAACAGGAATAACACGAAGATTTCTACGATGCATTGAAATGCTTTTAAGACAATCTATGGGCCACAGTTATCAGGAACATCTCCAATGCTGACAGCACTCCACTACTCGGTGGAAAAGAAAAGAAAATTCAAAGATGGGCAGAACACTTTAATAACATCATCTATCAACATTTATATATTAATGAGGAGCCAAATGATATACTTAGCCATGTGGAAATCATCATCTCACTTACTGATCCTCTAACGTTGATTGCAACTGAAAGTAGGTGACCTGATGTCAAATGAAAAAGGACCAAGAACATATGCAATACTAGCAGAATGTACAAAGCCGTAGGATCGTGCAGGACACTGGGACATTTATCCATGAGTACAATGATGCAATTACTATCCACTTGTACAAGATCAAAGGAGGCTTGACACAGTCTCGCAACAATCATCAGAGCATGTCCTTGCTTTGCATAGCCAGCATTATCATCACCAGAATTCGGCTGATGGCAGGACATAGACTCCTGCCTGCGAGTCAGAGTGTCTTCATAAAAGTTCGCGCGGCTACAGATGTGGTGTTTGCAGCTTGTCCACTCCAGGAAAAATGCCAATAACATAAATCCAACACCTGCACGATATTCATAGACCAGTTAACAAAACAGCCTTTAACACAGTCAGCCATGGAGGTCATTGGAAGATCATGGCAAGATTTGGTTGCCCAGAGAAATCCACTGTGTTGCCTAGGCAACTCAGTGACGGCATGTTCGCTCTTGTAGTGCATGAAAACACATATGCCCAGTCACAGTGGAATCAAGAAGGGTCCCAACACTCGTCAGTATTGAGTTCTCTGGGCAACGTAATTATCATATCACGCTAACCCAATCGGCATGTCCTGTCAAGTTTCTCACAGACAGTTAAGAGCACAAACTTGTTTGATTACCCACTCAGGAAACCCAGATCAGCTAATTACGCTATGGTCATCTTCGAACTAGAAGGTATAAGTAATAAGAACAAGGTCCACCATAAGAGTCTGATACTGGAAAGATTTTCAAAATTAAGTATTCCATCCTCTCTTGGACATTTATTTGACAAATGTTTTTGAACTGTAAAAACAAATTTATACAAATTATATAACGATAACTATGCTTTAACATTGTGAACTATAAATATCACGTTTTTTTTCTTCAGAAAAATATCCACTAATAAATAGATTACCAACACAATTTACCATGCAATTCTAAATTGTTCTTACTGTGACCTACAACATGCTTCTGAGAAAGTTATTGAGATAGTTAAAAGTATTTTAGCACAAATGCTACGCATTTGAACAAAGATAATCGCTAACACTAATGTCCTGTCAAAGTTGCAATGATTTATCAGAGATAGCTAATGAAACTGAGAACAACACAATGATTGAGTAGCACTGTGGAAACAATACACCACGTATCTATGACATACATGAGTGAGAAGATCAATAAGATGATAAATTTAACATTTAACGAAATTTCTGCAACAAGTTAAATGTGACGGTAAAACAATCTAAATCAGATAAGAAAGAATTTGTCGATCAAGAAGTGTTAAAAATTATCAGTGGGACGCAGAATTGACACATTAGACAACAGGATGAAACAAATGAAAGGAGATTTCAGTGATGTGGAACAAATGTTTCCAAAATATACAGATGTTTCAAATTGAAATTGATAAAAGGCATCACACAAAAGTGGTAGGATTAATAAAGTTAAGGCGAAAATAGGACATGCCAGATTGATTGAATCGAACACGGTAATGGGCAAAAAGTGTATTGCATTAGGTAATATAAAGGTTGAATGAACAAGAAAGAAATCTGTAATAATTAAGAGTATGAGAGAAAAACATTTTAGTAGATGAAAATTGTCTTCGTATTTAACATTCTAAGTCTTGAGTGTCCAGAAAATAATTATTTAAACATTCAATCGGAACCAATCACAGCCTAATTTTAGTTACAAGGGACTGGTTTATTTGTCATTTACAAGTCTGAAATAATAATTAAAAATATTAGTTACTTCATTTAGATTTATCCTTGCTCCGTCACATTTTAATAAATATAAGGAATACTGGGATGCTGGGTTACAGAAATAAGTTATTGAAACTAGACTGATCGACAAATTAACTTGGTTATAGTTTGAGCCGATATTATTGAACTTTACAATGGATTAGTTGTAAATGATACTTATTAGATGTCAAAGTAGAGAACGAATTTAATCTCTGCATCGAATTGAAAAATGTACCTGCTGTCTAAAGAGAAAAGTGTTTCAGTAATTCGATTAAGAGAAAACTAGGGTCTTTATGATATAGTACCTAAATTAAACATCAGCTGTATTAAACATGTTTAATCTTAAAGTACACAGCTATGGTAAAAATAAAGATATAACATTTGCTTTGGTTATCTGCAACGTTCATATAGTTGCAGGAATAATGATTGGATGAGCTACAGATAAAAAGCACTATTAGCTACAGGAACAATTATCTGTCCAATTTATTTGATCCCAAAGGATCTGATGAATATTAAATTATACACAACAAAACCACTGAAGAATTAATGACAATATCGACAGAGTTAAAAAGGTATAAAATATACTTGATTCCATTAAAGATTGAGAGAACTAGGTTTAGTAATTTTTATATTAAACAATCTGTATAACGTCTTGTTTCTATACGCTTGTAATGTTGGGCCCAAATACCAAGAAAGAAATTTAACACTAAAAATCACGACACCCTAAACATAATGATTTCTACTAACCATTAAACGATTAAGCACATTTCAAGAGTGCCAGTATTAATTACACTGTTGATAGGTGTTACTCTATGTGATGGTGTTGTTGACAAGTTTCTTTTAAAGTCTCCATCACTGTATTATGTAAGCGCTGCTGGACGTTGGTATAGTGCTCAGTCATGAAGGGCTGCCAGACGTTGGTGTAGTGCTCAGTCATGAATGGCTGCCGGACGTTGGTATAGTGCTCAGTCATGAAGGGCTGCCGGACGTTGGTGTAGTGGTCAGTCATGAATGGCTGCCGGACGTTGGTATAGTGCTCAGTCATGAATGGCTGCCGGACGTTGGTATAGTGCTCAGATATGAAGGGCTGCCGGACGTTGGTGTAGTGCTCAGTCATGAAGGGCTGCTGGACGTTGGTGTAGTGCTCAGTCATGAATGGCTGCCGGACGTTGGTATAGTGCTCAGTCATGAATGGCTGCCGGACGTTGGTGTAGTGCTCAGTCATAAAGGGCTGCTGGACGTTGGTGTAGTGCTGTCATGAAGGGCTGCCAGACATTGGTGTATGGTGTAGTGCTCAGTCATGAAGGGCTGCCGGACGTTGGTGTAGTGCTCAAACATGAACGGCTGTCCGACGTTGGTGTAGTGCTCAGTCATAAAGGGCTGCTGGACGTTGGTGTAGTGCTCAGTCATGAAGGGCTGCTGGACGTTGGTGTAGTGCTCATTCATGAAGGGCTGCGAGACGTTGGTGTGGTGCTCAGTCATGAATCTTCTGAATTCGTTCAGGTCGACGTTGACTTATGACACATTGTGCACAAGTTTGCAGATTTATTCGCTACCTATTATGCAGGTTGCAATCTTGCTTATTCGCGAGACCCTCGTATAGTATTTCAAATTACTATACATGGTAATAGGATCTTGTACGTAGTTCAATGACAATCACAGTAAAGGTGCTTTATTTAAAAATGAAAGAGAGTAACGTAACCAAGCTTTTTATTTTAGCGGTAGATTATACTATTAATGGTCATTGTATAAAAGCACAACACGGTAATCAAAAGCACGTCACAAAAGAGCAATGTAATCATGTTTGTGAAAATAAAACATGTTATTTCAGACGAAAAGAAAGAAGAAAATGTGGATACATTGAAACAGAATAAAATAAACATTTTATGAACCAAGTATCTCCCTAAGAATACATTGTGATTACATGTTCTACGATAATAATCTATGCCGTCAGTCAATATGTTTTTATTATAGATGATAACGCTACTTGTTTTTGTTTGCGATTTGTCGCATGTTTATATAATAGGAGTAAACTCATTTCTTAGTAAATGTATTTCTGATTAGAAATGTAATATGTTTACATCTCAGATTTTAAATTCTTTCTGATTTTACAGTTTTGTATTTCTTCACAAATATTTTGTTATCTTTGTGAGACTTTAAGGAATAAAATTTTGATCTTAGCCATGACGCCATCCAAATGAACAACATGCGGTTGATCATAAACTGTTTTGATGCTTTCTTGTTCGATCGTGGTAAACCACATATAGTCATTACAATTGTCACAAATATCATACAGAATGATATTATTTTCGTTATCATTGTAAAGGCTTTCTGTATCAGCATCACTGCATAAAGGATTGCTTTCACTGACTTACAGTTTCATTATATTATCTATATGTTTTTCAACTTATTAAAATAAAAAATAATCATCTAACTCTTTGGTTAGTTTATTTTTATTGTTATTCAAGCCAGCTAGCACTAGGTTGCTATTGGCTACTGTTTTGCTGGCAATTGAGAAATCGTCTAAGTGTATAAACAATAGTATTTTCTTCAGTTTATATTGTATTGTTGTTATCTTCAATTTGTTATTTATCAGTCTGTTATTGTTTCACATTTATCAACCGAAACACTGTAATTTGACACACACACTTACAAACACATACACACACGCACACATACACGCACACACGTGCACACACGCGCACGCACAGACACACGCAAACACACCGTGTACCCGTTTGCCTACGTTGTACGCACGGAGTTTTCCTCCCAGCGCGTTCGGCGGGTGCACAACACACAGTGTACCCGTTTGCTATGCTGTAGATACGGGATTTTCCTCTCCAGGCAAGCAACGGGGGCACACACACAGTGCACCCGTTTGCCTGCCTTGTAAATTGCGAAGGGTTTTCCTTTCAAGGCAGGCAACGGGGACACACACACACACAAACACACACACAGTGCACCAGTTTGCCTGCTTTGTAAATCACGAGGGGTTTTCCTCCCAAGGCAGGCAACGGGGTCACACACCCACAACACACACCCACAACATCCAACAACCACACACCCACAAAACACAGCACACAACACCCACGACACACACCTAATACCCACACCACCTTCACACCCACAACACACCCACACAACACCCACACACCCACAACACATACACAACACCATCGCGACCACAACACTCACACAACAACCACATACACACAACACACACAACACGCACACACACAACACACACAATCATCCACACAACATCATCACACATACAACACCCACAACTACCACACACACAAACCCACACACCTACAACACACACAACATCCAAACACCAACAATACACAAAACACCCACACAGTCACAACACACAACACCAACACACCCACAGAACACACACAACACACACACCCACAACACCCAACACCCATACACCCACAGCACCCACAACATCCACACACCCACAACACACTCAAAACACACACTCAAAACACCCACCCACCCACACCCACAACACCCACAATACAAACACACCAACAACTCACTTACTACACCCATACATCCACTATACACACAATACAAACACACCCACAACTCACTCACAAAACCCATACACTCACTACACCCACACCCACAACACCCACAAACTCACAACACACATACAAAACACACATACCCACAACACACACAAAACACATAACAACCACACATCCACAACACACACAAAACAAAACACCCACACACCTACAACAGCCACACATCCGGAACACATACACAACACACACACCCACAACACCCATACACACAATACCAACACAACCGCAACATATAGACACCCACACAACACCCACACACCCACAACACACACATACACACAACACCCACAACACACAAACAAACGCACACAACACACACAACACCCACACACACAATACACACACACTTCACACCCCAAAAACCTTACATACACACACACTTCAGACACACCATACCCATCACACATACCAACTCCCCACACATTCCACACACACCACACACACTATGCCACCACAACCCACACACACCCCACATACACCTACACACACGCCACACACACACCACACCATACACACACACCACACCACAAAGACCACGCCCACAGACACACACACCACAATCTCCACACCACATACACCACACCTACACCCACACTTTAACCACACACACACACCACCACACCACACACACACCGCACACACCACACACTCCCACATACCACACACACCACAAAGCCACGCACACCACACACTCTACAGCCCCACAGCCCCACACCACACACTCTAAAGACATCACAGCCCACACCCATACCTCTATCACACATAACACACTACCCACATGCACCACACCCGACACACACCTCACACACCATATCACACGCCCACACATACCACACCACACCCCTTGCACACACCACCACACCACACCCTACACACCACACAACACCAACACACACCACACACACTACACATATCCCCCACATACCACACCCACACACCACGCCACACACCCCAAACCAGACCACACACCACACCACACCACCCACACTACACACACTACACACACCACACACACACCGCACACACCACACACTCCCACATACCACACACACCACAAAACCACGCACACCACACACTCTACAGCCCCACACCACACACTCTAAAGACATCACAGCCCACACCCATACCTCTATCACACATAACACACTACCCACATGCACCACACCACACACACACCTCACACACCACATCACACGCCCACACATACCACACCACACCCCTTACACACACCACCACACCACACCCTACACACCACACAACACCACCCACACCACACACACTACACACATCCCCCACATACCACACCCACACGCCACGCCTCACACCCCAAACCAGACCACACACCACACCACACCACCCACACTACATACACTACACACACCACACACACTACACACATCCCCCACAAACCCACACACTACACACACACTACACACATCCCCCACAAACCCACACACACCACACCACACCACACCACACACACTACACACACTACACACATCCCCCACAAACCCACACACACCACACACACTACACACATCCCCCACAAACCCACACACACCACACCACACCACACACACTACACACACTACAAACATCCCCCACAAACCCGCACACACCACACACACTACACACATCCCCCACATACCCACACACACCCACACACACCACACCACACACCCTTCACACACCACACTCACACACCACACCCACACATACACCACACACACCACACATATACACCACATACACCACACACATACACCACACACCACACACATGCATCACACACACCACACACATACACCACACACAACACACACACATACACCACACACACCACATAAAAAACATCAAGGTATATGGGGTTTTTGTATTACAAAGAATTATAAGTATATACCTGCCAGAACAGACTGTGCTATCCCTGGATTCGATAGTAGAATCTTAATAATAATGGGCAGAAATAATAATTTAATATAAACAATACTATCATACAATACTATCATATAGAGACTGCCAAAGGGCTGTAGAAAACAGGGGAAAATGGCGAGGACTGGTTGTCAACTGTGGTGCCCCAAAGACCTCTTGGGTTAAGGGATTGATGATGATGATGATGATGATGATGATGATGATGATGATGATGATGATGAGTCTGGTTTCGTCTATTAATTCGAATGATTTTCAAGTAATCCTCGTCTAGTCATTTAAACTAATCTTGATTATTAATGTTTGTAAATAAATATACTACTATCATAATCGTGAATGGCACTATGAAGACAAAAAGTCTGGGTTCGAAGGTGAAACAGCTTTTAAGCATGAAACTTTGAGTCAGCCAGTTAAAAATTATTTTTTTTACAAATACTTCTCATGGGCTGTGATTAACAACTTAATATCAAACATAGGTTCAAGGTATTACAATCTCAAGACTAACCTGTTTACCCTAGTATCAACCCCAATCCAACGATTAAAGAGTATAAGGTCTAAGTTAACTTACAACTTTAATAAATTTGGTCTTTGAAACGTGATTAACAACCACATCAGAGGAAAAAATATAAAAGGTGCAGCGCAAAAGGAAATACTAAAAGTGTATTTGCATGATGGAAAATTATCGCTTTTCATGTCAACCTTTAAAACCACTACGCCACTCCTTTTAAGTCATCAAATAAATGCTGATAAAATTGGAACACTATTTTTGACAAGATGGAATCAATACATTTAAGTACAACTTCTTCTAGCAGTTAAAAACCCAAACAACTACAACAAGGGAAAGCGTGATTAAATTTTATATGTTTATTCCGCCAACGACCGTCAGTATCAACATATGATGGTTCATGGACATACTTCATATCAATAATTTTATCCAGCCAGTAGTTAGCAATATATAGTTCTTTCGTTTCAAGAGTAAAACACGTGTGTGGTGATTTTATAAAAGTTCTAATTGTTTAATTTATTCTTTTTGTTAATAAGTATATCATGATTTAGTTTCTGTGATTTGCATGAAACATAAGCATTTGTCACAAAAAATTGATTTGTCTTTTTTGCAGAAAACACAACCATGACATTGGCCAGGTATCAAAAGGATATATCTGAATGCAGAATTGAGTTGTGTAACAACATATCTTTAATTTCGATTCTTTGCCAAACATCAGCTTTGCGAGGAAAGAAATGTCACGAAGATACTGAAGGAATGAACAGACATATCTAACCAATCCAATCACACAAGACGCACGGACATGTCTGAACAATCCAATCACAATAGACGAACAGACATGTCTGAACAATCCAATCACACAAGACGCACATACATGTCTAAACAATCCAATCATACGAGACGCACAAACAGCAGATCTAGTTCAAAATGTTGCAAATCATAAGTGAAGTAAATTAAAGTGAATGAATTAGGCTTTAGAATATATTTTTCTTTTCGCGTTTTAATTTATGTGAATAAGAAGATAAATGCATCATCACACAATTTAAAAAGACATTACAAATGATTTCTAATGGAATTGTGAGTAATATCTGGCCATGAACGCAAACGTCCAGAAAAATTGATTTAAACATTCTTATCCTAGAAGATTTCATAATACCATAACCTTCTTTCATCCGTTCACTCCAACAGCTCTTTAATGGTCAATGTTAAAACTGCCGCCAAATTGACTGATGGATGTTACTTGTATTGGTGCAGGCTCCAACTGTCCAGTTATTTCTAGGCATTTACTCTTATAAATTTACATTAAAAGGATTGTCTGGTTTATTAAAATTTTCTTTTTTTCTTAAGCATTTTGATAACTATTTCAGAGAAGGAAATAATTCACAGATTGGTAATAACGATGCTGACAACATTACAGCGTAGTTGATGTAGAGCGACCACAACTTTAGAATGATATCAACATCTAACAATTGTTTTGTGGATTTTGGGGTGAGGAAAATGTACATTGCAAGAGTTTTCAAGTGACAGAGGACAATTATGAAATAAATTAAACTCATTTTTTTAAATAAATCTCTTAATCCATTCTTTATGTTGTTTACATTAATTAATTTTTCAGGTAGATTACGTTAATATATTTTAAGGCTGGTTACATTGAAGCATTTTTTTCAGGTTATATAAATTGATTGATTTCTAGATGCATTTCGGAATGTCATTTAAAACCAGCTATATTATGTTCTATGATACATATAAAATGAGAATTTGTACTACTCTGTGATATTAAACTAAGCAATAGAGAGAAGGGAAACCAACAAAAATTGTTAAACTCAACAATTAATTAGCTTCTCTAATTAAAAAATTCAAACTTAAGCATAACTTACAAAATAGTAGTTGAAATCCAAAATAATCCTAAAGTTCTGTCAGAAGAGCGTGTTCCGAATGAATTCTAGGTCTTTAATGTGCTGAAGTCTTTGAATTAATTCACAATAATCCCATTATATTGTTAGTCTAAGGAATCATATGAGGACTTTGTTACTTCAGTAAATAATTACATACATGGTACGTCTCAAATAAAATCTAATCAGAGCATTACATATTTCTGCAGATTGAAAATTAAATAAAAGAATAAGAATAATTGTCAAACTCTTTCAATTCATTCTCACGTGACATATGTCGCAATACATCCCCATGTGACCTATGTTGTAATACTCAATCATACCATGGAAAATTATTTCAAACTGCAAACAAATTCTTTATCCAGGCTGGGTCTAAAACGCCAACCCAAATAAACAACATATTTATAACTCTTACAACATAATCTACACTTCTGAACAAAATTAGCTATGTAATATCTTGTTTAATAAATGATCATTACAGTCTACAATCATGAACACAAGTTAAAAACACATATAGAGATACATAACAGCATATATGAAAAGCTCAAGTTAGATTATATTGTTCTTGTGTGCGTGTGTGTGTGTGTGTGTGTTTCTTTTGTCCTGTATTTGTGATGGAGTCTTTTATAGTTTTGAGTTTTGTTTGATGGGGTTAAAATCCTGACATACATGCTGATTATGCGCACGCAATGTGCATAGGGTGAGCGAGAGAGGTAGAAAAAGAGTGAGAAAGCGACGGAAGAAAACAATTTTATGCCGCTGTACCATTACGTTCTGAGACACAAAAAAACATTTGCTAACCTAAAGAGACCTAGGAAATATCATGTAGCCACGTTTCTATTGCCATCACATCTTGAACTCTTATTTAAGTTCTTAAACAATCACTTCATCTATTAAGGAGAAGATAATGTTACAACATATTGAACTAAAATGGTGTTCAATAAATGGAGGAAAAGGGAAATGTACACTATTATCTTATTAATTTCAAAATATTTAGTGTGTTTGTGTATTTCTGTGTGTGTGTGTTGGATTTTTTTAACATTGCTTTAACATTTTTTTAAATGATATCGTTACGATGTCTGCAATGTGAAAGTTTATAGTAATGCATAGCACTGATATCCCACCCAGTCGCATTATTCTGACACCAGGCCGATTAGTCCAAACACTAGCCTCTCAATGCTGAGTGCCTAGCGAGCCAGCTGCTATCGCTATTTTATAAATCTTTGATATGATTCGGTCCTGGTTTCAAATCTGCGACCGCCCAAATCCGAGGTGAACGCTCTAAACACTAGACCGTCGGAGTGGTGCAAATATATATGCAAGGCGATGGGTGCCATTTACTTGCGGACCTGGGTTCGAAACTCGGTAGAGTACGAATTTAATTTCTCGAACCTGTATGATAGTAATTATTGTTTGTATTAAACTATTATTTCTGCCCACTATTATCAAGATTCTACTATAGAATCCAGGGATAGCACAGTCTGTTCTGTCTGGTATATATTTATAAATTATTATTATTATTATTATTATTATTATTATTATTATTATTATTATTATTATTATTATTATTATTATTATTATATATATATATATATATATATATATATATATATATATATATATATATATATATATATATATATATATATATATATATATAGAAGAAGAAGAAGAAGAAGAAGAAGAAGAAGAAGAAGAAGAAGAAGAAGAAGAAGAAGAAGAAGAAGAAGAAGAAGATGCTGAACAACTGGTTCTACAATATCAAGAATAATCTCTCTTGGTAACGAAAATAGACTTTTTGAAAGCAGAGGAAAGTAATCAATGCTTCATAAAAATAAATTTATGTTCAGCAATAGTAGTATGAAATCTGCCCCATAACGAAATTTCCCTCCAAACAATATCTAGCATGAAAGAACTTCTATCGGTCTTTGGTCTTAACGTCTACAAATAAAACTGTTATCTGTATGATAGACTGTACCTAAGGGAACTGCCTTTTATCCAG
Organism: Potamilus streckersoni; assembly: GCA_016746295.1. Taxonomy (NCBI): domain Eukaryota; kingdom Metazoa; phylum Mollusca; class Bivalvia; order Unionida; family Unionidae; genus Potamilus; species Potamilus streckersoni. The sequence goes on from JAEAOA010001395.1 coordinate 2,246,659, forward strand.
AGTAAACTATATAATTAATTTAAATTGATCGAACATGCCGTATTTCAATAATATCTTGGTGATCACATAGCTTAAGATTCGTTGATAGATCTATCAACTGTATCTCAGAAACTCAACTGACAATTCGAATAAGGATTAATTCAAATCATTCGACATGTTTTACCGAGTTGAATCGAGCGTGACTGTAAATTAGAAAACAAAATGTTTCTGAAATTGCTTATCGTTCTCCAGTAACCAATTCTGAAGAAAAAAAAAAACGTTCTTGCATTAGTCGTGTAGATAGCGGTGCTAAGACGATTACTGTAGATTGTTAGGTAATAACTCTATGCTGCAAAAGTAAACATCCTTTCTATTGGTGGATGTACATCGTTGAGATCATTTTCCTTCGGTCGATCACTGGCCGAAAATTAATTTTAAAAATGAACAAGCATTTCATTTTATGTTTTAAAAATACATCTATAGAAAGAATTGGTAATGTACTTTCGCCATACGTCTTGTATATATAATTCCAATTGGGTCATCTACTAGATTCTCATTCAATATTGTACACAAAGGCATACAAATACAATCGAAGAGTTTCATTCATTGCTAGTGGGAACGTAATATCGATCAAAATATCGATAAGACATTCCGAAGAAACGGCAATCCATCAAATCGTCTTGGATAATGAAAGTGACAATATAAATATTAACAATAAATGTAATAATAATTCGTGTATTTCTTCGAGATCCATGAGGTCATATATAGCTGATTATACACATGTACTCCAATGAAGCCCATGAGGTCACACATAGCTAGTAATATACATGTAATACATGTCAAGGAGGTCACACCTAGCCAGTAATACAGAACATGTGCATTTCTACTTCAGGTTAATAACGTCTGCCATGTTTTGTAGAAACTACCATACTGGAATATAATATTTCAAAAACCATGCTTAGGTCTTCATGATAAAGATCATTACCACTGTTGAGTGGGGTAGATCCTTGTTAGAAATGTAGTTCCTTATTTCCGAATCACATATTAACCGCGATTTACACCGAAACTGTATTTTGCCATAAAACATACCAGTTTCATCACTATAGGTAATTTGAGTGTACTGTTATCTTTTCTAACAAATGGATGAGTATCGGGCAAAAATAAATCTGGAATTTAGCACTTGTTAGTCTACCTTTAGTTTATATATCTATATACATTTGAACAGGTGTATTACATTTGACTCTGAAAGCATCGATAGCTAAACTCGCTGTCATTGTAGCAAACGTGACCACTTGCACAGACCCGAGATATACCACTCATCTCTATGTAACGCATTGGCCAACACTGCTGTCTTACACTTGGCAGTTTTGTGTTTAATATCTGTATGAAAATTTATTGTATGTGCTAAAAAAGATTTCAATAATTTTAAATGTTATTAAATATTTTATCAAAATTATTCACTTTTTCTATTTGAAAGATATTTTCAAATAGAAATACTACATTGAAATAATTTTGCAACATGGAATGGTAATGATAGCACTGTTATAACAGTTTTAAATAAATCTGACGTGAAAATTTCGTTGTGCTGAACCACAGCACTGTACAATTTCTGACAATTATAAAACTCACAGTTCACCGTGAAAATGAATCAAATTTTGTGAGCCAAGTTGAACTATGTTTGGAATATTTGACCTGACAGGACATGGATCACAATTTTTACTTCCGGTCCTTACTCATGAATGCGGTTCAAACACATTTGAGAGTAAGTTTTATCCCTGTATTTGGAAGTCATCTTTGGCTTAGATTAAAGCATTTTTGGTAATAATTTAGTGGAGATTTGTTATTATTTACAAGAGATTTCTGGTATGCTTGTGTGTGTGTGTGTGTGTGTGTGTGTGTGTGTGTGTGTGTGCGCATTCTATCTACAGTGTACAGTAAGTAATTAAGTATTGATGATGTCGTGGTCGTGCAATTTGTTAAAACAAGCCAAACGATCTGTCAAAAAATATTATATGTACATTTGTCTTGGAAGATAACGTTTCATCAGCGCTTGATTTACTTGCAATCGGACTTACTAGAAGGTTCAGTATGAACAGAAAAGTCAACAATATACAGGGGTCAAACATGGGGGATGGCAAATATGTGGCTAGCGATTAAGTTTTACATATGTAGGGCAAAACGTGATTCGAGGTCAAAAAATTGTGGGGTGGCAAGTGACCTCATTTGCCACTAGGTACAGGCGCTAATAACAATATATAAGAAAAGAAATTGTGTACTGACACCATGTGCAAATGGAGACCTCGTGTTAATAATTTCACCAAATAAGGGTATAACTCTAGAAAGTCAAGACTGGGCATAGCAACAAGAAAAAAAAAAAACATTTATACTCGATTATAGGTCGAGTCAAGCTTCGAACATCAAAGATCCAGATCTGCCATAACATAATGCGCCTGCAGATCAGGGTATATGTTGTCTGACTCATTACTCCTAACAAACTGCACAGACCCAGATTTGCTGGCGCATTAGGCGAAAAATGGTCTGGGTCTGTGCAGTTTGCAGTTGAACTCTTCTGAGTAGTAAGTACATGTCTATCCCATGTCAATCATATCAAGCAAATTTCTTTAGTGTCCATACCGCGCCGGTGGCCTAGTGGTTAGAGCGTCCGCCTTGGATGCAGGAGGTCGTGGGTTCTATCCCTGGTCGAGTCATACCAAATACTTACAAAAATGGTACTAAAGCTGCCTCGCTTGATGCTCAGCATAGAGGTTAGTGCTAAGACTGGTCGACCTGTATAAACCGCCACTCTGCAGACATCTAGCTATATGACTGAAACATGTTAAAAATCATAATCACATCACATCAATCACATTTTTACTGTCCAAGGAGAAACGGTTACCGCGTCGATAATTATAATGCATCAAGTTTAAGGAATTGTATGTTATATCTACACCATGTATCTGCCAGATACAGACGTGTTTTGATTCTAAAATGCCATTCATGAAACAGAGCGAACGTAGTTTTACATGGAGATAAAAGGGTAGTGATTACTGACTTACAGCAATATGAGACAACACCTATCACTCCCACGTTTTCGTAACTTTAGAGCAGGCATAAATGCTTGAACCTTAATCGTAACAAAACAAAATGATTTTCAGCGACATTGTCCTTAGGTGACAATAAGTAAATTTTTGAAACAAAATTACTTTTTTTTACACATAAATTTCTTTATTAGATTCTTGCAAGTTCAGATATAAACGTAAGAAAGAGGCAATATATATATATATATATATATATATATATATATATATATATATATATATATATATATATATATATATATATATATATATATATTTATATATATATAGATATATATATATATATATATATATATATATAGATAGATAGATAGATAGATAGATAGATAGATAGATAGATAGATAGATAGAAGGTGGTAATCTCGTTACTCTTAGGTGATGATAAGTAAGTTTTTGAAACAATTTTTTTACACAGAAATGTCTTTACTAGATGATTGTAAATTCAGATATAAACGTAAGAAAGACGCAGTATATATATATATATATATATATATATATATATATATATATATATATATATATATATATATATATATATATATATATATATATATATATATGTGTGTGTGTGTGTGTGTGTGTGTGGATGGATGGATGGATGGATAGATAGATAGATAGATAGATAGATAGATAGATAGATAGATAGATAGATAGATAGATAGATAGATAGATAGATAGATAGATAGATAGATAGATAGATAGATAGATATGCATGCATGCTTGGGCTTTGAGTATATTGCTGAGATCTATAGCAAAAATGCAATTCTTGCTGATTAGTTTGATATAATATTAAATAAAACATGGATACCTTTGCATGGCTTCCACATCGCCTTAAAATTTTGATAACTTTTTTAGACGCTGCATCTCAGTACATTTAGATAGCTTTTCTTTATCTATGCTGTATAAATATACAGTACACTCTCTAGCCTCTCCTATTAACATGTTTTTCTCTTAGTTTAATGTATCAATTATGGTGAAAAATTTTATGTTTATGGCCTGCCTTTATTTCAAGAAAGGTTTTATAATAAAGGGCATATTACGCGCAAACATTTTTGGAAAATGCCATCCTAGGATTCGAAAAGGTATTTCAAGTTTCGATCGATTTCTAAGGATAAGATTTTAGTTCCATCTTTTCTTTTGATTGAGGTGCATATGTAACTGAACTGTTTAAATTCAACAACCACAAACGTTTTACTGTGGTTTATTCAATGCTTCACATTTTTTAATGAAGAAAGAAAGAGACGCACTATGAGAAAGCAGACACTATAAGCAAGTGACAATTTTTTCAACAGCATCCATTTTGAAAATAAACAATGAACAGTACAGAAATATAGGTAGAGTTTCTGAAAACTGACTTCATATCACTTACTTTTAACTTCCTTAAGATAAGAAGGAAACAACTGAAATTAGCCAACCATACCAGTTTTCAGTCCAAGCAAACTGGATCCAATTTAATAAAGTAAATTATAACAAGAATACAAATAAATTCATTGGATTAAATTTTCAGTCTATATTTGTAACCATCATTCTTAACCTATAAAATTGAGACATTGTGAACACACGAGAACATATAAATTAAATTAATTTTGATATCATATACAATGGATGTCGGTCAACAGAATAATGATTTATTATTGACCATGTTACATGAAAAAATCCACCGAGAATAAGAAACTGGTTTCTTTCTGACAATTCGGAGTTTCATTCCAAATTTCCTACTTAAGAGAGACACATATAAATTGCATAGGGACATTGCGCAGCATCTGCAATCATCTAAATATAACATTATCTGTGCTCTATTACGTGTAACCAACCATGACTAAGGTGATTATTGGGCTGAACTAGGCAGACCACATATAAAGCCTGCGATCAAGAATTCGATCACACATGGTCCAGTTGTGCTTTTCCTAGGCTTTACATATCCAGTTATAAAGACCACACTGTCAACAAGATGAATAAATCAGTCATTGTGACTGAACCAGACCACCCACCCACCCCCAAAGGTACAGGATATTAATCAAATGAAAATTAAATCACTGACACTCCCTTATTAGATTTTTCGGAATAACGGGTTGTAAGACATTTAAGCTTGTCACTTGCCTACGGTACTATTTACACCGGAGAAGGTGGACAATTAACATTTAAATATCTTTGAGACCCCAGCCCGCAATGCCGACGATCTAGTTGTTTACAAATATAACAGTTTAATAAAATATTTCAAAATTATTCAATTATTTCATCGACAAATTTCTTAATCGCAATGTTTTCGAGGAAGTACAAACAATGACCTATTCATAGTAACCTATTAGTAATTCATCATATGATTTAAATATCCTAAGCGAGTCTTTCGCTTATGTGTTTATTCTGTTACTTATCAGTCTTCCTCTTGCTTCACTGTTGGTACTTCCGATATCCTTGATTCCGTGCTGGACCCAGAACATAATTACTTTTGCTATATTGCGATGTGTTGAACTTTGAAACTTGTTGAAACCCAAAGTTAAATAAATTGTGCTTGCAAGTTAACATAATAAAAGCAGAAAGGTCTGGTGAAAGTTCAATGTTTTTTTTCCCCCTTCATTTCATCTCTAAACATAAAAGAAATTACGTTACTCTTCAGTTGAATCTGACTAGGCCATTCTTATTGTACAAGGTGCACACGTCAAATAATCGAGTTTTCAAGAGACGCTAATTGTGAAATGTTTTATGCCAGTGAAACCAACGACGGACACTTGATTTGGAGGGAAAATTTTAGGAAGATTTATTTCTGATTGGCCAGTGAAAATTAATGGCGTACACCTTGAGAAACGATTGAAAATTAATGGCGTACACCTTGAGAAACGATTTAGGAACTGTCTCTTGGAAAATCCTGAAGTCAGATTTTTCTGGAGAGAAGATTAAGGACTCTGCAGACACAAATAAAGTAGTGGTCTTCGTGAAATTACAAAAAGGGGCCACGTAGTTGCCTTAGAAAGAAACTAATTAAAGGCTAGGACTGTTTGTTTGGAAAAAGAAAACGGTAGTAAGGTACGTAATTTTAGTTCCAATTTTAATACGCTATTTCATTTGTTTGATTGTTTACAGATATTATATGATTTACGCATGTATTCGTGTATTCATTTCGTTGGACTCTAGTGATATGTTAGTTCTAAAGTTAATTATTTGATTTTTCAATTGTCAATTCAATAAAAGAATTGATGCAGGGCATGTTATTAAATTTTCGATATGTAGAGTTGCATAGGGAGTTCATGAATTCACCCTAGTATACGAATGTCATATTTCTTAGGATATATGAATTAAGTCTGTGTAGGATGTGATATTTACTCTTATGAGTAATTACGAGTGTATATATATATGTGTGTGTGTGTGTGTGTGTGTGTGACAGAGTGAGAGAGAGAAAGAGAGAGAGATCGCAATATTTAAATGCTCAAGCAAATTACTTTAGAATAGATTTAGTGGATATTATGCATAAATATTCGAACGTAAAATGCATTGAATAGTCAAATATAAATGAGTCGTGTTGTAACGCATGCTGGCATATACGACCACATTTGTCTGTAGAGGCACGTGGGAATTTTGACCATGCAGTAAACTCGAATGAATTTGAGTTAAGGTCATGTGTATTAACTTAACGGTAAACATACCGCAAGATAGAATCTGTGAGAGTATTGATTTAAGTCACATGAGGTCAGGATTATACAGTGTAAACCACCTAAATCTGAGCACGAGCAATATAGTTTATATTTATATGTAAATGTGTAGTCGTATTTGTCCAGCGTGAGACATACTCTATATTTAAGGGGAGAGCTTCATAGTTCAATTTTCAACCTTTATATTTCGTACTCCGAACGAGAGAAAGGAGAAGAAAACGGAGAGAACTCTGTGAGCTAAGAGAAAATCTACATCTTCGGGATGTCAGAAAAGTGAGGGTCAAAGAGGGCCAAGCACGTAGTTAGACGGTGCAAACAGGTTGTTTGAAAACAAGTGTAAGGTGATGCTGTCAAAGCATACGATTGGACTCAAAATCACCACTCGAGTACATGATGATACGCTGTACTGAATTCTCTCATTGAACATCAGTTGAGTAGAAAGTGAATTCGGCTATGCTTTAATTGAATACGTAATTTAGTAAATTGTTGTAGGTGACTTGATTATATTTTGACTATATGTTGTTTGATTAAATTTGTATATTTTGTTCATTGAAATGGGGCTCGTTGTTCTATTTATTTCAATATTTTGCTCAACTATCTGCAACGTTCCATCTATCAGTCCACAGAGGACAATTACATCGCGGGAAGTCATTCCTTAATTAACGACGCCGAATTGATGGAGGAGGGTTTAAATGTTATAGATCTTCTCTTATCACACACACACACACACACACACACACACATATATATATATATATATATATATATATATATATATATATATATATATATATATATATAAATATATAAAATATATATATATTATTGATTTTCACACAGTGGAAAGTTTAGTGCTGAGAAACAAATGTACAGATATATATATATATATATATATATATATATATATATATATATATATATATATATATATATATATATATATATATATATATATATATATATTAATTCACACACACGCGCGCACACACAGACACAGATAGATAGATAGATAGATAGATAGATAGATAGATAGATAGATAGATAGATAGATGGATGGATGGATGGATGGATGGATGGATGGATGGATGGATGGATGGATGGATGGATGGATGGATGGATGGATGGATGGATGGATAGATAGACAGGCAGACAGACAGACAGACAGAAAGACAGACAGACAGACAGACAGACAGATCCTTATCAATCATGTACCAAGATATGTATAGATTTTTCTTTAAAAGGAAACCAGGCTTGCCGAATTTCCTTTGAATAAAAAAACTTCTACAATGAGTGGTATATCTTTGATACAGCGTACATACTACACATATATTATATTTATTTTACATACAAATACATATATTTGCCCTTCGAACGGAGTGAAGATTGACTACAGGCAATTGTGTATTGACCGAGTGAATCAACTGGTCACATCCCATTTGAGTGTGTCAGCTACAAAATGTACTTCTTTGCCTTTTGTGCCTTTTTACATATAAATAAATATGTGCATTTGTATGTGACATAAATAAAATATATGAATATAATGTACTATGTATTAATGATTTGCCACTCGTTGTATACATCTTTCGCTAAAAGGAAACTCGCTAAGTTAACGAAAAATCAATACATCTCGTGATATATTGTTGATACAGAGTTCATATTATATATATATATATATATATATATATATATATATATATATATATATATATATATATATATATATATATATATGATTTTGCTCTGTGTCATGCAACAATATCTCAGAATAATTGAAAAATGTAGTGACACGAATCAACGGAAGGAGAAAATCGCAAGTCGAGGATAGAAACAATGGTTTGATTGGTAGCAATATTAATTAAATCATAATAATGACTTAGATGAACCGTGAAGACATTTAAATGTTTGAATTACATCTTGACTGTTCCTCATTTCACATATATTATATATTTTGGAGTCTGTCAATGATACATACATACATACATACATACATACATACATACATACATACATACATACATACATACATACATACATACATACATACATACATACATACATACATACATACATACATACATACATACATACATACATACATACATACATACATTCCTTTGTTTTCTGTGTGAAATGTCTTTACATGAGAACATTGTATTAGCCTCTGTAATACCGTGCAACCAGCTGAAACTGATACAAACGTCTGGCTCGACAATCGATTCAAATCAAAAATTAGGTTTTGACTGGGTCTTTGCTTTTTTTCTCAGAACAATGAATAAATATAAGTGACCGAAAATTGGTCAGGGCTCTTCAATAATTCTCTTTGGAAAGAGTTTTGGTATAATGACCATGTAAAACTCAATACTCCAGCTGATTATGTGCAGACAGGAAGATGTTTCCATTCTACACAATGGAGAGCTCAGAATTTAAATAAATAAAAGGGACTTATCGATCAAAATTCCTTTACCACGTGCTTGTACATCGTCTCGTGGAGGTACGCCGGATAATAACTGCCGTCAAATTAGGTGTCAGATGTATCTGGTCATTCCTAGGAAGTACATCGGCATGCAGCATAGTCACGTCGGCTTTATTCGCTTGAACTTGGAGTTCGTTTCTCTGAAGTTTTGCAAAGAATGATAACACTTACGTTGCAAACAACCGTTTACCAGCTAATCATCGATACGTTTAACAAAAAAAAAAAACGAATCACTTCCCATTCTCCATTTCCCTGTAAGAAACCTGTATACAACAGATAACGGCATTGAACCTAATATTGGTTGCTATTGATAAATTAAAGTGGCAAGTGTAGCCCTCTAATATGACATTATAGACTTTAAGGGGAAGATAACGAATCAAAATTGCATTTGTTTTCTTAATGGGTACTTAGTATTGGAGTCTACGTTTAACAAAAAGCTTGGTTATGGATACATAGAACAAACGTTAGAGATGAAAACCTAAACTTTGATGTATAGGCAGGCAGAAATTGCAAAAAGAGAAACCTTAGATTCTATACGCTTGATTTTGGAGATTCCGTCAAATCAGATGTGTCTAAAATCTATTTCTTTGACAAGGCTGTGACGTCACACAGACAATAGTATCAGATGAAGATTGAGTTGGGGTACACTGAGATGGTGTTAGGTTTTTTTCGTTTTTATTATATTTAAATTCAATTAATATCTGATGGCCTTTTCTTCCAATGCAACTCAGTTTGATTTATCAACATGGTGATCGCTTGTAAAATACCATTGTGGACCTCAGATGGTAAACCGCGATGACATCTTTCGAAAGGCAATAAAAATACATAATTTTCACTTTTAATCATTTGCTGAGAAAGTTCGTATAACAAGGCATATGCTTTTCCACGAAGATAAATTTCTTGTCAAAGAAGTGCCAAATGATTCTTGTGTGATTATCAAAGCCCAAATGTTTATATTATGATCATGCGAAGAATGTATGGCCGTGATACTGACCAATCATTTTAACTTCCTGTTGATATTGTTACCATGGTAAGGCGAACAAAATGTTAATTCTCACGTATTACAATTTCGTCGTAAATAAACAAACTTTGTGCTAAAAATATATCTCACTACTAAAATTAGAATCCAGAATCCGAGAAAAATATTCATTGCAATTAAATACAATAAAACAAAAATAAAATTAAAAAGAACTTTAAACCTTACACACAAGCAATTTAATCACATATACGTAACAATAGTAATATCTTTATCCATCACAGAATTATTGTCTGTTCTCCGTGACTGACCTACATACAATTTTCTCAAAATGCTGACTTTTAAGATAATTCAAAGCTGACTCTGTTTAAAGTTATTTTCCACATTTTCCTGAATAAGTATTCCAGAATTTTTCAAAGCTTTAATGTAATTTTTATCTATTTTGAAATAGCTTACAAACAAGTTTATTTTCTGTAGGAATTAATACACAGGTGTTACCCACTAGAGATAACAGCGGAAGGAGGAAGCATGATGGAATATTCGACTTTCATTCGACTAATCACAACACCTTGTCGATTTTTTCTGAAAGTCTCATACTGCCAGCCTCGCACTGCATAATCTCACTGCTATAATGTTGTACATTCGTTGATAAAACATGCAGAAAACCGTACTCATTTGACGTATGGCATTTTACTCGATCTAGAGTTCATTTACTGTGATCTCTTCTACAATAGTTTTAGTGCGGAAAGAGAAGATTTTACCAGTTACATTGGAGAGAAAGAAATGATTTATTTACTTGCACTGATTGAATATATAGCTGAGGATGTTACAAAGCAACGTCAGGCAAACATCAGCATCATAATCGCCATACGTTATCGTGTCATTTCCCTTGACTTTCATACAATTTCAGTCTTTCGCTGGCCTAAACTGGCAAGCCAATAACATGGTCGTATGTCTAGAAAATATGTGACTCCCTATTGGTGGTCAGGAGCGTCAGGACAGTTACGTCATTCCAAATACGACTTGCTAGTGAAAGCCGTTATATGCAGTGCTGTATTAAAATGATTTTATTAAACGTTGAATGCTACTGCTGTCCGAAACGAACATTACGTAACGTTAGTTATTCATCAACAACAACTGCTTTAAATTTCACGAGTTTTTAAAAAGGCGCAGTTGACAGAATTGAATGGAATCCTAAGATACATATATCATATGAAACGGATATTTTCAATATACGCCACAGTTAGGGGCATAATTTGGAACATCGCTAGGACTTAGTTGCAGTGATACACATCAATTAAATGTGTTTAACGATTCCCAGTTGATGAAGTATATCACAAATATTATGACAGCAAAGACAGAGGCTATTCCGACTGACAAATAGTCTCCTTCCGCCACCATGTTGTTCCATGTGGCCATAGAACACAATTAATTTTATTATATATTCTCTACATTTGTTTCTCAGTACTGAACTCTCCCCTGTGTGACAATCAATACAAATCATATATTATTTTAAAATACCTTAATGACTTCACGCTTAAGTTCTTGTCAATGGTTGACCTGCATTTTTTGAGAGGCTGAATTGTAAACAAAACACCATGCAATGGAACAGATTTCACTTCCGGAGTATCATCAAGGCCTTGTTACTCACTGTACACTGCCGCCGCAAAACACATAGACAACCACACCGTAAGCTCACGTTCTAAAGAATAAACAATTACCTTTATAGCCCTACCAAAAATGCATCAATAGAACTCTTCTATCACCAACAAAATGTGAGAGCAAACAATGTTCTAAAAATAGATTAAAACTACATTCGTGGGTACTGAACTGGACGTACTGTGTACTGATGCCTGAAAGTGTCAGACAATTTCACTTATAAGGACAAAACCTCCTTTTGATCAAAGTAATGTCTCTTAAATACTGCTGTAAAGTTTAAGGAAATTCATCCAGGAATAGGACAGCTACAGGCTTTTATCTGACACCACTGTAACACAAGCAAAAGCCAATTTCAAATGTCAAAAATGTACAAAACTTAAAGTTTAACTGTGATTTTGCTAGTCAAGATAAACACTTCAAATAAACTGTAATTAGCTTTTAATCTTATCAACAATCTGGAAAGCACTAAAAATTAAACTTGACAGTTAAATTTTCCTAAAAAATTTAATTTAAAAAATATACATATTTCTATATAAAAATTTAAATTTAACTTAAATTTTAATGAAAATTTAAAATCTGATGTTGACAAATTTTATTATGTGGCAAAGTAACTCCATTGCTTTATCATGAACATCAATGGTTTTCCTTGTCTGGTATGATACAATTCAACCAGGGCCTGTTGATCGAAGATAACACCTTAATACGCAAGCTATACCCAGTACTGACTAAGTACATGACATCATTTCCACCCATTAAGGAGAGGAGCCCTCATATGTTAGGCTTCCAACAGTATTGAAGAGTTGGTGTAGCTCTCTGAAACTAATCTACCATGCATTTTCCTAGGTATATACGTGACAGAGAGATGATACTTCTTGTATTAAATTTACATGCAGTTATTGTAACAGAAACCATGAAAGGCTATAAGGAGAGGAAGAAAACTGTTTTTAAACCTGGATATATTCCACATAACAAAGGAGTCAGATATCTGACTGATGATATTCTACCATCTTCCAGTGCTGCATCTGTTCCAGTGACCAGAAGAATGGATGCAGACAAGTTCTCTCTCATAGCAAAGACAAAGCTGACAAATGGGGATCTCCAGTCAGTTCAGGCACCAGACTGTAATGGCACACCTGGGTCTGCAAACATTTTACGACCATCATCCAAAGCAAAACTGGACCTAAAAGAGACAGAATTGATTGAATATGATGGGACACGTGTCATCTGCATGAAAAAAAAAAATGTTGAGATGTGGAATGACATCATTCATCGCCATGGTAATCAAGTTAACATATGTGGCAGACCAGAGTTCCAAATTGCTAATGAAAGAAAATGGGGACTTGCTTGGAAGCATGCTATGATGTGTAAAAACTGCAGCTTTAAGTCACCAGAGTACAAGTTGTATGAGGAGATAAAAACAAATAAGCCTGGGCCAAATCCTGCTGCTGTAAATATGATGTTTCAAGTGGGACCACAAGATACACCAATGGGCAACACCAGGGTTAGATACTTGCTTGCAGCCACTGATATTCCACCACCTAGCTGAACATCTATGCAACTGGCCTCCAACACTGTAGGCAAAGCAACTGTGGAACTCAATAGACAATCTGAAACTGGTCAGACAGGTGAATGTCATGCGTGGTGTTCATTATCTGGAGCAAATAAATGTTGCTTTTGACGCAAGATACAATGCCATTACATTTGGACATGAAAAAAAAACCTGGTCAAAGTTCATCGCAGGCTTTTGGAATTGCCTGTGACACTTTTACAGAGAAGCAATACATTGTGGAGACTGCAGTAGAAAACAAGCTGTGTTGGACTGGGGCATGGCTGAAGGGGAAAGGTTATGATGTGCAATGTCCAGGAGGTCATGTTGACAGCACAGCAAATCTGTCACCAGTTGCACCACATTCAGAGCTTGAAATGGCAAGAGAAATAGGGAACAAGTTTGTGCTGCAAGAGATTCTCATTAGACATGCAACAACAGATGGAGATGCACAGGCTGTGGCAGGCTTCCAAGCTGCTTGCAACATTCTGCATCCAATGTGGAAAGTAGAAAGACTGTCGGAACCCATCCATTTGGGTCGTTTACAGTTCAAACGCTGTAATTCTGCTGTATTTAGTGAAAACATGTTTTCATGAATAAGAACAAGAGAAGGCAAAAAGCTCAAACAGAAAATTTTTAGCCAAGACATTAAAGCACGCTGCAGTTTGATATTCAAACAACTGATGGAGGACAAAAGCGGTGATGTTACAAAAATAAAATGTCAACTACCCCAAGTACTGGAGGCCACTCTGCGCTGTTCTTCAGGGGACTACTCAAAATGTCTGCATCATTAAAAGGTCTGTGGGGAAGGAAGTCCTAACAGCTGGTAGATGCGATCAGCATACCTGGGCCCTCATCGAGGAAGTACTAACAGCTGGTGGATGCGATCAGCATACCTGAGCCCTCATCAAGTGACTCGTCTTAACATAAAAGAAGATGATAAGAATATCCTGCTAGAAGTTCTAAAATGAAACTCTCCTGCGATGTTGTAGAAAGACTGCGACTGAACACAAACACACAGAAATGTGAGGCTGTGAACAGATCAATCAGTGTTTCATTACCTAAAAATGTGAACTATTGCAGAAACTTTGAGGCAAGAGTGCATTCAACAATACACAGACTCAATAACTGTCTGGGATCATCACTGAAAACAAAAGTGTCACACTTGGGAGGGAAACTTCAACAAGGACTCTGAGATCACTAAAGATAATGGATAAAGACTGCACTTACCATAAGTTGTATCAAAAGCGTCCGCAAACCAGGCAACGTATTCTAGCCAGACGAGGAAGAATGATACAGGCCCATCTGAGGTACAGGACTCAGCAAGGAAATAGGAAGTCTGACTACTCCAAAGGACTGCTAGACACCAAGGGCGATCACTCCTATGCACAGGCTTAGCAGGAGCCAAAGGACACTGCAGATAGAAAAGAATATCTTAATTCCATGTGCAAAATGACAGTGCTTAAAGACAACCTGAAGAACACATGGTACAGAAGCGAAAACTGTAGTGGGGAAATCCGTAGGTTAATGCATGTTATAAGCATTGTGTTACTTACTACCACCTGATGAGACCTATCGAGACGTCGAAACAGTTTTCTCAGAATATGAAGAAACAAATAAAGAAATTACAAAATAAAAAAATAAATCCTTAAATATTCTAAAGTAAAATAACTAACTGAGAGAATGAAAGAATGAATGATTGAATGAATGACTGACTGAATGAATGAATGAATAAATGAAAGGAAGGAAGGAAAGAAGGAAGAAGGGAGAATGTATTTAAGACAGCACTGTCACCAGTATGGTCTACTAAAATAAATACCACACTCTATCTTTCTTCCTTCTTACTCAACACAGCCAGCCAGCCATCCATCCATCCAGATTCATGATACATGGATTATTTCCATGTTACAATTTAAACTTAATCACACAGTCTGGAAATCCACCATGTCTAATCCAATGCTATGCCCATTACTTTTGCAGCACTGTCTGTTATTGTTAATGGAATGAGGTTCTAAACTTAGGTGGTCGACATTTACGCACAGACTGTTGAGGCATAAATGGGATCCATCGAGCTCCTTTGGAATATTCAGACTTCTCAACTTTACCATTAATGCCAGTCTGTGGACATGTTTTTTCTTCCATGCGTTTGTTTCTGGATCCCTATATGACAATAGGCCATATAATCTATTGGCTGTTACAGTTCCTGTCCATATTGAACAATTACTATTGTGTGCTGGCACAGAATTTAAAGAGATTTTCCTAAACAGGCTTTCAAAATAAATCCTACCTTTTAACTTTTATATGGTGTAGGAATACATATCTGCTAATAATAATAAGTGTCATCTCCAACTCATACCATCTCTTTTAATTTATGGCCAAAAAAATTAATTTTAATTTTAAAAAAAATTAATTAAATTTTTTAAATTATCTTTTAAAATTTTAATTATATTTTCTAATTTTTAAAGTCAATATACACAATGTGTGAAAATTTCATGTGTCTATTATTATTAATAAATTTTTTGTATCAATTTCAAGTTTAGTCAGTAATGCCCTGACATGCCATAGAACACAATTAATTTTACTATATATACTCTATATTCGTTTCTCAGTACTGAACTCGCATTAATATATTATTAATCATATATTAATCTAAAATACCTTCAAAAATGACATCACGCTTAAGTTCTTGTCAAGGGTTGACCTGCATTTTTTGAGAGGCTGAATTGTAAACAAAACACCATGCAATAGAACACAGATTTCACTTCCGAATCATCACCAAGGCCTTGTTACTCACGGTGCACTGCCGCCGCAATACACATAGACAACCACACCGTAAGCTCACATTCTAAATAATAAACAATTACCTTTAAAGCCCTACCAAAAATGCATCAATAAACCTCTTCTATCACCAACAGCATGTGAGAGCAAAAAATGTTTTAAAAATAGACTAGAACTACATTCGTGGGTAGTGAACTGGAAGTACTGTGTACTGATGTCATGTGCACGAAAGTAGTTGAGAATATATTTCTCAATGGCGACAAATTAAATGAACTTTTTTCTTTCTCTACTTGACGTAAAAGTCAAGGTTGTTCAGACTGAGCTCCGCAACAGAATATGCAATAATCAGTTCAGAGAAAGTCGATAGGTCTAGACCAATTAGTCAAAAACATAAAATAAGTACAAAAATAGGTAACAATCCTGACAAACATGTTTCATTAAAGCGTACAGCTTCTAAAAGCAGGTTAAGCAACGGTTGTAGAAATATCGTGTTCTGAACTAAGTGAAGTTAAGTTGGCACACTTGGCCTAAATGTCAAAGGTCAGAGGCTGTGGGAAATGTCTTAAGACTTGGAAGACATCATTGGCGGCTGACGATAACGAAGATTAAGCGAAATAGTTTACACTGGGTTTGAACCATATCTCAAAAATGGGTTGTCAAACTAACTATATTTTTTCTGTCTTTGCTGTTTATAGGAAGGTAAAGCCCTTGAAAACGACTGCGATCGAAAACGTTGGAAATTTTAATTCTCTTCGTAACCCATGACGACAGGGCCTTATGTAGCTGTATGTCCGTGCATTTGGCTTTGTTTTGTGTTTTAGATCAGTTTTCAGCTTGTTATGGAGATTGTTACAAATACATTGACTTAATTATAAAGAGGATTTTATTCTACATTTAAAGGAATTTATTAAAACGAATCTTCATGCAAATGGTTACAGTGTGAGCAGTTTACAATTAGAAAAAAACAAACAAACCCAAAAACAAATGAAAACAAACAACAACAAAAATAAAAGATCTTTCCTGGAAACAGCGGTAACCGAATGTGCACCCTTACATTTCACAGTTTATTATTAACCACTGCGCTACCGTCACCTGTGGCATCCGGATGGCGCCAAAAAGGCATACTTTGTTCACTCTTGGGTCAAGTGATGGTTCGTTTTGTTGCCGTCAAGATATGAATAAACACTAAAAATACACGTAAAGATAAGCATGATTGAAAACAGTACCAGCTGACCAACGAAGTGTGAATTTGACAGCGTTGACAGTAATAGCTACCATGTGTAGCACTCCGCTCGTCTCTAACATAGGACACCACTGCATCCATTGCTTTGATATATTATTATTAGCATTATCCCTAATTTTTCCAAACATGTGCCACCAACTCAAAGCAATTAACATTTACCTTAAACAAAAACACTTATACCAATCTTTGCTGCTTGTAAGATCAAAGAACAATTTCTTTCCATGATTTTTCGCCATGTGGCTTTGCATTTTGACTCTAGATACTTAAAGAATATGACGCAAATATTTCGAATAAAAGTCTTATTTATTATGGTTACTATTACAGCGGTTTCACGCGCAAATTATCGGGTCTTTTCCTTACCAATAGTGTGAGCATTTATGCTTGTATTTACCATCTTTGGAAAATATATTGTCTTGTATTTGGATACAAAAGTTCATTTTTTTTCAGTCTCTGAAAATTATGATAGTATGGGTTGCTTCTTCCCGTCAGACAATTTGGTCTTAGAGTATATCTGACGTTACCACAGGTTTCATCTGGCAGCCTGTATCTTTTAAAAGGTTGCTCATTTTAGACGGATAAAAACGTTTAATCTTCGACCATTCTCATGGGTATCACCAATAATTACACGGCACTCAAATACGCATTGTGGGCAAGGTCCCAGATCTCTTAAGAAGTATAAATAAAGATCACGAAGTCTTGAAACGTACAGTATTTGTGACAAAATAGATAATTGGGTTGCGTGGACTGATTTGTGGATTAAAGTTTGATGTGTCACATTATAGACTGATATCAATCGAACTAACCATCTCGTGTTATGCATACTGAAGATAGACTTGTCAGTATGGACGAAGAGTTCAGTGTCCATTTCAGAATATAATTGTTACTGTCAATCAATGGTTTCTATGTTGTCCACTCTCAGTCGTCAGTAAGAGTTATTGCCGTCGTCCACTCTAAGTCATCAGTAAGACCCATCGTCGTCATCTAAATTACGGAGTTCTGGACGGACGTTATAATAAAAGATGGCGTGACCTATCAAACTACACATCTTGGCGCCATTGACGGGAACAAGATAATGCAAAATTATGTTTTTTTTCAGTGATCCTGAAGGTAGAGGTGGAGAATAAATTGTCTTGAAGACAATTAAGAGTGTTATTTGAGCACGGGTAATGTACTGCTTTTAAAATAAAAGGTTTGGTTCAGTCATAACTAGATTGGTATTCGTAATTTTTTCATTAGTCTGAAGATAATCATTACATAAATAAAGTGAAATGTGTTAATAATCTAATATTACAATGACTCAGATTGCCCATTAAGCACGCTAAGCACGTGCTTATGGCAACAGCCCAACAGGGGCACCAGAGAAAGTTCAAATTAATGGTTGATGATAAAATTGAATGACATATATGATCATTAGAATTACACGTACGTGTATTTTGATTTGAAATGACGGCAATATTGGTTATTTTCCCACCTTTTTAGCTTTAAATATTGTTGTGGGGAGGTCTTTCTTTTGAGTTTCTGAGTTTCACATTTTGAATGGTAGGGGCATAATATTTCCAGTGCTTATGGCCCAGGAGTGCATTATTCCAGCACTGAATACACATTTGTATTCTTGGTCTAATTATTTTTAATGTAAATCGCTTATCATTTTTGAAAAACAAAATTTTAATTTTAATTCAATTTAATGTTAGGAATTTACAATTCTACTTATAATTACTTCGACCAGAATATATACACTTTCTAACTTTTTTCCATTTTTTAAAACTTGAAAACTCTCTTAAGGAACTGTACAATGTCATACTACCTAAAATTATTTGAGACTTTTTGAGGGAATACTGTTTATACAAAATGCCAGTCTATACTGTATGGATTATATACTGATTCGCCATTATATTTTATTCTTTATACATGTTGTATAATTTAAACATCTTTCATCTTTTATGTTAAGGTATTTCGTGTTTACTTATTTTTGGAAGAGTTTATCTGCCTACATTTTGTTTTGGAGCAAGTCTTCCATTCTGCATATTTGGAACTTGTCACCATGAAGTTATTATTGTGTTGTTGTGCAGTTGACGATAATACATACATAAAAATATAATTTTTATTAGGTATCATTTTTTTAGAAGTTTCGTTTTTCATTTCTCTTTCTTGAACATAACATATTTCTTGCTTTTACGAGGAACTAAAAGGGTGTAGACATTATCAAGAGATAACACAAAACTGTAGGAAGTAATTGTGTCCACTAATATGAGACAGAAATTCAGTGTACAGTATGTAATCAAAACTAAGTCGAGTCCAAAGGTAAACAACATAGATCTTAATATGCCGATGCTAAATGCACAGCCACATTAATGTCTACGTTGTTTGTTCTACTGATCACACTCCTAACAAATTGCACAAACCCTTATCTGCCGGTGCCTAATGATACGACTGATGTGGGACTTTGCAATTTGCATTTGGACTCCACTGATAAGAAAGTAAAGACAGCAAGCGATTGACCTGAAATAAAAATGGATGTGTAAAGAGAAATTTCATTGCAAGTCTATAACATTAGTATATAAAAGTAGAAGCACCATAGTCAGCAATGTAACCACAAAAATATCAATAATATAATGTAATGTCATTATTATACGAGTATATAAATATCAATAATACAATGTAATATCATTATTACACGAGTGTACAAATATCAATAATATAATGCAATGTCATTTTTACATGAGTGTACAAATATCAATAATAGAATGTAATGTCATTATCACATGAGTGTACAAATATCACTAATATAATGTAATGTCATTATCACACGAGTGTACAAATATCAATAATATAATGTAATGTGATTATCACACGAGTGTAAAAATATCAATAATGTAATGTCATTATTACACGAGTGTACAAATATCAATAATATAATGTAATGTCATTATTACAAGAGTGTACAAATATCAATAATAGATTTGTCATTGTTAAGTAGGTATTAAAATATCGGTAACATATTGTCATTATTACAGACGTGTAAAAATCTCAAGTTATTAAGTAGGTGTTATTATTAAGTAGGTGCTAAAATATCGATAACATTGTCATTATTACGTAGGTTTAGAAATATTGATAATATACTATGTCACTTTCCCCCATCGAAGTATTACTAACCCCGGAAAAGGTTACATAGCTCCGAGCCCCCATTCAGCAAAGCCGACGGTCTAGGTGTTAAAATATATAATTATTCAAGTGAAAGGTATAACAATTTAATAAACTATATCACAGTATTCCACAATTACAGGAAAATTGTTCAATGTTATTGCTTCCAATCATTACATGAGCCATCCAAATTGCCAAGTATTTCATCCCGCGAAATTAAAGGTGAGAGTGTTTCCTTTTTCGTGTCCTTTCAACGTTACTCATCTGATCTGTAACTTCCGTCTTGTATTCCTTTCCCTGCTTTTTTTGTTGGAACTTCAGGTACCCTCATTTTCGTTCTCTTGTCCTCCTTGCCGGTATTTCAAGTACGCTCGTTTATGTTCTCTCGGCCCTCCTTGTCGGTACTTCTGTTACCCTCGGTTCAGTTCTTTCGGCTCTCATTTTAGATACTTCCGGTACCCTCGTTTAAGTTTCCCGGCTCACCTCTCTAATCTTCTAATCGTCCGTTCCCACCCGGAAGGCTAGCTCAGAAGCCTTTGTTCCATTTATGTTCGAAGTTCCTAGAACTAACAACCAGCCCTTTTTAACGAGGGCTAAACTTCGGCACTTGGAGGGCAGTCTAGTCTCTCTAATTTCTCTACCATCTGCTCTCTTCAATGTCCAGACGTGCATTAGCTCTTTCACAATAGATTAGCAGAATAATGTCTGGCTGCGTGAAAAACCAGCTCACCCTTCGATTAGCTTAGTTGTGATTGGATACCGGTGGTCTCTTTGAAAACTCTCTGCGGTGGTATCACTGAGGTGTTACAAGGTTGGGTTTCCGACTTCAAGCTTAAGCTGACCGGTGACATCACTGCTAATTGCAAACAACAGAGTTTCTCGCCCGCAACAAGATCTTCAAAGGAAGTAACCGCGAGTTTGAAGTTAACGCAATGACCAATTCACGTACAGGCATTTTCTTTGTTTCAGAATCGGTCTAAAGTATTAATATTATATAACACGTAATGACAGTACTTTGAATTACGAATTCTATCGGAAGACATTCATAAACATGAGGAGGGAGTGTTAACAAATTTTCTTTCACAACGTGACATAGTGTCATTATTGCGTAGATGTAAAAATATCAATAATATACTGTCATTATTGCTTAGGTGTGCAATCTTCCCGTTTCTAATATTTGATATCTGCGACATGATAGGATTTTCCATTTAATCTATAGGTAAATAATTATTGTAATGATTTAATAATTAGATTAATTATAGGGGCCCTGAGTGGCTGCGTGATCTAATGTGCTCACCGTTTCGGATCACTGCCATCTCACCTCTGTCTACTCGGGTACTTGTCTCGGGTTCGGCCAATGTGGGTATGTGAGAAAGTTTGACAGTATTTTCTCGAGGGTCGGTGGTTCTTTCCAGAGTTTTCCCTGGTTCTTCCTCCGTCATTTATACTGGCCACCATGTAAAGCCTATATTGTGCTGAAAATGGTGTTGAACCCTACAGCAACCGATTAATTATCCGTGACATTAACCCAATCAGACAGATTCATTGGAAGAGCTGATTTAATATTTCTGTTCATAGGGCCTTTAATTTTGCTGATGGATTAAAACTGCCTGTTTGTTTATCAACAATGCAGTCAATATTTTATTCGCGGCATTCACGATTAATTACTAGCAATTTCAGCAATTTATACCATTTATGAGATGTATGGCATTTTTAGCTATAAGACTCGAGTAAACTGAAAATTTTCAAATGCCAAACAGATGGCTTCATCAGTAGGAAGGATTAATGAAGTATTTTTCAGGTACCGAAATAATTTGGGAAAAGGACAAGGTCTCCTTTTGAATGCATTTTTTCCTAAATAGGCCGGTTTTAAAACCCAAGTTAAGTTCCAAGAAGTTTGATTTATTTTGCACACAGCAGCTGAAATTTCTTGAAAATACCTGAAAAGTGAAATATTATATATAATTTAAATTTTCCAGTATGAATTTAAAATACACCGGAGTAGTTTTACGAGGGAATTGTGGATCATATGGAAATTAAAATTTCACCATTGGGTTAACATGTGGGATACTGTATGGAGTCATACGGGAAATCCTATGATAAAATTGTCCACTGGTTTAAAATAAGGATATTACAGGATTAAAATGTTTACTGGCTCAAAATTGCTTATTGAGTCAAAATTTTGATAGGGTCAAACATTGCAATGGTTAAAATGTTGTATATGGATAAAAGTGAATGGTAATGTTAAATGTTTTATCTATAATCAAAAGCACATCTTTACAGTCCAACACATCACTTATACTAAACAGCAACCAGCTTGTTGATTACTATCCACCACTCACCTGGCTATCCAAAAACTGCATTTTCTAAACAGCAACCAGCTTGTTGATTACTATCCAACACTCACCTGGCTATCCAACAACTGCATTTTCATTACAATCCAAACACACACCTCTACACTACAACGAAAACGGTACGATTGTTTTATGTACACATCTTATGTAATACTCAAACATAATATCATAAAAGACAGAGAGTTAGTAGTAGAGGGAAATGAGGATTTCGGCCCACTTTATCTTTTTACCCTCCAAACAAGTATAAAATATAGTCCTAAATTTCCCCCACCCCACCCCCCTTCCAAAATAGTGAAATGAGGGTTTTGACCCACCGCCACCCTCCTCCCCCACCCCCACCAAACCCTCATTTCACTATTTTGGAAAAAGGGTAGTAGGGGATAATTTAGGACTATAATTTATACTTGTTTGGAGAGTAAAAGATAAAGTGTGATGAAACCCTCATTTCCCTCTACTACTACTATGTAGACAGGTATTTTGTAACCACACAAAACAACAGGTGTTGGAATGCGATAAGCTCTGTCAACAGAAGTGACGAATTTGTTAGAACAGCGTATGTGTGGAATATGATTATTCTAAAGACGGCAAATAGATTTTACCACAAATTTTTTATCAGATAACAGGATGAAAATTAAACTGTGCATTAGAACGTTTCAGTTAACAAGGTGGAAATTAAACTAGCATTAGAATGAAAATGATATTATTTTAGTTATATTATATCTTAAGTTTAGATAAAATTTTATGTTACTCATACTTCTTTTGATAATCTTTCTCATATTTGCTGATCCTCATGGGTATAATATCTGTTAACATGTTGTCAATAATACGAAATTCACGTATTAAATCGTCCATACTATATTTTACTCCTCGTAGGTAAGATCTTATTTGATCAAGTAGTTTTTTGTAAGTTATAATTGATGTTAAGCAGCCGTGCTTTTTTATCGAAATTTTAGGTTCAACTTTTTTACAAGCTGCTGTAAGAGAAACACCAACACCGGATATGATTAACAAAAACGGGTTTAATGATATACCACTTGAAATTATGCCAGAACTAGTCATTAACAAGGGTAGATATGATATTACTCGAAGTATTTTGTTATAATATTTGTAACATTTTTTAACGCACCAAAGTTTTTTATGATAATATTTGTAGTATTGTATTAGTGCGTCAACATCCTGTTCTGGAATATCTTTTGAAATATGATTGAAATCAACTATACTTTTTTTCATTATAATATTTGTTCACATAATCTCAGGCTTGATTAAGTAACTAGTTGAGGTGTTTCAGCCACAAATTCCAGACAATAGCAATATGACGCAGCAGTTAATTTTTTGTCATCTGCTATTAGCATAAAAGTTTCTTCAACATCTTTGTTTAACAAAATAGACACGGTTCCAGAGAAATTATCAGTCGAGTGACGCCATGGAAATAATGTAAATATATTAAACTTTGCACTGCTCAACACGGACAATCTATACACACCAGTGACCTCTGCAGTATGTTTGAGAGTGTTATTTTGCGGCGACCAAGTAGACATTCCAGAAGCAACAGTATAGACAATATTTTTAATCTGCTTGTGAGGAATTTTAATCATACTCGTTTTCTCAACAATACTAGGAATTCCACTAATAATATCGTTGAGTTTTGTGTTAATATTATCGAGTGTAATATCAACAGACGGCGGACTTCCAAAAAATTCGTTATTGGTTTTGTTTATGTTTCTGCGAAAATTTAAAAACGTGGTGATGTGATTAGTAAAATCAGTTTTGAACTTGGTGATTTCATTGTTGATATCATCAACATATTTCTTTGTTACAGCATCAAAATCAGATTCTGGTGTTCTAAGATTATTGATGCCATTATTGTTCATGTTGAGAAATGCACGCATTATACCGCCATGCATCGACACGTACTTTGATTCCTGATCATCAACATATTTCTTAGTAGCAGCGTCATTATCCTCAGTTGGGTTTCCAAGGTATGTGATCTTGTTCTGGTTCATAGCAATGTTTCCCGTAAATAAATCACCTGCTTTTCTAACATAATCGTTAACTGACCTACCCGAATCTTCTATCTTACCTTGATTGTTAAAAGTAACAATATTATTAGCAACTGCAGTAGGATTTCGTACTAGTACATCTGATAGTTGTACATTACTCGTCTTTAATCGTCCTTGTTTGTCCTGGAAAACTACAACTTCATTTGGATCTACACTTGCAACGTTTAACAAATTGTTGATTTCATTTTTGAGCTTATCAAGAGTCGCATACTTGGATAAGTCACCCTGGTAACCTTCTGTTAATAAATCTACTGCTAATGTTCCAAATTTTGTATAGTAGCTCATTATACATACCGTTCTATACAAAATTGTTGGATTAATATAACATAAAATTATACGATGGCGAAGATAATAAACTTTGACACCGAGCGATTGGTGAAGCATAAACATAACAATGAACTTCCAGACTGTCATTATCTTATTGTTGGGCGAACTGGATCTGGTAAAACAAATTTGTTATTAAATCTTTTACTCAATAATAACTTTAACTATGATAAGGTGTATATTTACACCATCAACCCTCAACAAGACAAATACAAATTATTAAACGAGTATAATGATAAACTTCGTGATGACCTTGGCATTGGTGATGATATATTTTTGATAAAACAACCAGAAGAACTCGTTCCAGTGAATGAACTCGATTCGTCAGAGCAGAAGATAATCGTCTTTGATGATATTCCGCTAAACAATGAGGAAATGAACAAGATTAGATCATATTTTTCACTATCACGTAATAAAAGATGCAATTCTGTTTATCTTGCCCAAGGTTTTTATAATGTTGATAGGTTTATTAGGCGAAATACGGGTTGTTTCATATTATTTCCCGGACTAGATAATGTGGATGTGAGAAATATTGCAAACGAACAATGTGGTGATGTTATAAAAGATAAATTTATCGAATTATATCATCGAGCAACTAAAGATAGATATAGTTTCTTTTTATTTGACAAGCTAGCGCGTGATCCAACCAAGATGTTTCGTTGTTGCCTTGAGACGTTTCTATGATATAATTTTGTAAAGCGTATAAAAATAATGGACAAACATCAACAGAAAATCGAATTACTAAAAAAGTTTCTCGAAACTCGTGCGGCTTTTAAGAAAAAGGTGGAAGAAGCTCGACGTGGACAAGTTCAAGCAGAAGAAGAAAGAACCAAATTTTTCAAACCTGTTACTGAGGCAATGCTTGGCAAGCAGCCAGAAATACCAACATTGTCTCCGGAAGAACTAGCAAAAATGAAAGAAAAAGGTTTGTTAGGTTTACTAGGAGAAAGATCGAAAGAAGAAAATAAAAAAATTGCAGAAGAACTTGTAAGAGACATTGTTGATCCTATTGCACGACAGGTTGAATTTGATAGATTAATAAACAACCCTCTTGCACTTCAGCAAGCTATAACAACAAAGCCTGTTAATCCCGACGAGTTAAGAAGTATGATGGAAAAATTGTCAGAACAAACTGAAGAATTAACTGAGAAACAAAAAATATTACAAGAAAGTGTGATAAAAATGGTACCTTTTGAAGAAACTATAAAAATTTACAGAAGACAAGCTAGGTTTAAAATAGAAGATGTTGAGTATGAAGAGTTTATGGAAAAAAATGATATCACTAATATTAATAGTATTCGAGATTGATCAAAAGAAAACTATGATAATTTGATAGAAAAATTAAAAAGAATTGTAGAAGATGGTGAAAATGCTGATGATGATATTAAAGATGAAAAAGATGAAAGAAATATTCCAACATTACTCAATTATATTAGGGAAGGAATTATTGCTGAGGTTTTTCTTAAAACATCAGAAAGATACCGAAATAAACCAAGAGGTTATAAGAAAAGTTGGAATTTTAAAAGATTGTTTGATAGATATGAAAAAAAGCGAGATAAAAGATTACCGGAAGAAAGAACTGGAGGTGGAGTTAAAGTTTTTACATCAAACGCAGACATAGTCGATCGGCTAATGCTGTTGATATCCTCTAAAGAAGCTGGTAATGAAAGTGTAGAGATTGATAACGAAATTATTGATATACTTGATCATCTAAGATCGAGTGGATTACTAACATCATCCGAGTACGAAATTTTACACCGCGATCTTATCTAAAATATTAGTATAATGCAAACAACATTATTGCTTGATTCGTCACAAATAACAGGAAACAGCGCGAATTTTACAGTAAATTACAACCCACCAATAGAACTAGATCCTGCAAAACAGTATGAGATTGGATTAATTTCTTGTACTTGTTGGAACGCCATGCCGAATATTAAAACTGGGATTAATGATGAAATTTTAATCATTAATGTTAAACAATCTCCAACATCACAAAAAGAGTTTATTGATATACAATACAAACTACAGATTCCACAAGGAGCTTATAACATTACTGATCTAAACAGAACAATAAAAGAGCTTCTAACAAAAGCTGGTGGGAATGCTGATAATTTCGAATTAGCGGCGAATTATAACACCTTACGAGCTAGGATAACAGTGAAAAGAAATATGAAAGTCCTCTTTGAAGAAAGAAGTTTTGGAAAGATGTTAGGTTTTACTAGAGTTTTATACTATACCACCGGTGAAGATAAATCTTTGACATTTGATGGAGAACTACCAGTAGATATCACAGAAGTAAATACAATACTCATCAATTGCTCTATCGCATCTGGATCTTATACGTCAAAAGGCAACCGCGGGCAAACGATCTACAGTTTCTCACCAGAAGTCCCACCAGGTTCTCTCATGCAAATCAATCCGCGACAGATTATCTACTATCCAATAACACCTGAGAATCAAATTACAAGCATTACAATGCAACTCACAGACCAATCTGGACGACAAATAGACATGAACAACGAGATAGTCACGTATTACTTACACCTACGCACTGCCTAGGCATGTGATTTTGTGTACATAATTTTATAAAATGAGACGAAGAAAAGTTTATCGAAGAAAAATCGTAGGTGGATTTTTTGGAAATATATTTACAACAATTGCAGAGAATATTCCAGGAATCGCGCGTAAAGTAGCGCCCATTGCACTTGACGCTGGTAAAGCTTTCGCTACAGGGGCGGCATCTTCAGCAGGCACTGCAGTAGGGCAAAAGATTGCTGATAAGATTAAAGGACCTTCAACAACACCTACGGTGTCGGAAATAAAACGAGTAATATCAGATATTGCGCCAACAGAAGAAACAAAACGAGCTATGATAGCTACAACAAAAAAATTATTGTCGCCGAGTGGTGAAGAAATAGTACGTAAACTTGTAAAGAAAACAAAACCGATGACCCCTGCTGCCTTTTAATTTTGTGTAACGATTATAAAATAAATGTCAGCTAAAAACTATCTCGACTTTGCAGAAGAAATTGATACTGACGATGCTGTAACAGAATTAGAGTATGTCGAGTATCTCGATGAAAACTCGAACGAACCGAATAAAACCGGAGTTAGAACTTTTAACACAAGAGACGAGGACGTGTTTCTACTACCCCATAAGGCAATGTTAGAAGTGCGTGGCCGAATATTAACTGCAGCAGGTGGTGATATTGCAGCTAATGTAGAAATCGCTCTCGTCAATAATGGTTGGAGCTTGTTTAAGAGTGCACGATACCAACTGGCCAATCAAACCGTAGAAGATATTTCAATGCATTTACCCATAGCGAGTACAATACTAAACATCGTTTCGTTTAGCGATGACTATTCCAGATCAATAGCCACAAATATGATGTGGTTCAAAGATACTGGACTAGGGACAACTGTGTCGAGCGAGTTTATTTCAAGTGGTGTAAAAGAACACGGAGCTGATGCCGCTGCAGATCTTGTAATTGTAAGAAATTTTCTTATTGATAATGCTAACAAATTTGGTATAGCCGCACCAGGTGCAGCTGCTAATGAAAACGCCACAAGAGCTTCACTTATTGCCGCTTGTAATAATCTTGGTATAACTCCACCAGCTGCAGCCGCAGATGGTGTTGCGATGTTAGAATTAATAAACGGTGTTATTAGTGCACGTAACATAAGATATAACGAGGGATTTACCAAACGAAAAGCATTTGCCGCAGAATCTCGCCAAATAACGATGATGCTTCCGTTAAGTACAATCTTTGGATTTTGCCGTGATTATAACAAAGTGTTTCGAGGAATAAAACATACGCTTATATTAGATCGAGCTGATCAAAACGATTGTATAATGCACGCCGGTGGAGTGGCTGAGGGACAGTTTTCTATTACAAGATTAGCACTGTGGATTCCTCGGGTTGTCCCTTCATTAGCTAAAATGATGGAGCTCGAATCTTTACTAGCCACCTTTACAAAAAAGATACACTTCCAACAGAACAGGATTTATCAAACAGCCATTCCCAACGCGACTGATTACACGTGGCGTGTAACGACCACGCCCAGCGAACAACTACCGCGACACTTGTTCGTCGTATTTCAACGACAAGCGCGTCGTAACAATCAGGAAATGAACAACTCCGTATTCGATAACCCAGACGATAGACGAATATTTGTGAGAGTAAATTCCAAACAGTATCCCGAACGTGCAATCGAATGTAATTTTGCCGTAGACGCCACCAGAAACATCTCTCGGCCGTACATGTATCTTATGGAAGCAATGCAAAAATATCAGAACGCGGACAGTGGATCTCAAATATCAATAGAAGAGTTTCGATCGCTCTATCCCATCTTTTATTTTGACGTATCAAAACATTTGGAGCGTGTTGTGGGATCGACTGCAGATATTGAGGTCACGTGGACACTGGGCGATGTGCCAGGTGAACAGTATAACGTATACGCGCTATTGGTTAGTGATCGATTTCTGACCATCGATTCAATCAAAGGAAGAATGACAGTACAAGTTTAATCTAACAACTTGGATATAACATTATGAAAACCAAATACACAACTCGAGAAATATACCTAACATCTGGTCAAGTTGAAAAATTATCAGCAGCTGTTGCTAAACGCAGCTCTGTTTCTTTGATGATCTCTCCAGAAACTTCAAATAAAATTGCAGTAAAAGTCATGCTAACGCAACAACAAATCAATAAACTCGATCGCAACAAACCTTTTGTGCTGAAATTATCTGTTTCTCAGGTAACTGCAATGTCAAAAGAAGGTGGATTTTTTGGACCAGCGTTATCAATAATAGCTAGCAAAGTTTTACCAGTACTTGGTACACTTGGACTTGCGGCTGCGTCAGGAGCAGTCTCTGGCGCAACGAAGAAAGCAGTCGAAGGTCGTGGTATCAAACAAATCTATCGTTAATTTTATGTAACAGTATAAAATAAAATGCCAACGAAAAAGTCGCCGAAAAAGTCGCCGAAAACGCCAACGAAAAAAAAGACAACAACAAAACGCAAACAAACAAAACAAGGAGGAATTATTCCTTTCGCTCCACTTTTAGCGGGACTAGCGGGAAGTCTGCTGCCAAACTTACTAGGAATCGGACGCGGATTAACTCTACCAGGGACCAGACGTTATTGAGCAATTTTGACATCATTGAAAAATTGAAGGACGTTGTTGGATTTCGAGGAGTATTTTCCAAGGATGAACTCGATGACGTACCAACAGGCGGTTCTTGTGTTGTAAATATTGAAAACTTCAATGATGGCTCTGGCACCCACTGGGTTGCTGTCCACGATAACAATTATTTTGATTCGTTCGGACTTCCTCCAAGCGATCTCATAAAAAAATATATTTTTAAAAAATTTGATAAAATAAATTATTCGTCTAATCAACTACAGCCGATTGGAACATCAGCTTGTGGTTATTATTGTATCATGTTTGTCAGACAAATGCACCAGAGTAAAAGATCTGGAAGTAAAAACTTTTTAAAGTTTATTTTACAATTTGATGAGCTTCCTTCTCATGCGAATGATAATATTGCAATCAATTTTATCTAAACTCCTTGATATAATAATGTCAACATACTGTCTCAAATGCAAAACTAAAACAGAGAACAAGGATGAGATGACGGAAAAAACGAAAAATAATAGAACGATGTTAAAAAGTATTTGTGCAATCTGTGGTAGAAAGAAAAGTATGTTTTTGAAAAAACAAGTAGGATCTAGCGTTGATAGAGTTATCTTGATCGACGATTAATCTTATGAAACAAAATAAAATAAAATGAAATGCAATTGTGATTGTGACAAAGATCTTTGCATAGAACAAGATAAAATCATTACGTACTGTCAACGTTGTAACAACAGAGAAATAATAGGGTTAGGTATAGATATACATAAAATTATTGGTAAATTACCAAAACCAAAAGGCGGTTGGACTTTGCCAGGTCATCGGTATACTGGTCCGTGGAATCCGCTAGATCAACAACTAGATGAAAACGACAATCCATTGCCAGGCCAAGAACCTTATAATCAAGTGGATGCAATAGCAATGCGTCATGATATCTGTTATCGTGATCATGAAACCTCGAAAGCAGATTGTGATAAAGTAATGTTAGACGAATTACATGATATGGAGCCAACAAATCTACGAGAACGTTTTGATAGAAGATTTGTTCAGGGAATGATAGGAGCAAAATATAAACTTGGACTCGGAGAGTCTCGTCAATCGCCTCGCGATCGGGGAAAAGAATTATACGATGATCTTGCAGTCGAACTACACAGACCTAAAAAAAAAAGTTTCTGAGACGCAAAGTTGTTGCAAACGCTGTAGATGATATCTGGGCAATAGATTTGGTAGATGTATCTAATCTGGCTCAGTTTAACGTTGGCGCTGATGGCGCTCCAAAGAAATATTTGTTTAATGTCACAGATGTTTTCAGCAAATACGCTTTTAGTGTGCCAGTTTCAGATAAAACAGGAACGTCAATCACTGATGCGCTAAAACAGATAATAACGAGTACCGAAAGAAAACCAAACAAAATCTGGACTGATCATGGAGCCGAGTTTTTTAACAAAAAGTGTGAGCAGTTTCTAGAACAAAATAATATTAAAAAATACGTTACAGGAAACGAAGGCAAAAGCGTTGTTGTCGAGAGATTTAATCGCACGCTAAACGAAAAATTACACAAACATATGACAGCTAAAAACACCAACAGGTACATCGATGACCTTTCTCAAATCGTAGGCGAATATAATAACACGAAACATCGAACCATCAAAATGTCACCCAATGACGCTATCAAAAATCCAATATTAGCAAACGAAAACATGTACAGCAGACATAAATTTAAGGTCGGTGATAAAGTTAGAATCTCTTTGACTAAAAAGATATTTGAAAAAGGATTTACTCCAAACTGGAGCGAAGAAGTATTTGTTGTTGATAAAGTACTCTTAACAATACCTGTAACGTACGCGTTAAAAGATCTGGCAGGGGAACCTATAGTAGGTAGTTTTTACGAACAAGAACTACAAAAAACTGAACAAGATGTTTTCGTTATCGAAAAAGTGATTAGGAAAAAAGGAGATAAAAGTTTAGTCAAATGGCGTGGGTATAGTGATAAATTTAACAGCTGGATTCCAACCCGGTCGATTTTATCGACTGCGAAATAATGCTATTATAAATTTCCTCATACTTTCGTTTGATAGATTTGCATTTTACTGGTTTACATAATGATATTAGATATTGTCTGCGATCGTCAGAGATCGTCATAAGATTAAAAATCTTGACAAATATGAAATCGAATTTGATATTTTTCTGTCGGTCTGGAATTTTGATGTTTAAAAAAGGTCTGATTAACTGTAAAAATATCTGCTGTTCGGTAACGGCAAAATTAAATATTATAATTTTTTTAGCAATGTGATACTTGACATTATATTTTCCAGTGGTTGGTCTGCTATAATTAGATCTGTCAGTAACAGTGACTATTTCACCATCATCAGATTCGTTGTTATATAAAATATCATCTTCGTTATAACCAACAGATTTGTCTATTATATCATTAGAGATTGTGGAGACCTTATCGCTGATATCACTAGTATCTTCTTCGTATAGTTGAACGAGTCGTTTCATCATATCCATATTATAATATACTTTTTATCTAATTTGTTGTTATAAGATGACTGACAAGGTCAAATATCACCAAAAAGTTAATATAATAAACTATCACGAACTGACCGAAGCGGTAAGAAAATGCTTGTCGGGTTATGGTGCATATTCCGTTGACGTTATTGTAATGCAAGGTGATTCTCATAAAATATTACTAACATAAGCAGAAAAAATAAAATTAATGAAAGTGCAGTAACGACGCTAAAATTTGATTGCGATGATATTATAGCATTTGCTCATCATTGTTTGACTAAAACCGAATTACAAAATATTATTAATCATCATATCTAAAAATAATACTAGCATCATATTTGTTTGAAAAAGCTGATTTTGTTGCTCCATCAGCTACAAATTTTACTGCTCTGGGATTTATATTATAATATTTCGCCGCAGCTGTAATTGATTTGAATTTGATCTCCTCATCCGTTTCAAGGTTTAACGAAATAACAGGTTTTATGGGGCATCTAAAATTAATACCATTACTATTTTGTCCTTTACTCACATTTTCCTGTTGGGTCACTAGCTCCAGATTTTCCAATCGATTGTCTGTTTTTACATTATTGATATGATTAATAACCAGACCATTGGGTATAGATCCGTTGAACACCTCGTAAACAAACCTATGACCAGTATAACAAACTCGATCTGTCGATGTTCCTCTAACAGTCACACTGATATATCCCATATTGCTCATATTATTAAGAACTTTTTTAGTTTTTCTGTTTCTAATAATACCGCGATCGTTAGCCTCGTATAAATCAAAGACCGGAAACGGCTGAAACTCGTCTTGTAAGGATAAGTTTTCAATATTATCATCAGTGACTTTACCGTTATAATGATATACTCGTTTCCCCTCTGGAATGTCATCGCAAAATAACGTGTAAATAAAATCTTTTCTAAACATCGTAATTCTTTCAGTATTATCTCCCTTTACACTAATCGTATAACCCGCTGGCGTTGCTTTACCAACAGATATTCCAGTAATGATATTAATAACCGAACCAAGTGCATTTCCAGCGTACAGGTTGTACTTCGGATAAACTTGATATACCTCTTGCTCACGTGCGCTTGTCAGATTTACTGTCATTATATTATAGGTGATATTTTTTATCTCTAATTGTTGTTTAGCGCATGCGCAGTGTGAGGTAAATTATCAATTAGAGATTATATTATAATATAATAATGTTGAAATTGCGTGATATAGCCAAGAGAAGTCTTATTGGAGAACCTGTTAAAATAGCGACTGCTTTTGTAGGTTTTGATAATAGTTATCAGTTTGATAATCAAAACGTTTTAGTAAATTTTTCTGAAACAAATCTCTTTCATCTGCTACAGACGACTGTAAAACGTGAGCTTGAAAAACACAAGGGTCTAAGATTGTTAGTGCAATATCACGTTATATTTTCAAAACTACTTGTGACGGAAGAATCTACTAACAAGGAAATTGCAGACCCTTACATCAACGCAAAATCTAGACGTGTTTTGCTTGGGACTGATCTGTTATCACTATCTAATGAAATACACCAAGAAATTTGGAAAAAAATAGAAGAATTTACCGAATTAGGTTCGGGTTGGAAGTTTGAAATGATCAAGGAAATTTTGTTTCACACGATGAAATATGACGCATTACGCGGTAGTTCGTATATCGACCTGCCACCAAAAATAAAAAGTAAAAGATGTTGTATAAACATAAAAAAACGTAGATAACAAATGTTTCCAATGGGCTGTTCTTTCCGCACTATTTCCAGCAGAAAAACACGCTGATCGCGTTGAAAAATATATCAGTCACGTGTCTAGATTAAATTTTAAAGATATTAACTTTCCAGTGGCAGAAAATCAAATACCAAAGTTTGAAAAGCAAAATAATATTTCGATTAACGTTTTCGGATTAGATGAAAAAGAAAATGTCTATCCGAGGTATATTTCAGAAAAAGCTTCACAATCGACTATCAATTTACTGTTTTATAAAAATCATTACATTTGGATTAAAAACTTTAACGGAGTAGTTGGTAAACAGTACAATAAAAATAGGAACAAAAAGTTCTTTTGTTATCGCTGCTTGCACGGTTGTAGAGACAATGAAACATTACAAAAGCATTTGCAGTACTGTAGTGACGTACAAAGAATAACAATGCCATCTAAAAAAGATAGCGTGTTACAGTTTGTCCATCATAATCATAAACTAAAAATTCCTTTCGTCATATACGTCGATTTCGAATGCTTACTTCAACCTGTACTTGGCGTAGAAAATGATCCTAACCAATCGAGTACAAGAAAAATTCAAAATCATGTTCCGTGCGGAGTAGCGTACAAGGTAGTTTGTTGCGCTGATTCGAGATTATCTAAACCAATCCAACTCTATCGTGGTAAAAATCCAGCTGTTTGGCTTCTCAAGCAGTTGATTAATGAAGTTGATAATATTACTTATCGTTTGAAAAAAGTAACTCCAATGTTAAAATTAACACCTCAACAAGAATCTGATCACGAGCAAGCGAAAATTTGTTATATTTGTGAAAAAGCTTTTGATGATAACAAAAAAGTACGTGACCATTGCCATTTGACCGGACAGTATCGTGGAGCGGCTCATGACCAGTGTAATTTAAAATTTCACGCTCCAGATTTTATTCCAGTTATTCTTCACAATTTTCGAGGATATGATAGTCACATCATCGTAGAAGCTTTTGGTGATCCTGAGATAAAAGCTCATCTAAAACTCGATAGCATCATCAAATGCATTCCAAATAATTTTGAAAAGTATATGTCAGTTACGCTAGGTAAATTACGTTTTATTGACAGCCTGCAGTTTATGGCAGCATCGTTAGATGAGCTAGTAAAAGGTTGTAGTAAATTTGATAACCTAAGAGACTGTTTTGGAGATAAATTTAATCTACTAGCTAAAAAAGGAGTTTTTCCATACGAATATCTCGACGATTGGAGTAAATTTGATGAAACATCTTTACCTAGCAAAGACAAATTTTACTCACAACTTAAAAATGAAAATATAACTGATGACGAGTACAAGTATGCACAAGATATCTGGAAAGAGTTTGATTGTAAGACTTTTGGTGATTATCACGATTTGTATTTGAAAACTGACGTGTTATTATTAGCAGATGTTTTTGAAAGTTTTCGAGAAGTGAGTTATAATAATTACGGACTAGATCCTTGCTGGTATTATTCTGCCCCGGACTGTCATGGGATGCTCTGTTAAAGTTTAGTAAGGTAAGGTTGGAATTACTGACTGATGTTGATATGTTCAATTTTATCGAAAAAGGTATCCGAGGCGGTATTAGCGTGATAACGAAGAAATATGCTGAAGCAAACAACAAATATTTGAAAGAGTATAATCCTGACCTTCCTTCGAAGTATATAGTTTATCTAGATTGCAATAACTTGTACGGCTATTCGATGGCAGAATCAATGCCGTTTGGTGGATTTCATTGGATCACGGCTGATCGATTTCTATCGGAGACAGAAAAAAAGATATCCGACGATGTTTCGTATTTCGTTGAAGTTGATCTCGATTATCCAACTTCGCTACACAAATTACATAACGATTACCCTTTCTGCGCGGAATCGATGGTTATAGAATATAGTTTGTTATCAGAAGAACAACAAGCGTCAGCATTACCAAGACAACATTCTATGGTAAAGAAACTAGTACCAAATTTGCTTCATAAACGTAATTATGTTTTGCATTACAAAGCTTTAAAACAAGCAGTCGATGCTGGTCACGTGTTGAGAAAGGTTCATCGCGTACTAAAATTTAATCAGTCGCCGTGGATGAGAGGTTATATTAACTCGAACACTACAAGAAGAGCTGCGGCAAAAACTGATTTTGAGAAAAACTTTTTCAAACTGATGAACAATTCCGTTTTTGGTAAGACGATGGAGAATATTAGGAAACGCGTAAATATCGAACTAGTCAATGATGTCAATCGCAGAAACAAACTTGTGTCAGACGATGATTTTGTGAGCATGAAAATTTTTAATGAGAATCTTGTTGCGATACAAAGAAGAAAAACAAATCTAAAACTAAACAAGCCGATCTACGTTGGAGCTTCAGTGTTAGATTTATCAAAGTGGCTGATGTACGATTTTCATTATAATTTTGTTAAAAATCAATGGCCGGCTAGTAGATTATTATTTACTGATACTGATTCGCTCGTATATGAAATCGAATGCGAGGACGTCTATCAGGATATGCATGATAATAGATATCTGTTTGATCTTTCTGATTACCCACGTGACAGTAAATTTCATGACGACACAAATTAAAAGGTTATTGGTAAGTTCAAAGATGAAATGAACTCGAGCTCTATCAAATACTTTATCGGATTACGTAGTAAAATGTATGCCGTATTGTTAGACAATAATAAAATAACAAAAAAAGCAAAAGGTCTGCCTCGTGACTTTGTTAAAAAGTTTATAAAATTTGATGACTACAAGTACGCGCTTGATGGTGGTGTTAGTTTTATAAGAGCTATGTCAATTCGGACAAATCATCATAAGCTCGAAACAGATGTCCTTATCAAACGCGGTTTGAGCAATTTTGATGATAAACGTTATTGCAAAAATGGGGTAGATACATTTGCACTTGGGTATTGTCATGATGATAGAGATATATTTGACATTATCTTTGCAAACTAAAATTTTATCTAAACTTAAGAAATAATGTTTGAAAATTTGACAGTGACAAATAGCTACAGTAGCAAAATCAAATATCTAATGATGGACGGCAAACCATTGACAGTTGAAATTAATAATGAAACATCAGGCATATGCTTTAGTGGTACCCGTGACAAGTTAAAACTTTCGCTCATCAGATCTGATAACAGCGAGTATTTTAATTATCTGGAACAATTGTATCAAAAGTTGCAGGCGGAATTTAACAACTTTCACTGTCCGATTAGTCAGCAAAAATACACCAAACTTACAATTGATCTTGATCGGTCAAAGTTGTATTTTATCGACAAAAAATACCCTCTTAACAAATCACAAATAAAAGATTTGTTTGAGTCCCGTCGTTATGTGAGCGGTAAAGTAAAGTTTAGCCTCTATCACCATGATAATGAAATATTTTTGATATCTACAGTTGAGACATTAACAGTTGGTAATGAGGTATAAAATAATATCATTTTCATTCTAATGCTAGTTTAATTTCCGCCTTGTTAACTGAAACGTTCTAATGCACAGTTTAATTTTCATCCTGTTATCTGATAAAAAATTTGTGGTAAAATCTATTTGCCGTCTTTAGAATAATCATATTCCACACATACGCTGTTCTAACAAATTCGTCACTTCTGTTGACAGAGCTTATCGCATTCCAACACCTGTTGTTTTGTGTGGTTACAAAATACCTGTCTACATAGTAGTAGTAGAGGGAAATGAGGGTTTCATCACACTTTATCTTTTACTCTCCAAACAAGTATAAATTATAGTCCTAAATTATCCCCTACTACCCTTTTTCCAAAATAGTGAAATGAGGGTTTGGCGGGGGTGGGGGAGGAGGGTGGCGGTGGGTCAAAACCCTCATTTCACTATTTTGGAAGGGGGTGGGGGAAATTTAGGACTATAATTTATACTTGTTTGGAGGGTAAAAAGATAAAGTGGGCCGAAACCCTCATTTCCCTCTACTACTGAGTTTTTATAGATATACTACTATACATAATATCACAAGAGAAGGGGTTATGGGTTTTACGTTTTAAGTTTTTTTGTGAGAAAGGACAAAGACATGCACAAAACATAAATGTTGGGCAAATATGATTAGTATATCTCTTTTCTAGCTGTCTGGGTTGCCCTGATAAGGGCCGGTGGTGTTCTGCTACAACATGCTGCATATATTTGCCCCATGGTTTCCATATTTCCTCATAGATGTCTTGGTGGAGACCAATAACCTAACCGTAGGCTCTTTGGCTTCATTTCTCCAGTCTTCCTTCACCTCCTCATGAATCCAATCTGGATGAACAATTTCCTGAAAGTTTCCTGGATCTTCATCTAGTTCTGGTTCAGGCGATAAAATTACTCCTTGAACCTCTTTTCTTCGGCCTTCACACTTTTGATCTTCTTCGTCTCTTTATGCACTACCTCTTTGGCGAACTCTATGGCTATTGTAAAAGAGGTGATTCATTTGCTCGTTTGAGGATAACATTAATGTCCTGGATGGCCCAAGAATTGCTGTTCGCTCCATCAAGCTGATGGCCTTCCTCAGCTTGAACTCTTTACAGTAAATTTTCTTCCTTGTCTGGTCGACGATAAGTAGGATGATTTACTTATTTACTTACTTAACTTTGATTATTGTCGTTTTCGCTAATAAAGGCATGTACGATTACTTTCTGTCCACAAAGAAGACTTCTTAATTTATCGTGTGGGTGGAGGAGATAATAACCACGCCCCTACAAGAGTTCGTCCAAATAAAGTCTTTGGAAGTTCGAGCAAGGAGGGAAATAACTCGAATGGACACTCCACACGCCAACAGGAGTGTGGAAACGCCAAGACGTACTAAAAGTAAATTATGCCCATTAATTAAATTGGGCTATTTCTTATTACCTTTTCTGTGTAAACCACATTCTTAATTAGAGTCGTGCTTATCTATAGTTAAAAGTTTTCTACATAGAATTTAGAATTTGGTTAAAGAAAATGTAATGTCTTGTCGTGTCCTAAAATTGTTTAAAATTTCGTGAGTCAAAGAGACTTGTAGTTTATTCATCAATGTTAGTGGGCAAGAAAAGTTTTGAACTTTGTTTAAATGATCAAATTAATCTCCATCTTAGCTTTATCAAAACGGGTGTCCTCACCAAAATGAAAACCCTTAGGATAAGAGACAATTTGTTTAGAGCCCAAAAGATCCATTGTTTTAGGCAGACTAAATGTTTTGCAGCGTTTCTCCTCTTCCAATATCTCCGCCGCACCAGAGATTCTTTTGACAATCGTTCAAGGTTTACCATAAACCCATGAAATACACGAAGATTTTCTGCTGCCTCCTCCAGAAGGGACTCTGGGGTGGTCATGTTAAGCTTCTCGGTAGAATTGGATAAGAATGCGCACCTCGGAACTGCCATTGTCCTGGTTTACTGGTTTTCGGAGTTATCCATATAATACCTTTAACATCATTGATGAAATGACTGGCTTTTTGGCGTCATTCACCGCAGACTGGAGTCCCATATCTAGAAGACCTTGTATATTGGGGACATATTCTTCTTCTTCCGCTTCTTCTTTTCCTTCTTCTGGTGAATTTACTGCATCGTTCTCGTTGACATGCTGAATCGATTCGCTTGCGTTCGATGACGAATCGTCCGGTTCCGTGACAATAGGAATATCTAGTGGTGATCTTTCTGTTTGTGTTTCTTGATCAACAGTTATATCCGCCTTTGTGTTATGTTGGTATGCGTGGTGGAAGTCCTAATTAAATTGTCAGGTTGAATACTGGATAAAAAAATCGTCTAAGTAATTTTGTCTATTTCTCCTGGAAGGTTCACAATGTGGTTAGAATCCCGTTAACGAGCATCCGTTCCCCTCATTGTCCTTGATCTGTTTTTCCTCGACCTGTTCGCTTCACACATCCCTGTAACATCCGCCTCTATTTCATTTTCCCATACCGATAATCGTGTAGTCTTTTTAGTGCTTAACCTCAGGCTCCAGATGGTAGCCAGGACTATACTAGGTCTCTGAGGGTCCTTAGAGCATGCGTAGGAATAAAAGGATTAACTGGTAGCTCTCTCTCTCTCTCTCTCTCTCTCTCTCTCTCTCTCTCTCTCTCTCTCTCTCTCTCTCTCTCTCTCTCTCTCTCTCTCTCTCTCTCTCACACACACACACACACACACACCACCACCACCACCTAGCTGCTTTTAGCTTTTCTTGTCTCCATTGTCAGAGTACTCTGTTTTATACAATTTTGGTAGTACATGTTATTCTGTGTTATTCCTTCATTTTTATAAAACTTTGACATCTGTTCAATTCCAAGTTGGTTCAAATCGAAACAGCTTATAGAAAACGAACTTCAAATAGATTCCCCCACCACAACAATAAAATATTATATTAAAAAGAAATAGTACAGAACGATGTTCTTTTCCATTCTGCGGAAAGAACTGGAAATAAAAAAAAAATTGGGAGAAAACGTGAATGAAGAAAACGGTTTTAAACATGTCTTATATTTTCTATGAGGTTATTTTAGGTTATATTGAAACTATATGAAGTAACTGGACGCTAGTCATTGAACTAGGTATGTAAATCAAATCGCTCTATTTTGAGAAATTAGAGACGAGTGACTGTGCAATCCAGTCTGACAATGCGAAAGGTTTTATAGTCCGTTTAATCACGTGGATCATATTTATTCAGACTTAATTTTCTTTAATCCATAACATTTGTAACAAGTGAGTGCCCAATTAGACGACTTGGTCTACAAACCTCTGGCCAATTTAGTTTCCAGTTACATCCGTAGGTCAGAACTGGGTAAGATGTAATATGATCAGAACGAGACGTTGGTGCCAGATTAAAGGCTATTCGTGTCTTCCGATGATTGTGAAAGTAAAATTGATTTATTTAGTGATATTGTCAACAAACATATGGAATGATTCTGAGACAGTGGCAATCAATAAATAGTTAATGATGACATTGAAATAAGCTATTAGCCTCTGTATGCCGCTATTATGGAGATATTTCACCTGATGAAGCAACACTACGGTTCAATAACCCATTTTATTCCACAACTTTAGTCGGCAATTGTACGATGATTGTTTGCCACCGTGACTGTATTGTAACGTGTTCGTTTGCCTCTGTGATTACACAATGAAATATTCTTGAACCCCTGTGTTTGCCTCTGTAATTGTACATTAAAATATACGTGTACTACTGTGATTGCATGGTAAAATACTTGTTTGCCTTTGCGATTATGCAATAAAATATAAAAGTACCACTGTAATTGCATGGTAAAGTATTTGTTTGCCTCTGTGATTATACAGTAAATTATACGTGTACCACTATGATTGCATGATAAGGCATTTGTTTGTCTCTGTAATTATGCAATAAAATATACGAGAACTCCTCAGTTTGTTTGCCTCTGTGATTGCACATTATAATATACGTGTACCACTGTGATTACATTGTAAAATATTTGTTTGCCTTTGTGATTATGCAATAAAATATACAAGTACCACTATGATTACATGGTAAAGTATTTGTTTGTCTCTTTGATTAGACAGTAAAATATACGTGTGCCTATTTTATTGCACGGAAAGTATCTCCTTACCTCTAATATTACACAGTAACATACACTTGTACCACTGTGATTGCATGGTAAAGTATATGGCTATGTCCATCTCTATGATTACACGGTGAAATATATGTGTACACTGTAATTGCATAGTAAAGTATATATTTGGCTCTGTGATATAATGATAAATCATTTATTGCATCGGTGATTATATGGTACAATACGTGTACCACTGTGATTATATGACAAAGTATATGTTGCATCTGTGATATATTGGTAAATCATATGTTGTGTATATGATTGCACGGTAGAATATGTGTGTACCACTATGATTATATGGTAAAGCATATGTTTGCCTCTGTGACTGTATGTGAAACATATGTTTGCCTCTTTGTTTACACGGTAAAATCCGATGGGTTTAAACTGCCGA
Organism: Potamilus streckersoni; assembly: GCA_016746295.1. Taxonomy (NCBI): domain Eukaryota; kingdom Metazoa; phylum Mollusca; class Bivalvia; order Unionida; family Unionidae; genus Potamilus; species Potamilus streckersoni. Next base: position 2,289,258 of record JAEAOA010001395.1, read on the forward strand.
ACAAGAAAGAGCGACAACCAACCAGTTCTGTAAAATTCAATATAACAATTTATTAATCTTTCAGTATTGTATAAAATCCTATTTCGTACATAGTTCCAATAGATCCGATGTAATCCGAATACGATCTAATTTTATCCTGAATAACTACAATGTACTGACGTGTCCACAGTACAGACGAAGTCATTGTTATAAATGAAAATGTCTTTAAATGAATTCGCTGTAAATCTAAAAGAATCCAAACTTGTACATTTATAATAATCCAGTATAGCTGTTATGGGTATCCAAAAATGCTATAAAATCAATGTTCTAAACAGGGTAATTCCAGCGAACAATTGTAAATAAATACATCTCCTCAACTCTTTACTAGATGAGACAAACTTTAAGAATGATGATTTCCGCATCTATTTTGAGTTGAATAGAAATATAATGTGCAGCTGTAAGATTGCTTGTACCAAGTTTGTAATGATTTTTCTTTTTTTTTCGAAATGTCACAGATCAGTTGATTCAAACTGACTAATAAAAAAAGTCGGCCAAGAATCTTTTACAGAAATACGCGTGACATCCATTTGCGTCGCTCATGGCCTAAATCATCCAGTACATCAACAAACATACATACATACATACATACATACATACATACATACATACATACATACATACATACATACATACATACATACATATGGGGCCCCGAGTGGCCGAGTGGTCTAAAGCGCTGTCCGTTACGGATCACTGCCATCTCACCTCTGTCTGCGTGGGTTCGAGTCTAAGATTCGGTGAATGTGGATATGTGAGAAAGCTTGCCAGTAGCTTCTCATGGGTCGGTGGTTCTTTCCGCGGATCTCCAGGTTTCTTCCTCCACCAATAATACTGGCCGCCATGAATCGTGTGCTGAAAAATGGCGTTAAGCCTACCAACAACATACATACATACATACATACATACATACATACATACATACATACATACATACATACATACATACATACATACATACAATATGTGTAGCACTGTGATTTCATGGTAACTAATATGTTTGCATAATTGATTACATGGCAAGGAATTTGTTTTCCTCAGTGATTATACGGTAATGCAAATGTTTACTACTGTGATTAAATGGTAAAGTACATGTTTGTCACTGTGATTACATGGTAAAGTACATTTTTGTCACTATTTTTTTACATAGTAAATTACATGTTTGTCACTGTGATTACATGATAAAGTACATGTTTGTCACTGTGATTACATGGCAAATTATGTTTACCACTGTGATTACATATCAAAGTATATATTTGTCACTTTTTTATATTGCAATGCAAATGCTTACCACTGTGATTACATGGTAAAGTTTACCTCTGTGACTACATGGCAAAGTGTATGTTTGCCTCTGTGATTACATGGCAAAGTAGTATGTTTCCACTGCAATTACATAGTACACTTGATGTAGGTGGATGTCAATGATTCAAGAGATGCTACAGTCTTTCCAAATCGCAAAAGAACGAAAGAGGAAACTTTTCAAGCAAAGGATTTATATATAGGTTCAGCTTCCTTTAAAAGCAGAGCAAATTATATATTTATTACATATAAGGGTCAGTTTATGTGAAATTGTCCAAACCGACCGATTCAAAGTGTTCATAAAGATAGAATATTGTACGATGGGACATAACCCATCTTTACGTGAATATACGAATATATGCGCTGTAGGAATAGTATTTGCTTTTTCGGTGTCCTGCCTTTGAATCCTTTGCTGCTTTATTTTTTATTTTGGTGCCATGGTTTCCAATAATTAACTTTTGTGTTGACGGCGTTGATGAAGTGAACTTGGTAGCCTATACGATTTATTCACCTAGGGGCTAGAAAATCGGCTAAAGAAGTTAATTGTCATTTTTATATACAGAATCCGCACTGGAAAAAATCCAACTGTGGTCTTTATGTCCAGACAATTTCATTTCTGAAAAAGAGTTTAAAATAAAATATCAATGTATAGCCTACCCTGTGTTGAAAAATGGCGTTAAAACCTACAACACCAACAAGAACAATAACAACAACAGCAACAACCTTTTCCAAATAACATGAGTCGTCTTCAGCGGAGTGGACATTTTTTTCTTTTCGGATTCCAAAATATAATGCTCCAGTAAACGTCTTTTAATCGTTATTAGTAGAATAATTACTTCTTTATTGTTCTGAATTTTCTATTTTTATTTCCTCCATTTGTTACGAAGAGTACAATCAATAGCATGAAGAATACGGCAAAAATGGAAAGTATCAATAGTTAAAGGTGGGAAATACCATTTATTTATTATCAATTATCGTATAGAAACAATTGCATATATAGCAAACATTCACCATAAGAACAGAGGAAAAACACTTGATATATCGTCAGGTCATGGTTAGTTTTCAACATTTTTGTTTACACATTATAACAGTGGGATTACCATTTAAGTAACTCGGTTGCAAAGAAGCTTAAAAGATTATCTTTGTTAGAACTTTATTGCAATGTGTTGAATTTTGAAGAAGTACTGAATCCTAGCGTTGAATTAATTGTGCCTTAAAGTTATCATATTCACGCCAGAAAGGTTTTGAAAAAGTTCACTCTGATATTTCTCATATTTCGTCTTTGAAACAGTAAAGGCCCTACGTTTAAGCTTCAGCTGAGTTTACCTAGACATCGTAACGGTATAGTTACTGAGAGTACATTAGATTTACCGACCGTAATGGTTGGAGGAGACCTTGTGTCAAATAATTGATCTTCACAGTAAAGTTAATTGCATCATATTTTAAGCTGTCACAAACTGACGAAAGGCGTGATTATTTGGACAAAATAGAAACAAATGTTTTTTGTTTGGTCAGTTTAAATTAATGCATACTCTTTAGAAATATTGAAAAATTTAAGATAGAGACTTATCTCAAAATTCTTTAGTCCAATTTTTCTTCTGAGAAGACAAAGTTGGCATCGTGGGAAACCCAAGGATAGAGTGTTCCCTCGTTAATAAAGTAGAGAGGCTAGATAGCCGTCTTGAAAGGAATTGTTTCGTAAAGAAACAGGATTTAAGGTGCCCAGTTTTAATTTCTATATAATATTCTATTTCGTTTGTTTGGTTTTATGCAAACGTGTTTCTTATGTTCATAATTCATGCCTGTATCTTGTATTCATTTCATATGACTATGTTGATATGTTAAAGTGTTAAGCAATTTATTTTTTTAATTTACAAGTTATTAGTTCCTTGATATAATTGAAGGGTTCGTGTAATCCTAATTCCAAATTGGTAGATTTTTTATGGTTATACAAATTAATTTCCTTTGTCTATAGAATTATACTGTCTACCGTGAGTTAATGATAATTGAATATTTGTATATGATTTTGCAATGCCTAAATGATCTTGCATATTATTGGTTATTGTAAGCTAGAATTTAGTGAATCTTGCCTAGCCAGCTGTAAGGAGACGTATAGCAATGCATGCTGATATATACGACAGCATCGTTTGTTCATAAGCCAGCTGTAAGGAGACGAATAGTAGCTGGCTGTAAGATGTATAGTAATGTATGCTGATGTATACGAGAGTTGTGTTTATATACACTGCCCACCTGTCAAAATGTATGTATATTTGTATATTACAGGGGTCATTTGTAAGGACCGTTAATGTTAAGGTCACATTAGGTCAGAATTTATACCGTGTCGATTGCTATTTATGGTTCTGAAATAACGAACGTAAGAGATTTTATATATAGTCAGATAGGTGGGGAAACATATATCGCTTTAGCCGTAATCTTATCATTTAAGGGAATAGCTTTCTATCCATTCTGAGAGAACCCGATGAGGACAGTCCAAGAGGGAAGTCCGCAAATAGAGTGTTCAGAGTAGAAAGAATCAGAGGAAATACCCACGCTATACGTGGATTATACAAAGAAAAGAGAAGAACGACGCCAAGTGATGCAAGACGGCGTATATATTGTACAGGTTTCACCACTCGTTACTATGATGAAAGAATCCGTAAATTGAATGATGATATTAATGTAAATATTTTGGATTAAAATTGCAATGCTTTAGTTTATGTATTAATTACTTAAAACATTATTGGATTTTATTGTTTACGGGGCCTCGTAATTGTTTTTTCTTCTCATTATTTTCGCTTTGTTCTCAGTCAAAATTCTATCTACTCACACTTGTTCAAGAACATTGAGGAAAGTTATTCATTCTCTAAATAACGAGTGCCAAATCAATTAACAGGGCACTACACACCAACCCGTTACATTTATCATATGCATAAGGAGATACCATACTTTACATGGTTGTTTATAGTCGGTTGAAGTTCGCAATTTTAACATTACATTCATTATTTATCATTTTAAATAAAAAAAAACTCATACTTTGCAAAATTTATATCAAGTAACTGTCAGAAGCACGTGCTGTTTTTATTTCTTTAGGATATTCAGCTTGAAGGGTCATATCAATTTCCTACCCCTAAAGGTCATACCAATTTTATACCCCTAACGGTCATACCGACTTAGTACCCTTAACGGTCATACAACCTCGTACCCCAAACGGTCATACTAACTTTCTACCTCTAACAGTCGTACATATTGTCTTTAAAAATAAGTAATAGAAAAGAGCAAAAACAACAGGTCTTGTAAAATTTAAAAAATAATTTATTTCATCAGAATACAAAGTGAAAAATTTACAGTAAATCGAATCAAATCCCAAATAGTCAAAGAATTTCTAACACAAATACTAATAAATATAATTATGAATAAACTTTGGTGGTATTTCAAATAAAATCCAACGCTGAAGGTGTTGATGTGCCTGTAGTCTCAAATGTACAAAATTATCAATAGCCTGAAGTGTGATGGTGTGCCGACAATGTTTTGATAAATCACAGTAATAAAATCCAAGATATCCTTGTTAGAATTGACTCTAATTCCAAGTTAATGTCTCTGTCCAAAAATATCATTTAGCACTTTGTACTTCCAGTGAATAAAAATCTGAATAAATAATTCCAGCCCAAATGAAATACTAAACACAAAATTAACACTACTTTCTGCTTCAGATGTTATTGCAGGAATGGATAATTTCTAGATAAACAAGATTAAAAAGCCCTCTAGCAGACCTAGATCACAATTATCATTTCTGGAAATAGTATGTCTTATTGAAATTTTCAATTCTAGAACGATCTGCTTGTAAACTTATGATATAGAATATGGTAAATATCAGGAGGGATAGGTACTTTAATGGAGGAATTCCAATAATCATGACCCAGACCATAATATATATGTCTCCTTCTACTGATAATTATAATAGTATTTATCCCACACTCGCATCAGCTACATAATAGTTTGTTTGCCAAAACAAAACATCATCATTGTATTTAGTCAGGAACACAGTGAACCTGATTTTTGGACAAGGTCAAGTATAAAATACAATTATCAATAGTCTAAAATATTTTTTTGCTAATTGCTAATTAAATATGCATAACATACAATAAGAGAGAGAGAGAGAGAGAGAGAGAGAGAGAGAGAGAGAGAGAGAGAGAGAGAGAGAGAGAGAGTCCTCTTGAAACATATTTTAGTTATCCATTCTTGCAAAGGTTTACAAATGTAAGAAACTATCAAACCCACCATTTTGTAGAAAATACGTTGCAAATCCAAACGGTTTTAACTTGTATACGGTTTTGACAAGTTTCTGGTCACTCCAATTATAAATGATGCTTCAAGACTGTCGTCATTGCAATAGTGCCGATATAGCTATGTTAATCTAGTGTCCGAATATATACCAAGAATGAGGTGTCCGAATATACATAAAGAATGAGGAATAGGTTTGGTCTCGACTCACGTATAAGATGAGTCCAACTTCAAACTGCACAGACAGAGATCTGAGGTCGTATAATGCGCCGGGAAATATGGGCATGTGTATCAATATAGCAATCAAATAGACCCTGATTGGCCAGCGCAATATAATACGGCAGATCTGGATCTTTGTTGTTTGCAGTTTGACTCGATATATAAGCGAGTATAACGGTTTTTCTAGGTGCATAATACATTTAATTGACAATTGTTTTCGGCACTTACATTGTAGATAATCATGCTACACAAATGGATTGAATGACCCCCAAGTCAACAAAACTGTTTTTTTTTCTGCACAATCTTTACACAGATTTTGCAAATAATCTCATAACGCGGATTTGAAACAATTATTTCCTTTAAGTATTCTATGTGAGTTTGCTATAGTATGAACTGTTTTTATTAAGTCTCATGAATGACGAAAAAAAGAAATTGATGTTGTAACAAAGTCTTATTTTTAAAATTATTCTACTAAGTTACCTCACATCTAAGGTGATATAACTCTTCCAAACTTTACAAGGCATATTACTCCGGTTATCTACCTTGAAAATTGTATGTTGTATTTTCGTACATTAAATTTCATCGTCTCTAAAGTCATAAGACAAGTAAACGAATCAATGATTTGCCTAAAAATGACGTTATCAAAATTATGATTATATAATCTTTGGAAGCATTTGGAAAGTAACATGATCCATTTTGATTCCAAAACAAGTCCGATGTCTTAAAAATTGACGCATTCTCGTGTATAAGTCTAATCCTACTCCAAAGAACATAGACTCTGATCTGCCGTTGCACAATGCGCCAGCAGATCAGGGTAATGTTTGTTCTTCTGATTAATCCTAACAAAATGCAGACCATATCTGCCAGCAGTTAATGTGACGGCAGATCTGTATCTGGGTGGTTTGCAGTTGTACTAGACTTATATGGTATCTTACAGTAATCAATATATATATATATATATATATATATATATATATATATATATATATATATATATATATATATATATATATATATATATATATATATATATATATATATATATATATAATTATTATGTAGTACATTATATAATCGTTTATAAGAAGACTCCAACTGCAAACTGCACAAACCCATATCTGCCTTCACATAATGAGTCGGTAGATCTGGGTCTGTGCATTTTGTTTGGAGTAATCAGAAGAACAAGTCATATAGACCCTGATCCTGGAATGGTTATTGTAGTGGAGCATTCCGGGCATTTTTTTTTTCAATTATCAATTTTACGACATTGAACAAATGCTATAAAAGTCGCCATAACTAAAACTTATTCGCTCAAGTTAACCCATTAAAGATTAAATTACTCGAAGAGAAAAAAGAAATCTGTCGGATGCATATACTCTCTGTTTTCCGACAGCCTTAACAATGAACTGTATCAAACATTCATAAAATTATATTTTACCGAAACCATCCGTTTCCGGCATGGTCAAATATCGTACGTAATTAAATTCAGCCGATGTCAAGTCGAATAAGGTCTGAATTTCAAGAGATGTAAGCAAGTCGTTCATGCATAAATGAAAGAGTATATTTTAATAATATAGACAAAACTAAGTGAGGTAAAACGTAATTTGAACAGCATTTCGTTGTGCAAATTAAAGCTACTGGCTTCAAAGAGCTAACTCTGTCCTTATTGTGTTTGCCGTAAGACTATATGACACTGTTATTGTGTTCAATTTATGTAATACGATCATCCATGAAGGATTGACTTTGAATAATTTGACAAAATGTTTGCATTTGGAAGAGAGCCTTCGATGCCACACTTGTAACTTAAGTGTATTAATTTTTTTTTTTTTTTTTTTTGGATTTGCCAAAATCTAACATAGAACAATTTCAAATAACCCCAATCTGGGCCTTAAGGTGTAATCGTGGGATGTTAAGCACCGTTGTGGGATTTTACGCACGGATGTGTGATGTATGATTTTACATACCGTTTTGGGGATTTTGCGGACAGTTGTGGGATTTTAAGTGCCGTTGTGGGATTTTAAGTAACGCTGTGAGATTTTACGTATACGCGAATAACATTACAACAGTAAAAATTACATAAAGTTCCCAAAGTGTTGGGATTTAAGATTCTGGATTTAAGTACATTATTTATAAGGTAAGTAACAGTCATATCTCTCAAATTTTTTTATTTTGTATTTCTGTCAATGCTATAAAGGCATTCCCTGTATACTCCTATGTCAAAATGGAACACATTTGAATTTTTTCTTTACCTACCATTTTTGAAGGATACTTATAATTTTCTCGATAACATTTCATGATGTCATTTTTAAGTCCGTTTTCTTTTCCATTGACTTACAGCAGTCAAAACTTTTAAGTTGTCCCGAACTTGTTTTAGAATGAAAATAATATTCAGACAATAAATGACTGTCAGATTAACGTCGCTCTGTAGCTTATAATTCAAACCAGTTCTGTTAGCTTGAGTATCAAATAATAATAATAATAATAATAATAATAATAATAATAATAATAATAATAATAATAATAATAATAATAATAATAATAATAATAATAATAATTGAACAATGCGTGTTTAGTGTCTCGTGTGTTTCATTATCCATAGTAATCGGAAATATTTTATACCTAATAAACTTAATGCAGTTTAGACCTGTTTTATATGTGGGCCAAATTGAATGTTTTATATTCAAGACCATCTTATTTGCAAGTCATTTTCAACTACAAGAATCTGATGTCCCTTTTTTCAAGATCTTGGCATGATCTAAACCATCACATATTCAGGATATTAAAGAATATTTTCCGAGTGGCCGAGTGGTCTAAAGCGCTGTCCGTTACGGATCACTGCCATCTCACCTCGGTCTGAGTGAGTTCGAGTCTAGGATTCGACGAATGTGGATATGTGAGAAAGCTTGCCAGTAGCTTATCGTGGGTCGGTGGTTCTTACCGGTGATTTCCTGGTTTCTTCCTCCACCATTAATACTGGCCGCCATGAATAGCATATCGTGTGCTGAAAAATGGCGTTAAGCCCAACAACAACAACAACATTTACAAAATATCCGACGAAATATCTAAAGAAGTGTAGCTCTTGACAGTCCCACTGTAACTAGTTGTCTGGTTAGAATATGATGACGTCAATAAACGCTACAATGGACTTCTATTTCACACAGGAGCATTAATAGTATATATTTACCTTTGACAATTCTGAGTTTAATCTCTTACGCAACAACTTTGATTAAGAATTAGTACCCAATACTGATAAAACAAATACGATTATATATGTTGACCCATACCTGAAAGCTAAATCCGCTTAAATATATTCATTGAAAGAGAAATTAAAGATTGTTACGGTAAGATAAGTTCAAGAACGTTAAATCATAAAGTCAAATCCAGTACACGTGCGTGTCTTACAACATAATTGTAACCAGAGCAACAAATCAATTATTCAGTTCCATTTGGAATTATTCAGGCAACATAATGGATTCTTTCACAGAACATGCTCACGATGAGCACTTCTATTTTATTCTATTTTCACAATGAAAGTATAGTACTTAAGAGTTATTTTTTTAATTTTACAGAATAGATCTAAAAAAGATTTGATTACTCTTATGGTTGATGTCAATATTCTCTATTCATTTGATCTATCCACCATTAATATCGCCACCATTAATAATGGCCTGGTACCTAAATATTTTTTCTAATTCAACTCGGTCACAGTCAAAGAAGCCATTCTCCTCGCTAACTGTTTTCTGCTTTCATGATTATTCCCATCTGAAGACTGAACATATTTTTTTCTCTTCAATTTAGCCGACGTAAAATCAACTACTGCATGTTACATCATGCACTTGACCTACAAACGCTTGTTATTTCATGACCATGTGTAATTCAGCTCAGCCGACGTTAAATCATCCCCTCAACTTCAGGCATTTGTAATTGTTATGGACATCTTGCAATTCAGTTCAGCCGATGTTAAATCAACCAGTCAACTAAAAGCGTTTGTTACCTTTAGGATCATCGTGTGACTGAGTTTTGCTGACGTTAAATCGAAAAAGGGTCTATAGCTAAATTGTTACGATCAGCTCGTGTAGGGATAGATGAGAGTAGTGAATGATGACACTATAGGGACAATGGGTCTTCCATGTAAAAAAGTGAATATCCACTAAAGAAACGATGGGAATTTAATATGGGACGTTTCCGGTGAGGGATGCATTGCTGACGATGCATACGATTAAACATTTGGGTAACTGTCCTTCGAACAGATGATCTTCGATCTTGAATCGGAGTTCAGCAGCAACGGTGAAGATTTTCAATTTTACGCGTCACATCGGATACTTAGTAATCGTTCTGCTCAAAATGTGACTGATGTCGTTTCCCACTTTAGGTAACACTTCCATACGTCGCATGTAGACGTAGAGTCTGGCTTCTTGGATGAAGGTTTTTTTTTTACTCATTGGCATGGGCCATCAGATAGAAAGCGGCACTGCTGAGATTCAGTCTCAAGCAGATATCATCTGCATTTAGCAATTACTTCTTTTTAACCACATGTCCAAAAGCAAACAATCCATCAGTTCTAAACTACGTCGTTGCTATAATTGTTTCTACGGTCATTAAAGTCCACATTGTAAGGATCGTCATCTGCTGTCAGGGCTGTGTCCTTAAACTTAGCTCCGCATGCCGTGTCAGGTTACATACGATTCACGCATCCAGATGAGTGTTCTTGGCCTCTTTCACATACGTCAAGAGATTCTCCAGGTACTCTCGGTAATGGTAAGTATCCATGCTACTGCTGACTAGTTTGTTATTCAAGTACAAATCCACTTCGCTGAACAAGCAATGCATAAAATTGTTGACGGGAGCTACTCTAGCATAGGCTACCGGATTGCTGTCGTCCGTTTTGATCACTTTGAGTTTCAAATACAAGTAAATGTTATTCAGATCGACGTAAACTTCGGGGATCTCCTTTAATTTCAAATACAATGGGAGCTGAATCCGTCAAAGAGTAGACGGGATGAAATTCTACTCATTTGAATTCTTAAATGGTCATCATTATGGGTGGCAAGCAAATCCAGTTCTGATTTGGAACATGCGGAAAACTCTCGGTGCATCATTTTTCTCTCATTTTTGTAATAATCAAAAACGTCTAATTCTCTGATGGTTATTCTTTTCTTGATTTTTCTGGTGACTCCTAGGCGTCCGGGGCATTTATATGAGTTTCTCGTCGGCCCAAAATGTCTTTGCCGGTTTAAAGCAAGACATTTATGTCTGTTATCAAGAAAGCTTCATTGGAGTTTTGTTTGTCAATGATGACATTTTGAAGAAATTCTTTGCCTTGCGTCAAAGCGGCATCTTTCAAGGCGTGCAATACTCGTGTTAACATGGGTTTCAAAACGTGGGCCACCGAACGAATCCTTGATTTCAGCATATCTCCTAAACCATGTCCTCATTGTCGAGCGACTCCTCAGTTTGCTGGACAGATGACGTACAAGTCGTTAGATAATCGTTTTCGGAAATAGTTTCACCGGAACTTTCCCTTAGGTGAATGGAACATTTAATCCCAGATCTCCTATTATAGTAATGTTGACAGTGTCGAAATACGACTTACTGACGGGGAAATAATGAGTATATACAAATTCGCGGTGAATGTGATAGGTGTTTCCATCTTCAACGTCATCGGTCGTGGAAGAATCCACATTTAAAGGAATGACACGCAGAAATGGCACGGAGATGTGTCTCACTCCACCACATCGGAGTACACAAAATTCAAAACAATCCTTGGTTCAGTTCTACCGATGAACGAAATAACTGCAAAATCCGAATTATCGGAAATGAATGGCAATTCGTTTATCTTGATCATCTTCATCCTCATCTCAACGTTCCCAACCAAAATGTCAAACAATTCAGGACAAAATGTCATGGATACCATTTTCCCTCCGAAACTTTTATTAGCAGACGACAAGCTACTTTATGGTGCTGGATCTTGACACTTTGTTCTTTTCTCTCCAAGGGTTTACCAGACACTGCATTGAACCTGGTGACAACGGTGGCCACCAGATGTTGACCGCTAAGATAATAGACTACATGAATTACCAGCTCATACGTAGTCCTTCGTGAGTTGGAGTTCTCTTTTCTCGGAGTGATATTTGCATATAGGCTTTTAAGAATTTTTTTAATTCTTCGTCTTGAACGTCAACGGTAAAAGTGTTCTGATTTTGAAGGTCATTTAGGACTTGTTCAGGGTGAATCATTACCCCCCAAAACCACTTCCCAATGGGCTTCGTGATCTAATTGGATGGCCGAACGTAATTTGGCATAATGTGTTTCTGGAAAACATCTCCATGGAACTGTCACTGGGTAACGTTAAGTAAAATTGGTTGTTCATAATTCCAGAGTTCTGCTGTCCGATTGTTCGATGGAGGTTAGATGAGTGTCCAAAAGAGTATTGATATTGTTTGGGTGGTGAATTTTGGGAGGGTGACTGACGTTGGTCACAAGGCTCCCGTTGTAACCGTTAGAGGAGTATTTCAGGGAAGGATTGGAAAGAAGGTAACCGATGAAACTGCTAAGTAATATTGTCCAATATGGTTTGTCGTCTTGTTGCAAACTCAAATTAGCAATGACAGCACTGATGACACAATACACCACTAAGATTTTGCACAGAAGAACTGGGTGAAGGAGTGGTGACTGCTGTAGTGGTTGAGGCTATGTAGATGGGCGTATTGGTCACTTCTTTTTACAATCGTTGATTTGCGAAGCGTTGATCCAAACATTAAAACTAGGACGGTATCCTTTCCAACGTACTTTGACTTCTTTGACAAGTCGTTTTTCCTCAATACGGGTTCTTCGATCGATAATAATTTCAATATCATACACTTTGTCTTCTTTTTGGTCACATATTGTACATCTGGCAAGTAAAACGTTCCTTTTAACACTTCTCCGTTCATGTCTTCCAATTTATGTAAGGCAGGATGACGGCCACGCAATCGCGCAGTGACAAGAAACAATTCGGTGGTCTAGATGGGTAAGTAACCATTGTCAAAAGTGCTTTTGTTTTGCCATTACGCACGCAATCTCCTGCCATCAACACTCCACCTTTTTGGGGACAGCCATAGCCGTGACGCATCAAACAGGTGCTCAAGGACGGTCACTTCGTTGTCGTGAGTCATCCCAATCTCCTCTGGTGAGATTGGCAGTTCGCTTTAATCAGGTGTGGTAAGACGTCGATGTGCTTGAGAGTGTGGTGAAGTGTAAACTATTTCTAAATGCATTTTTTCAATTTGTGTTGGAAACGTTCGACGATGATGGCTTTGGTATGGGGATTCTCGTTGGTGAAAAATGAATGTCTCTTTTTTCAATTATTTTTGGAATGATTTATTCAGAAATTCGGTGCCTATGTCGGTTTGCCATCGAAGAGGGTGACGACCACTTTTTTTTACACCATTTTAAAGCTCGCAATAAGTGCTCGATCTGGATGTCAATGGCACGACCCAGATAAATAAGGAAAAGAAGTCAATGACACAAAACAATTATTTGTAGCCACGATTGTAGGTTGCCAAATGAGAGAATCTGCTAAATCGGCTTGCCATTGATGATCGATGACCTCCACTCGCTGATACTTCTGGAAAATTTTCGTCGAATGGATTTCTGTAAGGTGTACGTGACTTGTTATTTTTTGGTTGCTTCGGGGCACACACAAAAGATACACTGACGTCGATGACTTGGTACATGCCCTTTAATCTTGTTTGTTTGGGTGTGCTGCTGGATTATTTTTGGAAAACCAAACTATCACACGTTATACCATTCCAGCGCCAAAAATCCCTCTCCTTTGCTTGCTCCTCATTTTGTTTGCACGATGGGGTCTTTTCAGGGGAAGACGTCGACGCTTGGCAAAGCGTTTCTTCGGATGACGAGATTGTCTTTTTCTTTCTCTTTTTTCATTTTTGGACAGGAAAACGACGATGGTGGTGGTGTGCACATCAATGGGCGTTCAGGAACACAAAAACACTTATATCCATCGTTTGCCCCAGGTCTTTTTAATACTGGAATGCGTCGCCACTGATTGTGTTTACTTAGTATCAACTTGATGACAGGCATCACGCGTCGTGCAGGGGTTCGCAACGGACTAAATCAGGACAGCTCTTGCTTGGATAAATCTAGTAAACTGTCACATACCTGATCTCTCTTGGACTTTGTTTTTGGGGCACGTACTTTGTGAGTAGCTGCCACAGCAGCTAAAGAGGAAGAGGGTGTCACCGATGGATGGGAAGTTATTGGAGACACGGATTTCCATTGTTTCATCAAATTAGGAAGAACGGGTGTCAAATTGGCATGCGTGCAATGGAACTCCATCCCTAACAGTTCCAACGGGTCACACGTCAAATAATTAATATTTTTAAAGGAAGCTAATTGTAGCATATTTTTGGACAGTAAAATCTGACGAAGAACATGATTATTTGGAGATACTTTTAAGAACAGTTAGTTCCGATTGGTCAGGGAAATTAAGGGCGTACACTTTGGAAAACAATTAAGGGATTGCACTTGCCAAAAATTCTTTCGTCCAATTTTACTTGCGAGAAGTCAAATTGACGGCTCCTTGGGAAACCTGAGGATAGCGTCATTCCTCGTTAACAGACTAGAAAGAGGCAGACAGTTGTCTTAAAAATGGAGACAGGCTATAGGCTAGGACACGGTTGTGTGGAAACAAACGGCATTAAGGAAACAGCTTCATATGCCGATTAAGATAAAGGAGAAAGGAGAAGTTAGTCAATGAACCCGATGAGTCAAGGGGAAATCCACATCTACGAGTGGACGGAATAGTCAAGGGTCGAAAGAAGACTAAAGCATAAGCACTAAACGTGGGAAACAAGATGAGAAGAGTCAGAGGTCAGGTGATGCTGTCAAAGCGTGAAATTGCGCTCAGAATTACTCACTTGTAATATAACGTAAATTGAAAACTGCAACTAAATTCTGTCACTGTAAATCAGTTGGATTGGAAAGTGAATTTTGGTTATGCATTAATTGATTGGAAAGTGAATTTTGGTTCTGTATTAATTGATTACATTTGATTTAGTAAATCTGTTAGAATAAAAGTGATTTTCTTTTAATTATATTCTAATTGATTAAATTTTATTATTATTTATTTAAATGGGCTAATTGTTGTTTCTTTTCTTTCAATAATTTGCTCAGCTATCTGTAACGTTTCATCTATCCGTCCACACTGGCCAATAACACCGTAGGATATCATTCCCTAGCTAACGAACGCTGAATCAATTAAGGAGGATTTTAATGTTTTGAAATTCCCCAGTTACAACTAGCAATAGAGAAGTGGCAGAACCTGAGACTACGCGGTCACTGTCGCTGTACGTCGTGGTTTGGGGATGTAAGGTTGCACCCTGGTCGAAGTGCCTATCTTGCGGGTAGAGTATGTTTTCTGGGGGCTCTTCTTTTCCTGGGGACTTTTCTCTTTCTGATGCTGTAACCTGGTTTTGACACTACTGCACTTTTTCTTATTCTGGGTACCTTTGGATCGGGAGTGTCTTTTTTCTTGGGGAGGACTTTGGGGCATTGGGATCGATTTTAAAAGGGGGTGAATGATGACACCTCCTAGAGAACCACTACCTCCAGGTTTCAAAATAAATGACCACGTCGGATCCACAATACATTAACTTTTCTTCCTGAATGAACAAGAAGTCTGAAGAGTAAGAGTGGTAGCAAGTGCAGAAAGATTCTCGTTATTCGGTGCGCATGTTGTCGGAGTTGTAAATGGGACAGAAAGGCGTGTTGATTGGCTTTGATATTGAAAAAATGCGGAAATAGACTTTTATCATTTCTGTCATTCCAAATGTTTTATGCATTTGACTCAATGATATAGTCAAATAAATCATCGAATCTTTAAACTGCACTTGTCCCACTTGCGTGGAAATGATTTTGACTGCGTTCAAGAGACTTTAGTACGTTATGTGCTTTGTTCTGTATATTATCTGAGAAGAAATTGCCCATCGTATCCCAAGAATTTTGAGTTTATGGGGGTTTCTTTAGATATCTCCGCTTGGTGTAACATGAGTTCTGCTTCTCTTTGTTCTTTTTTGTTCGGTTCGATGTTCGAATGTTTCATCAGGTTCTTTTCCATTCTGCCGCGTCGTTCTTGTCGCCATACGTTCGTCCCGCTACCCTTGAAAAAGGAAGAACCCAGACAAAATCAAGGAGAACAAATAAAAGAAAAGTAGATGAGAAGAAAGTGAGGAGAAAGATAAAAGCCTGTGACAGTGAAGAAATTCAAGAAAGGGAGAGAGTGAACAAAGACAAAGAAGAAGATAATGAACTTTTTAAAGTGATGTGTTGTGACATTGGATTGTAATTTATACAAGAACAGACCAAAAGAAAAATGTGTCTCTTGGTTTTAATTTTTTAGAATAAGGACCTACACTCACGTACTCATACACGTCCATCATGAGGAAAATGGGATTTTGAGTTTTAATTAATTTTGGCAAATTACTACACTTTTCGAGAGTAGTTGGTGGCCCTGAAAAAGACCGCTGTGTATTATGTTTTTCTAAAGAAACTCAGGAACCGGAAGTATGTGTGTGAACATGGTTGGGTTGTTTGACTCGGGAAGGTGTATTTCTCTTGGGTCGTAATAAAGAAGTCTGATACATATGTTTCAGACTCCTTAACTCTGTGTCAAAATGTCTAAGAGTACCGTCACAGTTTGACTTTCACAGTCCTCATATACTTTTAGACCTTGTTCCTTCTCTGCTTCTTCTTCATGTCGTTTTCTTCTTGCCTCTTCTTCTTCTCGCTGTTACTGTTGAAGGAGAAAAGCATATTCTGTTTCTTTCCCCTGTTGCAGAAATTTCTCCAATTTTTCGTTTTGCCTCTGTTTAAAATCCTTAACTTACGGTAAAGAAGAAGTTGGCGAAGGTGCTGATACCAGAAGAAAATTCTTGTGAAGGGAGAGAAAATCCAATTAATCCCAATGAATCTGGAGACAGGAGGTAGGATCTTGTTTGCTTTGGTAGTCGCTGCTATCCCATCACTCCTCGTATCCACTGCCGGTACACCCCAATTTATCGTCTTCTTAGTTTCCGTCATGTTCTAACTGTTGCATTGATTCACTGCGCAATGACGTTAGCGCAAATTTATATAGATAATATAACGTCACAGGCAGCTCTTTTTGGACTGGAAGATAAACTCCACACAGTTACTGAATTTTGTAACGAGTGTTTGGATTGGTGAGAAAACTAAATCTGTTTCGATTAGCTCTTTCACTATAAATAACACTTCATTCCCTTCACCTGTTCCCGTCACAAGATTTGAACTAACGTAGAATCGTCTACCTTCCTATCGTCAATGCTGTTCAACCCTGACTATCCCATGTATGTCAGATCATCATGGACTATCACCCAGATGACTGAGACAGCCATTTGGAAACGAAGGATCTATGTGGAGAGACAATGCTGTCTTAAGAGTCTTAATATACGGTCCAAAGGCCAGACGAAGTTTGAGGAAAAGAATAAGGTCAGTGAGATACCCTCTCTGTTAACTGAATGATGTTTGCAAAAATATTAAAAGCCCTTTTTATGGCCACTCCTATGTCTCGAAAGATTTGCTCTCTTACCATATTTGTGCTTTGTTTCTTTGTGTGCTTGTTTATATTTATCCAATTATATGTCCCACCACGCCAGGCGATGTTTGTTGGTCAACACCGCGCGGAAGTTCGTTCCCATCCCGCAAAGCGTTATAGCCTTATTGACCGCTATCACTGTTTGGTCTGATTGAGGTTAACCACTTGCAACATTACTGCCAATATCCAGTACCGTGACGTCACCCCACCTGTTGTATTATTATTTTCCCTATACAATCCCAACCTATGATAAATTCTCATTGTCCCAATAATTGTCCCTTAACGACCTAGTGATTATTCCTTCATGTTAAATTCACATTGTCCCTATAGTGCATATTCACTTTTTTACATGAAAGTCCCTTTGTCCCTATTGTCATTACTGATGAGGGTGCATTAGAACGGGGAAAACATGGCAGAGTTAGGCAAAATTCCCTTCATTCCACTAATTACACAATAAGGCTCGTCGTTTTTCTTATAGATTTTTCTTTAATAAAGCTATCTTTGTATTTATTTTTTTTTTCTTTCTTGCTCGTTCATTTTTATCACTTAATGATATATAAACCTATGAGGTGTAGACAAACTACTGTGATAATGTAAACTGTTGTCCATGGGGAAAAATGTCTCGTATATTTAAATCAAACTCCGGCAAAATTATTTTAAAAATGTTTCAGTTTTCGATCAAAATATTCACGTGATCATCATACTTGATGTGGACTGTCTAGCAAAAACTATTCGTTAAAATGCAGGCGGGGAATTTTTTTTTTGTATTATATTTTGAAGAAGAAAATAGAGAATATTTATTTTTTATTAAGTCAAGGAAGAGCTTTACTTTATATTTCTTACATTAAAAGTAAAAACAACTTGCTGGGTTGATTGAAAGATATATTTTTTTAATCATTAGGCACTAAATCAGGTAAAGATATCCGTATTCATGTTTCATTCATTCCCCTTATTTTATGTGTCTAGCAACCTATTCTTTATGCGATTAATTATAAAACTGTTCTCTTCATGTTTAGTTTTGCATCAATTCAAGTCCAATATTATACAAATGTAAGCCCAATATTTTGTTCATGTCCAAAAATTGGACCATTTCTAAAATTAAGAATAACAGGGACTCCTCGCATGCTCCTAATCGGGACTCCTGGCATGCCGTTCATCAAAACTCCTGACATGCCCTTAATTCATCCAACATTAACATTATAAAATCATTAGAAGTCAATAGTCCATCTCTAAAGATATAAATATGTTTATCCATATTTTACAAAAGAGAGCATACGATCTTTTACAAAACGAAAAGAAATTCTTTGATGCTATCGTTTTTTTTTCCCTTGAATTACCTCAGGCAATGGGAGAGCAGCTTGGGCATCCTTCTTGGAACTGTATGACATAAAAATAGATTTATTATCAAGATATTACTGCATATACACAACCCATGCTGACAATTTGTTTCTTTGGTTCAGTGTTATATGAACGCGTGTGTAGCAGACACACTCGCTGGACGACCTAGTGATGATTTCTAATAAACACAAAAGGGGCCCCGAGTGGCCGAGTGGTCTAAAGCGCTGTCCGTTACGGATCACTGCCATCTCACCTCTGTCTGCGTGGGTTCGAGTCTAGGATTCGGCGAATGTGGATATGTAAGAAAGATTGCCAGTAGCTTCTTGTGGGTCGGTGGTTCTTTCCGGTGATTTCCCGGTTTCTTCCTCCACCATTAATACTGGCCGCCATGAATAGCCTATCGTATGCTGAAAAATGGCGTTAAGCACAACAACAACAACATGAATACAAGTTCATATAACACCGATTCAGAGCCATCATATTTTGGGGGTGCGTACTTTGTCGTGACGGGATATGGGCTGGTGTATGCAGGCAGGCGATGGGTGTTATTTACTCGCTGAACTGGGTTCGAAACTCCGTAGTGTACGAATTTTAATTCTCTAACCTGTATGATAGTATTATTTGTATTAAATTATTAATTATTTCTACTATTATCACGCATTCGTTTTAAGATTCGACTATCACCTCGAGCAAGGCTTGCTCTTGTGTAGTAGTTGAAAATTTTCAGTTTCAAACATATACAAGAAGTCTATCAAAAGAAGTGAAGGCTCTTTTACCAATAATTGAGTATGAAAATTTTACATTACAAATGCATTTACTACGCATTCTACTTATTATCAAGATATGAAAACAAAATTTGGACATAGGTAAAGTGCGAACCGCTGCATATTTGACATAACAATAGTTATGCAGGTAACGAGTGCATATATTGAAATTGATTTACCTTTCTCGTATATTAAAGTTTATTTCATTCTGTAACATATGCTGTCCCTTTCTTGGTAGTCGGGGAATTTGCCAGGCATCGCGCGGTAAGTAAAATTAAATCGGGGGCGCCGAATGAAGGTTCCGAGTACTTGCACTTTGTGATCCGTTATTGTTATGTTGTTTAATTGGAAAATGTATTCATAAAATTAAATCTTCAGTCTATTTATAAATCATTTCTTCCGGGATGTTTTCTCCCCCCGTTATCACTGATTAGCAAAATAAAGAACATTCCTTAATACTGAGTTGGTTCAAATGTACGTATTGACCTATCCCGAATGCTAGATCTATCTGATAAATTCATTTACATAAAGACGAAAAGGTACATGGATGTATGTTTTGGATTAATTGTTCATACATGAATGCATTTGAAAAAGTACGGTCAAAAATACATATTACCTTACAATGAAAGAAACAAACATAATGTCCACCATGTATAGTCTATCATGTGCTTTAAGATGGAGCAAAACACACAAAAATCAAAGCTTTAAATTCATCTAAAAACACATTTTTGCGATTGTCTTGGTAATTCCGAACATTTCATCGTATCCATTGCATGATAATGGATGTAAACATTAAGAAAGTTCTACGCCCAAGAACAAGTAATTTATTGATAAACATCTGGACCTTTCAAACAACTCTAACGCAAAAGAAGAATTGAACACTCTCTCCACCATGGCAACACCTATATGTTGATAGATCAATAAGCAACATTTATTATATGTATGTATGTATGTATGTATGTATGTATGTATGTATGTATGTATGTATGTATGTATGTATGTATGTATGTATGTATGTATGTATGTATGTATGTATGTATGTATGTATGTATGTATGTATGGATGGATGGATGGATGGATGGATGGATGGATGGATGGATGGATGGATGGATGGATGGATGGATGGATGGATGGATGGATGTATGTATGGATGTATGTATCATACTGTACGTACTGCACACCTTGTATGTGTCAAGCGAATGAGAAGACAATTAACAGGTCGTCTCTGGTCTTCATTCAAAACAAAATGTTTCTATTTTAAAGGAATAATATCCTTTTTGGTGTCTCATTACAGAAACAAGACGTGCTCATACAACCTGTAATGTTTGATGCCAAGTCACATTGGTATAAATAGCTAAAGCAGCCAAAGCAATTCCGATTGTTTAAAATGGAAATTTCCATATATCTATTTCGAATAATATAAAATCAGCATGTTCTTCATACTTGGCAACATATATGGAATGGAAATTCTACAAACTAAAGAACATTAAACCCAGTATTGGACAGTGACATCCCACATATAGAACAAAAGAGGTTGTATACAATACATTTGTACATTTCTTGAGTTTTAGCTTTGGTTGTCTCCATATAGCCACTATTGTGCTGAGGTTCCGTGAAACGCTACATACATACATACATACATACATACATACATACATACATACATACATACATACATACATACATACATACATACATACATACAGCATTAAAGACTTATTATTTTAATCCAATCAAAGCGTGATAGTTATGAAATTATATATTTGGTATTATGTTTAGTGGACATTGTACTTAGTCCTGCCCATTGAATACAGACAAAATTGCAAAGAACTGAGTATATGAGTATAGTTAGAACATAACCCCGTATTCTAGTTTTTAAATGTTTAAAGTTTATAACACGCAACAGAAACTTAGAACGAGTTGTATAGTATAACGATCTAGCCTTAAAATATGACCTTTTGGCTATAACAGGAATTTATAAAGTTAGGCAGAATAATAGCTAATACATTGTTGACCATTCTTTATAGCTGAAGTCTTTTGGGGTTGAGCGTGGGTAGGTTATTTTCTTTTCAGAGTAAGTTTGGAACATTATTTGATTAGCTCAGAATATTTACGATTTGATTAATATGCTCAGATTGGGGAATGATTTAAATTTTAGAGTCCGTACGATAATAGGTCCGACAGATATGCAAGTGTAAGACCATGTAATGGTGAATGACAGAATTAAGACAAACCAGATACGTGTTTTAAAGAAACCTAGGGTCATCTGAAACAGGAGTCATAAAATGATATTTTTAGAATAGCTATTATTAAAGGCGATCTAAAGAGAATTATCATGACTTCGACAGGAGTGATACAATTTTTGAGAAGGTAATCATGATTGGCTAAGCTAACGAGGCAGTAAGTTTCCTGGATGAAATTCAGGGTTTTAAAGTAATCTCCCTTGCGATCTTGCTCAGGTCGAGTCTTTCTGCCGAAGGGAAACCCTTGCTCCTATATCAGTATAAAGTACTCTTCCCGTTAAATTATCTACCCAGGGAACAAGAGGTCTTGAAATTTGAAAGACCCGGACCAAGAGACGTAACAGAGAGGAATTTTCTGACGATAAGCGAGCGAGAGCTTGGGGAGACAGAAAGGTGTTGTCTCACTTGCATAAAATATGTGTTAATTGATGTAAGTCTGTAATTATTGGATTAATTTATTCATTTTAAATTCATAATGAAATTTTTTCGATGAGTTCATAATTTAATTGCCTTTATGCATTTTGTCTCAAATGTTACTTGAATCATGTATTGTATGAATGAGTTCGGATTTAGGATTAAGGTTTCGTGTTCCATTTAGTGTAAATATTTCAAGCATTTCTTCGCATAATCATTGTGAGAATCAATATATTTGTCTTAAATGCTTTGTATCATATGTGCTGAAAACTGATGTTTCTTTGTCTGGAAATGAATATCAGTGAATTGCCAATTATTAAAGTAGCGTAATTATGACCAGGAGTTAAGTCCATTAATTCGTTTCTGTAGTTAAGTTGAGAATTCTTTTCAGCCGACAATCGTTGGTATTATCATAAAGGAAGCTGACGTAGACGGTCAGCATCGTCAGCTACTTATATAAAGTCCACACAGAAGCAGTACTAATTATCGAAGATGTATGATTGTGTCATACTTCCAGTTAGGAATTCGAAGAGCACCTAGAAAATACATACATATATTGTCATGGGATTAGGAGTCTATGTCAAGAGGCGAACTGACCATAATAGCTTCGTTCTCATGAATTAAGATAGACGATATCTGGCGAAAAGGGTGGGAATATGGTTTGATCACAAGAGAATAAAAAAAACCACTTGCACGCATTTAAGTTTGTTACTAAATTTTTTTTTGAAGGAAAAAATAGCTCCGTCCTGTATTGCACAGTTGGAAAAGAGCACAGTCTACAACCAAGACGGTTGATGCCTGAAGAGGCTAGATTAAAGAGAGATCGAAGGAAAAGAAATACGACAACGCCGACCTATCACGAACGTTTATTTTGAAAACACTGGAAGCACCAGACGATGCTGACATCCCTGCATTGAGTTTTACAAGTCACTCGATCATAAGATGAAATTTGTTCTATTAGTATAACAGAACGGATCATTAAAGTTCGCATAAATTTAGTAACTATTTTTAAGAGTAAGTGTATCGTTCAAATGTCATGTTCAATCTCCTTTTGTTTAAATAACTGATTAAATTGGTATATTTTACATACGGGGCTCGTGTTGTTCTATCGCTGGTCAGATCTCTGTTATTGCATTCATCAAATTTATATTTTATGTAATTGTTTATTCGATCCGGGCAATAACACCGTGGTCGATCATCTAGATAACGATAACCAAAACACCATAAGGTGTGGAATCATCGCACCTCCTGACACCCTTTCTATAAAACATTTAATGTGACTATTAATTGGATCATATTAAATAATCTTTTTTCCTGTCTTAAATTCACTTAAACCAATAATAATTTTCTTTCAATAATATGTTTTGTCAGCGGAAACAAAACCTACGGCGTCTATTCTATAAGAATTCTGGAAGAACAAGGTCAGAGAACCTGTGATGCCATTTTTAAACACCGGGGATCAAGTATAACTGCGCTAAAAGACAACTTTGTCCAGGTGTCTGAAACTGTGAACCGTATTGTGTGGTGGAATTGTAGTCCTCTGTGTTGCCTTTTATTCCTCCTAAGTGGATAGTCATATCGACGAATTAATTTAGAGCATGTGACAGTAGCGTAGCCTAGAGTTATCCTGAGAGGAAAAAAAGACTCGCACACACAATATGTAACAATCTTTGTTTGCTTTGATTTCATTACCCGAGACTGAGATATATCAGCAAAAGGTAAGTAAATACTATCTTATTAGCTCCGCATGACCACAAAACTGCATACATGTTTTGTTCTGAGTCGACTGATAGAGCGAGTTTGATATGACATAGGGATACGTCGTTGCCGTCAAGCTGGGACGTATTTATATGCCATATTAAAGAATTCTTACTTCAGACTCAGTATAAAACACGAATTCGGTCTTTCATTTATTACATAACCCATATTTTACGTATTCTAGATATTTTTAGCTTTTCTTTAAAATTGAAATTAAAAACAAACTGTTATTTATTAAAGTCTGTCTGTCCATCTGAGGTTTAAGTCGCGTGCGGCGGACATGTGCACCTGATTAATTTATATACAAAATTTCTCGTCTATGGGTAACTTTTCAGAGCCCATCGACAATGTAACGCATGCACCACAGACTTTTTAATATACATGTCCGGAAGCGGGATAGGAGGCGAAAAGTCATACGTCACATGATGGCTTCTGCTGTTCCATGGTTAGATTTCTTGCATCTGCATTTTGAAAATGCAGCGTCTACGCTTTTGACAGTTGGGTTTGTAACGTATAGTTTGGAAAGGAAGAGATGAAAGGAGTATATGGGCAGTTTTTGTAATTATTTGCACCTTAATTCTAGTTGTAGTGTGGATTTTAAAAGCTCGATTCACCGCACCTAAGTAGTTCGAATGTGGACATGATAGTAAAATGATATGTTTGCCTGTATCAAGTAAAGTATACACAGAACAAGGATATGTTTGCCTGTCTCAGATAAAGTATACATAGTACAAGGATATTTTCACCTGTCTCAATTAAAGTGAATACAGTACAGGGATATGTTTGACTGTCTCAAGTAAAGTGTACACAGTACAACGTTATGTTTGCCTGTCTCATGTAAAGTATACACAGTACAAGGATATGTTTACCTGTCTCATTTAAAGTGTACACAGTAAACACAGTACAAGGATATATTTGCTTGTCTCAATTAAAGTATACACAGTACAAGGATATGTTTGCTTGTCTCAAGTAAAGTGTACACAGTACAAGGATCTGTTTACCTGTCTCAAGTAAAGTGTACACAGTACAAAGATATGTTTGCCTGTCTCAAGTAAAGCATACACAGTACAAGAATATGTTTGCCTCTCTCATTTAAAGTGTACACAGTACAAAGATATGATTGTCTGTCTCAAGTAAAGTATGCACAGTTAAATAATAGATTTTCCTCACTCAAGTAAAGTACACACAGTATAAGGATATGTTTGCCTGTCTCAAATAAAGTATTCACTGTACAAGGATATGTTTGCCTGTCTCAAATAAAGTATATACGTAAAGAAGAGTGATTGCCACGATATACCGGTATATTGCGGTTTTCTATTCTTTCAACACATACTGCAATACCTTTTTCTGTGCCTCGATTTTTTCACGTTCTTACTTTCTTCTTACAAAATGGTGTGTTCCACATAATTAGTCCAATTTAATTCAAGAACCATATTTTCTTTTTCACTTTGATACACGCTTACCACAAGACTGCAAAAGAATGTAAAACGCGATTCACATTATCATTATTCGGTCTTCGGGTAAAGTTTGATGGGTGTTGCGATAAGGCAAGGGCAGATGATATTTTTCTATTTAATACAATATTTTATAAACTTTACTTTGCGTCATCTGTTTGTGTCGTGTTCCTAATGACACTAAGTGAACATTATTCAATCCAGACTTCACAAAGTAAACCATGAGGTTCGCTTGCTCAGGAATGAAACCCTAATCATGTTGGATGAGGATCCTTGGAAACTCTGGAAAGCTCAACAGTAGAAGTTTCCACTCCTTTCACACAAGCAGCCTGGAAAAAGGCTATGCATTCATGATACTTCCGTACCCTCAGAAAGAGTAATTAGTACAGCAGGAAATAGTATTACAACAGAGGACTGCTCTGAGTTCAGACTTTGTCTAGATGTTAATTTTCTCAAAAAAAATATGCAATGACTTATTTTCCGTCTTGCAGAAAAATTAATAAAGATAGTTCAAGTGTGTTGACGCTTATAACACATTGCTACTATGAAGTTTCAATTCAAACACGGAATTTGCAGTGAGATTTTTATATGCTGATAATTTAACAGCTTTCAGGTGTTTGAAGACTTGTTTCATTTTTGTTATTTTTTCATGTTCATTTGAATACCATTGAAGTCTTACAAGGTAACATCACTTAGAGATGTATTTTGCAAGTGGTAAATGTTATAGTAATTATTTTATTTTTTCACTAATTATTAGTGCAATGCAATACGTATTACCGTATGATTTGTTATATGGCAGTATTTCGCAATACGGTTTGGGATGTATCTTTGCTTCCCTGGAACAACAATTCGTTTGCCTTACTGAAGTTAATAATATATGGAATTATGTTTAATTTACATTTTAGTTCTTTGTTTTTATTTTGTTTTTACGCGTATCGGTCAAAAACAGCTGAAAGTTGTTTATTATTGAGTACAAAAAATGTATTCCATTTCTTCCTACACTATGTGTTTCTAAATGACACGTACACCTCGGGCTTTAAGAATGTTTCTACTTTAAGGTCTCCAAAAAATTATAAGTGACAGTTTCAAGGGGAAAAACAATGAAGTGAAGAAAAAAAAACCGTCTTAGAAACGTCTTTTGTAAAGTTGCGCTTGAAATAAAGATCCATCTGGATTTCGATCTCCTCACTAATATTTAGTTGACAGCTATTAAGTTTTACGGATTAGGCAAAAACATATTCGGAGGTGAAATCCGGACCGGGGAAGGGGGAGGGGGCTAGTGAGGAATTTCACCTCCTTTGCTCCTATGTGCAAGCGCCCATGCGTGTATTAAATTCATATAATTCAAACTTATAAGTGTTGGTCGTTTAATGTTTGGAACCAGTTTCTTCTCCAATATTGGACAAACATATTCTCAAACAAAAAGCATAGGGGTTGTATAAATGCGTGCAAACACAGAGGACAATTAAATTCTCCTTGTTGAAACTGAAAGTTTTACTTGAAAAAGAGATGCAGCTTGTTGCATGATAGTATACCCCGATCTTCTCATGCATCACAGGATTAAATACATCACTTCTAATTTTGTTAAATTATGCAATATGGCGTAAATCAGCACTGCCTAATGAAAACACTCTTACGCCTAAGGATTTATATAATTATTTATCCGATATAATCAGGCTGTATTTAGTGCGACAAATATCACCTCTATTCCTCTTTTGAAACCCCATTTTAAAATAAGTTTTAAAATTTATTATCTTGAATTGAATTGGAATAGCAATACTATTACCAGACATAGCTACTGAGTAATCGGAGGAGAAATGCATATATACGTTACCATAAGAATAACAAAGGCATTATATAAGGCCAAAAATTATGTGATATAGTGTGCAGATAAGAATGGTTATGATTATTACCGACACGTACTGCACTTAACAGCTTGAATGTGCAATTAATTTGATTGACATTACAAAAGATTTACACCTCAACTGCACTTCATAGCGTTGCGCAAACACTGGCAAGTTGTTTGCTCGACACCCGCTCTGACCTGCAAGTTATTTAGGGCAAAACATGTGGGCTCAAGTACCAACAATGATCTAGTTACGTAAAGTCGTTGCCCAATCAAAGCGGACTATCTAAATGTTAATATATTTATATTTTCTCTCTTTAATCTTCAAAGGAATGGGGTTTGTGGAGCACTTACTTTTATATGCAGTACGTTTGCATTAATAAATTTATTCAGTAGTCGATCATGCTGTGTACGTTACGTGTTTGCCCATATAGTTTTGTCAGAAATGTGTTGATCATTTTAACACTGCCCTGTTTTGCAAATTAAAATGATCTGATTTGCCATTTATCTTAAATATCACTTTATGAAAGGGATACCTTTGTGGATAAAGGGACATCGGACGTTGAGTATAACATAATTTTATGATTTTGTATAATTAATTTTCTTGTTTGTTTTATTATGCATTATAATTACACTACACTGAGCAAGAGGCCGAGGTTATCTATGATTAGAAATCGCATTTTTGTCTGCTGCCGAAAAGTTACAGTGTGCATGTGTCTCTGTGTTTGTCTGTCTGTCTGTTCGAGCCTTTTCATTCTTTTCAGCTCGAGTCCTATTATATACAAGAAAAGTCATTATTTAAACATCAGGCAAAGTCTGTAACAAGCACTATTGTTCGTATATCAATTCAAGTATGTAACAAACAATAGTGTCCATGCCTATTAATTTTCATTGACCGTTACTCCTCGTTCTCACAGTATGTCGTTAAACGACATTTATGTTTGGTCACATGCAATTGAAATGTTTCAGCCACTTGTCCTAAACTAGAAATCAGTTAACTATTTTTGATGGAAAATAAAGTCTCTTAAATGGTGACAGAAATAAAACGATAAATACGTTTGTTCCATAGCTATGTAACTCTATGTTATTATTGGTAAAGTAGATTAGTACATACCGCTCACAAGTACCAACATATACATATTTTGTTTTGTTCTACGTATTTCATTCCCAAGAAGATTACACGTGTGTATACAAAGCAAGAGGATTGAAGATAAGGTTTTCAACTTACAAGTTTTTTCCATTGCAAACATATTTAATTAGCATACAGGCACGATGTCTGGAAAAAGTCAAGACAGTTTACATACCTACATATATCCAAACAAGAGGGATGAAAGAAGAATAAACAGCAGAGAGATAGTGATACATGTGGTCTGGAATGTAAACATTTTTGAATCACAATCGTGATGGAACAAAAAGCAACCATGTAACAGATTCTTTTTATGTTAATAATAAATGTATGCACTTCTTCTGTAGCAAAATGTTCCTTGTCGGTGGGTGGTGGTGCTAAAGTATAAAGTTTACTGCTAAAAAAGGTGTATCAGAACTAGTATTTATTACTGATAATCTGCCTTAAAGTTAATTTCTTGTTTCATTAAATAGTCTGCATTAAAAACATTATGGCCATTTTATTCTGGAAATCCGTACGAGAAAGAAGGATTACCAAATGCAAAATATATTGGAGCAGACATTTTGTGCTTGTCAACTAGCCTTGCATATTTTTTTTTTATATAAGTCGTGTCCTCTGTATAAAGGCTTCAGTCACCTAGATTTTGAACTATTGTATTAGGGGGCAAAGGTAAAAGTAGAAAAGAGGATTGTATGAAGAAAGAAAACACTATAACATATAAGAAAGAAGGGAGAAAGAAGGGTGGAGCAGAGGACATTAAGTAACAGGAGTACTGTACGAGTATAAGCAAAGAACAGGTTTACATATAAATCTTATAAAACTAGTTCCATTAATTTATTCCATTCCTGGAATGTCTATTATATTAGAGTATTTTGGTCTTCATTACTGTCCATTACTTTCCATTACAGCCCATTACTGCCCATTACTGTCCATTACTTTCCATTACAGCCCATTACTGTACATTACTGTACATTACTGTGTTTAGGGAGACAGGACCGCTAACATCACACGGAAAAGAAATTCGCTATAGTATTCGTACACACTTCCGTTTGTGTTGTAACTCTCTTCCAATTTTAAAACGAAAAATCATTAAGGATATATACAAAATGCACAAAATCTTAGTCATTTCATTCATGAATGAAAAACTTCTAACCTGTTGAAAGAGGGTCCCAAAAACATTCAACTTCGCCACTTGTCTAAATATCATGTTTTCTTGCATCACACGATGACATTTATCCTGTGTTAACGTATATATATATATATATATATATATATATATATATATATATATATATATATATATATATATATATATATATATATATATATATATATATATATGAGAATTAATCATTAGGTCGTCATGCGAATGTGTCTGCTATATGAACACGGTTCATATAACACCGATTCAGTGCCATCATTTTTGTTGATGCGTGCTTAGTTGTGACAGGATATAGGCTGGTGTGTGCAGGCAAGGCGATGGGTGCCATTTACTCGCGGACCTGGTTTCGAAACTACGTAGAGTATGAATTAAAAATTCTTTTATATATATAATATATATATATATATATATATATATATATATATATATATATATATATATATATATATATATATATATATATATATATATATATATATATAATATATATATACACGCACAGTGGCGAACATAAGAGCATATTAATAAATCAAATAACTTTATAATGTGTGACAGAAGTAAAGCTATCTAAAATACAGAATAAATATTAGAACAATGAAACATTTCTATCTTATAATATGGAAATGAAAAGAATAGTTTCCAAATTCAAGTACCTCTACAGATGGAGATATTGATTCGTAAAGTGGAGCACTTAACGATAAGAATTTTCAGGTTGTAAACATATAATGAAACTTTGAAACAATAAGTACCCTGGCTATGGTGCTATTCACGACCATTGAGCTCAAGGTATAGCGGTTTTCTCGTTGTAAGAACTTTGCTCCTGCATCGTGGAGGGAACAGAACTCACCACATTAAATTAATATACCATGGAAATAAACCACCCTCAGGTAACTCTCCATACATTCTATTGGATTATTTAAATTTGATCAATGCAGAATATAATATTCTAACAATAAAATATGCTGCATCTGAGAAACCTTATTTTCAAAGGAATTTGTAACAAACTAAAGTTGTCCACAGCAAATTCACTCAATTTCTTAACCTTGCAGTTGACTTTTACTGTACTTATATTGTTTGCACGGTCGTGCAAAATCTTTTAATTTAATAGTTTGACTTTGAAACTTTTTGAATTCCTTAAAAATTTGTTTTTTGCTTAGAAATTCATTGAATTACAAGAAAAACTCCTTGAATCTTTCCCAAAATTCCTTGAATCTTTCCCAAAATTCCTCGAATTTATATAAGGTAATTTAAATGTAATTCAGCATAAAATATTTTACTTTAAAATTCCGAGGTTTTTGCTGCTGACATATTTTCCAAAAGGTGATAAATAAATAAATAAATAAATAAACAAATAAATAAATAGAAATTGGGGAATCAAGTGACACATGACACTGATGTTACCATATAGAGTGGCATCCCTTTGCTCTAATTTGTTCTTGTGTAAGATTGTATGGTGAGATCTTTCTACTGTTGGACCTATTTTTGCGATGATAATCACAAACAGACAGAGACATAGAAAGATTTCCGTAAAAAAAATATCCGAAAACTGTTTTGAATCTTCAGAATAATTCTCTGATGCTGTACGAACAATTGCTTATAATTTGGCCCAACCAACATGGCGCTGAAATGATCATGCATTCTTGGAAGACTTAAAGACACCAATGACTGGCTCTTTTCCCGCTTTGTTTGCTTTCCCGACCAGGGTCCACTTTGGTTTCTTAAGTGATGTGATGTGATGTGATTATGATTTTTAACGTAGACTTAACAATTTTTCAGTCATATCGCTACGATGTCTGCAGTGTGGCAGTTTATAGTGATGTCTAGCACTGGGGCATCATGCCGCAGACATGTAGCATGATGTCCCACCCAGTCACATTATCCTGACACCAAGCCAACCAGTCCTAACACTAACCTCTTAATGCTGAGCGTTAAGCGAGGCAGCTGTTAGTACCATTTTTGTAAGTCTATGGTATGACTCGACCGGGAATCGAATCCACGACCTCCCGCATCCTAGGTGGACGTTTTAACCACTAGGCCACCGAAGCGGGTTTCTTAAGTAGTTCAAGGCAATAAATATCTCTAAAGACCAGAAGTTCAGAGTATATATGTTTAGAGAAATTGTAGTTCGGTAAGTAATTGTAAACATGTTTGTCCTTAAATTGCAGAAATGGGTTCGAACTGGGGTCGAGTTTCTTCAAATTTTCTGTGCACCATTTTAAACTTTTTTTCCGAGATCTTAATAAAACAAGGTGCTCATATATGATTTTTACTATAGTGATAACTCCATTCAAAAAATAATTGGAGTTCTACCGAGGTTGTCATCAATGCAAGTACATCATGACATCCGTCTTTGGAAATGTATTGATGCACGAACATTTTATCCTCAGCATTCCTGTTTTCGTGTGCCCAAGTACATCCGTTTCTTTCAGAAAGTATTCCTATTAAGTGGCTCTGGAATTTTATCCTTCATTTGACGTTCTATAGTACATATTTTACGAACTTTGCCTTAAAAGTTATAGTTATCAAAGTCGCTTAAGCTTAAGACTGACGACGACTGGGTTTGCTCCCTAACATGCCCATCTTCAGGAACTCCACCCACCTCTTCAACTTTTCGAAGAAACAACATTATTGGCAGCATATTATGTACTTCCATTAGAATCATTTTTGTTACGTATAGGGACTTTTTGAGCAGAGTTTTCAATGATGGGGATAACCAAACACCCTGCACATTAGATTTACCAGATAAGGGTGCCAAGACTGGCACGCTAGTGATGTTGCCGATTAGCCCATTGCTCTCGACAATCGAGGTTTTACATTTCTTCCTTGTGCAGTGACAGAAATAATGCACTTCATTCGCCTGCCCAGAAAGCTCCACAGTATTCAAAAGTTCATTCCAAAGAACGTGGAGATCTATCCCGCTTTTCTTTGAGTCACCAATCACTGCCTCAGCCATGATGCATGTGTTAAGTGGTTCAGTTATGATAATGAAACTATCAATTTGTTTTCTGTTCTTATTGTTCGGAACGTGAAATATATTTTTACCCTATAAATAGACACGAGTAAGCGTTTTTTTTTTTCAGCATAATGACTTTCATAAATGACGTCTAGCATATAAACAGATGAGTTATTGTTTTTCCGACATAGTAACTTTTCGATACAATGCAATGTTATGAATGCGTATTGGGGATTGTAAACACAAATCGTTTGACCAGCAAGAAAAGTGATTGACAAACATATTTTAACCTATCAAAGAATATGTTCAAACAACATTGATTCCGTGCACCTATTGTATACGTGTCTATCATCGATTAACAAATCCAAAGTGACTCGACACCGTATACCTGGTATTAAGCAGTTTTGTTTTCATAAACTTTTATTCATGATGATTGTTTGGATAAACTCAGACTTGACAGTCACCATAATATGTTCAATCACTTACCTTGAATTAAAGACCCACAAGAATGTGTTTGTTACAGAATTGCATTGGAAAAAAAGAGACTCGGTGAAGGCAAGAAATTTAAACGTAAACTTCTATCATCAGGTTTTAGGTATGTGCACATTGTTAAATTACGTAACATGTTTCATATTATATTTCATACGTGAATGTAATTTTCTCTTAGGATATTCAATGAATGTGAACACGAATTGAGCCATTGAATAGTTTTGCATGCTAACATGAACCTCAAGCGTCAATTCAATGACAAACGAACCTTTTATATGCACACACTTGAATGCAACAGGTACATTCGTCTTCAATAACGCATGACCTCGTCATAGTTCGTACATACATGCATGCATGAATACACATATACATAGACACATACATATATACCTATATTGAAATTATAATATCATGGATAAAAGGTTTGAACAATTTTATATCATTGATGCTTTTCGTTCGTCTTAAAATCGTTATAGTATTTACGCACCCTAT
Source organism: Potamilus streckersoni (assembly GCA_016746295.1). Lineage (NCBI taxonomy): Eukaryota > Metazoa > Mollusca > Bivalvia > Unionida > Unionidae > Potamilus > Potamilus streckersoni. Next base: position 2,322,743 of record JAEAOA010001395.1, read on the forward strand.
CGTTTGTCTGCAAGCCCCCTTACATATAAGCGATAGGATGTGTTAATACTATAATGGATTTTTAGGAAAACCGTCAGCGGTTTACCAATTATGCTCCCCATTTTGTTAATGTTGGCACAGAAATTATAAATTAATACAGTTCACTTTCCTAATTCAAAAGGGAAAAAAAGACAAAAAAACCTATATGTTTATTCAAACTAGGTACTTCATTGACGGGAAGTGCCATACTTAACATTCCACTACTCAATCATCTAAGAACAAATTCATATATTTTTGGTCATAATATTATCAACGTATGTTTGATGGACAGTTAGAAAATATTATATTATTTCAATCGAGTGAACTATCAAGATTATGTCCTTAGAAAATCCAGTAATTCTTGGCCTAGCATAAAAATAATATACGTTAGCTAAACGTTTACTTCTGGTAATAAAACTGCTTTGCTCACGTGAAATTGCTTTCTTGCAATAATTTTGTTTAAGGAATAGTTTTAAAATGTCATATATTTCACGTTAAAAAGGCCATTCCACTTTTGAAGTCATCTGTGAAATTCGTCTGGGACTGATATTTAAAATGTTACTGCTTTAGCGTCTGTGTTATATCGGTACTTGTTAAATATGTTCGTCTTTGTCGCACACTTGTGCGATTGAGATTAGAAACAGAGTTAGGAAACGACCATTAAATTTAATGGGGTGTGGTGTTAGAGATGGATGTGGGGACATGGGATTAAAAATAAAAAAAGAAAAATTCTTGCTCTGAGTTTTAGAAAAAGAGAATTAATGATGTCATTTATATTAGTTAAAGAAAAAATTATTTGAGGTAAACGATCAAAATTAACAAATATCGGCTCGATTAATTCCCTAGTACCCCACCATGAAATAACCGGTCTCTTGAGGTTGATATTAGGAATTTGTTTTCTAATCGGAAGACTTCATATTTATACAGAACAACTAACCTCTAACTGAACATTTGGAAAAACACTGACGAAAACATGTTGACATAATATAGAAATAATAGATTAGTATAATGGATTCAGTTCATTAATTCGTAAGAAAAGAGCAGCACGGACTTGACTTTCATTGTCACGTATTCACCTGGATGCCCTTATGTAACAAGCGAACACCATACGTCACTCGCTAATACAATGTTTCCACTTCTTAAGTATTTAGTTTATTTTTTTACGCAAAATAGATGTAAATATCCTCTATATATCTACTAAAAAAACGTTGATTTTCTTTTTATTATATATTTTTACAGCAAAAAACGTCAAATGGCAAGAATTGTTTTACCATTATATGCCAATGGAATAACAGTTGCATTACTATATTTATAAACAAACAAGTTCCGAAATTTGTAATAATTTTAGGACAGCGAATTTTTACAAATCTATCTTGTATAAAACAATGACACAGATTGTGTATTTTGTCAAAAAACTGTTATCAACGACCATGAAGAGTTTTGTTTTCGTTAACATATTTTTGCACGGATTAATAGTATAAATATAATTTGTAAATGGGATAAATAGGAATATCGAAATATCAGGAAACGATCATTTGTATATATATTGCATCCTCATTTTCGTGTCCAAAGTTGAGCTTTTGTCCTTTGCAACCTCGCACTGGTTTCGTAACAGACGCTGCACCTGATTTTGATTGTCAAAAAATTTCTGTTTGCAGTCATAACTCATCAATGCCAGATTTTCCGGTCATTTTCAAACATTATTATAATTATTTTGAGAATTACAATCAAAACTTAAAACAATGTTATTGCTACATTTAATCAAGGGTGCTGTTAATACTCTTGAAAGTGTGTCTGTTGCAGAGTGTAAAAGGCACCTGTATGGGTGTCAGTATCTAACAGCAACAGTTCGTGTAGTTTCAGTCACTAATACTTTACAGACTTCATTTGGAAATTTAATTAATTAATTAAATTTATACCTGAAGACTACATTTTTATTTTGTTTTATGGCATTTTCTCACCTCCTTCTGCCTTTTTGAATGGCCAGTGGATTTCCTAGGGTCGAGTGTTCGTACATGGATGAAAAAATTAGAAATCAAGGAAAACCCCAAACAACAACAACAATATGTTAGACGTGAGAGAGAGAGAGACAGACAGACAGACAGACAGAGTTTACATGAGAAGAAGTAATGAAAAATGAAACAGGAAAAAATATGGAATTACAGATTAGAATAATATTGCATTAAATAGGACAAAAAAGTAATTCTTAAAGTAACGAAGCCACTGCGGCGATAATGTAAATTTTTCCTACTGATCTCTTTAAATGTCTCATTAGGAAATAATAATAATAATAATAATAATAATAATAATAATAATAATAATAATAATAATAATAATAATAATAATAATAATAATAATAATAATAATAATAATAATAATAGTAAAAATAATAATAATAATAATTATTATTATTATTATTACTACTATTATTATATTTTTATTATATATATATATATAATTTATATTATTTATATTAAAATAATAAATAATAATAATTGTAATAATAATGATAATAATAATAATAATAATATATTTTTTAATTAAATAAAATTAGGAAAGATGAAGAATAAATCATGTCCTAACTTGAACTAGATGTTGTTTCAATTGAAGTTGAAGACATTTACTAAAAATTATTTTGGATGACATTGTAATTGGTCATAAAAAGAAGAATAAAATTAAAGAGCAGCTTTCATTCAAAAGAAATAAAAACGAAATTCATTATTTAAGTCAGTTTATATTATAACGTACCAAAATACACTTGCAGTTATACAAAATGCTTCGAACTGAGAACTAGGGCATACGGCAAATTGCATATGTTCTGATGTTAAGTATATGTAATTAAATTGCTTGTGTGTTGTGTAAAAAATAAATCTTTTTATTTTATTTTTGTTTCATTACATTTTATTGTAAAATTTAATGTCATGGGATTTGATATTTTTTCAAGAAAATTATATTTATTTAGAACGCAAAGTCTATTGCAGAAGCATTATTTTTAGCTCACTCTGGTTCATAGTTCACAACGATTGATTATTTCCAAGGTCTTGTCGGCCCACGAATTTTCCATTTGTAAACAAAGTTTTCCTTTTATTGGATCTTCATTGGAATACGCGACAAATGACTTGTTGTAAGTGACCAAGTGAAGTGTTGCGTGATCTAAAATTATGTTTAAGTCTAAGGGTTTTAGTAGTTTTGGACTAGTCGTTAATATCTTGAAGGAACAAGGTGTTTCTTATTTTGGTGCCAGATTGTTTTTCATCTTTTTTATCTGAAAATTTATTCTCTAGAAGACTAAACGAATCTACTGTTTATAAAAAGTTCTGGCAGAAAAAAAATTCAGTGGAAGTTTTTGGAATTATAAAGCCGGAATATTATTCTTGATTCAGAAATTCAACGTTAACTTCGGACATATCAATACTTCATTCATCTGACGTCATCGTCCGCCATCTTTAAATTTCGCCGGAATTCGAACGTGGTTTCATTTATGACATTTTATTGATAGTATTTATATTTTATAGATTCCAGGATTAATGTTTGGATTATATTCACAAACTGTAAGCCCTTTTTCATAATTTATTGTGTTTATTAGGGAAATAAATTACTTTTGCTAAAATTTACAAAGCTTGTTGGCTTCACCCTTTTTTTTTATTACTTTGAATGAGCCGAGATTTGTAACAAAGAAAATTGGGGTTTTCGTTCTTGGATATATAAATTTTGGTTAATTGATTTCAGAGAATTTTTTTGAAATTTAAATTCCCTTGGTTTTTAAATCCCAAGTACTATTTCACATTTTGTTTGAAACCTTTAGTAAAGACAATAGGCTTTCATTCACAATATCATCAAAAGTGGAGACTATTCTTTCTAGTCCAACTCAAAAGTCTTATATCTTAAAAATATGAGTTGCTTGAAATTGCCAGAAATTACGATCTTTCTTAGGCAATAGGTTCCATAACAAATCAAGAAATTAAAAATATTTTGGTTAAGGATTTAGTTGACATGAATGTTTTCGATAAATGTGTTTTGGTTTCGATCAGTAAGTTTGTATCAGAGTCTGACATAAAAGTAATGGAATTAAAAATGAAATACAAAATGGAATTGGAGTTAAGGAATCTCGAGCTTCAGAAAGAGAAAGAACAAATGCAGTTGCATTTTGAGAAAGAGGAGAGAGAGAAAGATAAACAATTACAATTTGAGAGAGAGATAGAGAGAGAGAGGGACGGAGAAAGATAAACAAATGAAAATGGAGTTACAGAAAGAACAGATACAATTGGAATTTCAGAAAGAACAAATGCACGTAAAGATGCAAAAAGAGAAAAGCGAACAGGAATTTCAAATTAAAATGAAAGAATTTGAGCTGGCAAGTGAAAAGCACGATCCCACTGCATATACAATTTTAAGTTTTGACATTACAAAATATATTAGGCTAGATCCTTTTTAAGGAAAAGGAAGTAGACAAATATTTTATTTATTTTGAGAAGAAAAAATTTTTTGCTGAAATTTGAAATGGCCAAGGGAGCTTTCGACTCAATTATTACAATGTGTATATTTTGGCAGGGCATCTTAAGGGGTTATGCATTAGTGACTGAGGCTTATCGGCAAAAATTCAGAAACTTATAAAAATGAAACGGGACACACTTAAGTCGAATTTACAAGAGAAAAAGAGCAGTCACTTATGAGATGATGCTTAGCCAAGTCGAACATGATTATGAATGTCTCGAATAACTTACGTTACGTGAAGAGTTTAAAAATTGTGTTCCTAAATGACATTAAGAATCATCTTGAAGAGCATAAGATTGAAACCTTGGAAAATGCTGCTCATGCTGCTGATGAGTATTCCATGACTCATAAATTTCATGTTGGAGGCAAATCATTCACTCAGCTGTCTGCTAGTAGAAAGGTATTTCAGCCAAATAGGACGATTCCTAAAGCTCAGTCTGGCACAACTTCTAAAATGAAACTTATGATATCTTTGATTCAAAATCCTTGTCTATACCTACGTGTACCTAATGCAAGAAAAAAAAGGAAACGTCATTTCTAATTGCTTCAAACTGAAAAATAGGTATTAGAAGATATACCTATCCCAAATGCTCTTATTTCTAAGAGATCAATAAACGGTCACGGTCATGTATTGAATGCAATACATCTGCTGGGTTTAATAAAACCTAGTCTGATTTTATTATGGAGAATTATGAATCATTCATCTCGAAGGGTTCAATATCACTCTTGGGTGATTTGACCAATTCCAATCCCTATTAAAATTTTAAGGGATACAGGAGCTTCTCGGAGTATTTTAGTATCAGGTACTTTGCCTTTTTCTGAGAAGTCTTCTTCTTATGAGAGTACTCTCATTCAGAGAGTAGAGTCCGGCTTTATTAATGTTTTTCTCCATTCTGTAAATTTATCAACAGACTTAGTTCCAGGAACAGTGACATTAGGAATAGTGTATAATTTAAACGTTGAGGGCATTCATTTGTTGCTAGTCAACCACATAGCTGGAGACAAGGTCGTGATTAATCCATTTGTAACTGACAAACCTTCTTTGGATACAAAACTTTATCCAATTGAAAATGAATACCCTGATTTACACCCAGATTGTGCAGTTACAAGATCCATGTCAAAGAAAGCACTTGAGAATGATTTTGATAAGGAAAATATTCTTTTAGCTGACACATGTATTTGTCAGACCTTTGATGAGGTCACTTTCACTCCTAATTTTGATCAATCAAAAGGCATTTATCACAGTAATCCTCTTTTAAATAGTCATTCCATCTTATCTAAACATAGTGATAAATCTGTCGTCGAACGGGAAAAAGATCCCAAAATCTCCTGTTTGTTTCAGAAAGCCATTAGTAAAACTGAAGTCACTAAAGTACCTGTTTTTATTTCACTAAAAATGGAAATTTTATGAAAAAATGGAGACCTCCCGAGGTACATGCTAGTAACGAATGGTCAGTGAACTATCAGATTGTAGTTCCAAAATCTTACAGACAGGAAATACTTAGTTTTGCCTATGAAACACCTCTGGCTGGTCAGTTAGGGATAAATAAAACTTTCACAAGATCTCGGCACACGTATATTGGCCAAAAATCAAATGTGATGCTTGTAAGTTTTGCAGATCTTGTCGTACTTGTCAAATGGTAGGAAAACCCAATCAGAAGATACATAAAACTGATATGCAACTAATTCCTGCATTTAGCGAACCATTTAGCAGAATTATGGTCGATTTGTCTTGTCCCTTTCCTAAGACAAAGTCAGGCAACCGGTACTTTTTACCATTATTTGTCCGTCAACAAGATTACAAGAGGAAAGTCGGAGAAACTGAAAAGCTGCACAAAAGGATAAACCTTCATAGATCTGATTGGATGACAAAAAAGCTGTACAGAAGCTCGGTCGCAGAACACTTATCCTCCCCTGTCCACACTTTCAGTGATATAACACTTATCGCTATTGCTAAGAACCACAGCTGGAGTTCCGAAACCAGGAAGGAAAAGGAATCTTACAGGATGCGCCACCTTAGAACATTGAAACCAAACGGTCTAAACCAAGAAGACTAGAAAAAGAAAACTATGCACTAGTAGAATTTAACTTTTTCTAAATCTTCTTAGTATCCTTCAATTTTTACTATAAGAATAACTGGTATAGAATCAAATATCCGGGATATAATCTGCGTTACATAAATGTACAAAACAGTAAAATAGATGTTGCTTTGGCTTGTAGACTTTTAGGGAATTATACACAGTTTTCAGTATCCGCAATAAGTCTATACAAAATGGTTGCATTTATAGTTTTACCTCATGTGGAGACAGCCATGTAGAGGTTTACAAACAACGTTTTTGTGTTTATTTGTTTGTCTTATATATGTTTTGTATTTGCCTTTGAAAAAGACTCATTAAGAGTCGAAAGCGCTCAGGCTAGTTAGTTACTAGTTTCGCACATGACTTTTCATGTTCGGTGTTGAGTGCTGTGATGTTACATCTCTAGAATTTTGACTTTGTATTGTAAGGAAATAAATATTTGTTGATTTAACTAAACTTTTTTTGCTGCTTTCTGTTATAATGATTAATGCCATAGAGTTGTAGCAATATATACCGGTACTTGTTATAGATAGAAAGAAAAATTATAGGGTATTCGATATTTTTGGACATATATTTGATGACTTGAAACGTAGTTGGGGGTTTTGGGTGGGGGAAAAACTTTTAGCAAGTGAATTACCTACAGTTGGTTTAGATGTATTGCAAACAATAAATCAAAAAGCGCTTAAAAGATTTCCGGGTGGTATTAAATGAATTGTTGAAATAATACCTAAATTTCTCGAATAGAAAAGCATTGTATTATTTTGTACATGATGAATCAGAAATGATGTTAAAATATGCCTCAATCCCCTGTTGGGTAAACAGTGGTTATGTTTCAAGATCCAGATAAATTTAGTGTTGATGCGTGTTGCATTTGTGGAAATTAATTAAATGGGGATAAACTAGTAAACTGTTATCGCATAAAAGGAAAATTTCGATTCATCGTTCATGAATCTTGTGATGCAAACCTTATTCTAAAATATATAGTCATACTATAATGTCCTCTCTTTCTATAACGAAATTAAATTGTAGTAGGCCGAGAACTTGTATGCATAATACAGTGGATTATATTTGCATTTATGTCTAGGTTCGTTACGGTTTATGAATAGAAAGTCATAAACTATTACATTTTATGGATACGAACGGTGCTTATCCATATGGTTACATGGATTGTTACATTTTTAGCTGATGCTTTCGTAACTATTCGTACTATGAGTATAACAATTATGATTTGCATGCGGTTCAATATTTTTACAGGTACCGGTACGAATTCTTAAGCCTTATTTTAAATGAAAAACACCAGATTAGAATTATTTACAGATATCGATGTGCATCTGTTTATTTGTTTAAGAAAGCATGGGACCACAAGATAAATTACCAAATGAAAATATACTAGATAAAGGTAACATTATTTAATGCGATTTAGAATATCCACCATACTTCTTTACATCATACACATAATTCTGACACCTATGTTCCCATAAATGTTTATGTTGGTAAAGGTGATATGTCAAGATATCAACATAATTAGACTGAAGAATTACTGTGCAGACTCATGGTTTCTAAAAAAAAACAAAAAAAAAAATTGCACTAAATTTACTACACCATGCAAATTACATTAATTTAAAGTTATATTTACATTTGGGTATGATAACAACTAAAATATATAAAATATTTAAGTTTGATTTGGAAGACTGGATGAAATCTTATATTGAATTAAACAGCGAAACGTGAGAGCCAATCAAATAACAAAATTTTTAATGACTTTTTATACACTAATAAACAATTCGCTATTCCGTTAAAAACATGGAAAAATTTAGGAAAAAATATTAAATTAATCATAAACTGACCTAATTTTAGAAAATATGTGGCCGTTTTCTCGTTTTCTGAATAGACGAAATTTGGATGAAGACTTATTAATTTTTTGCTGGGTTAAAATTAATTTATATCTTAACCCACCTGTATTTACGGTAATGTGTGTCATTGACTTAAATAAAAAGCGTTTGTATGACTTTTTAAAATCTAATTTCTTTAATTGCATTCTTATAATTTTCAGTTAGTATATACTGATACCGCTAGTTTACTAATATCGATTGTAACTAAGGATCTTTGAAAAACAAATATTGGTTTAAACCAGTTGATTACCATGAAGACCATATATTGTGTTTTAATATATAAATAATAAAATAAAATTAATAAAAACAATTACAAATAGGTGATTGGTATAAGTAAAGGATTTTCCGATCACTATTTTACAAACATGTTATATCAAGATTGTAATAGTATAGTATCGATATCAAATGTCACATATAATCTTTAAGCATAACTTTCACCATTTGATACTTTATATCACTTTCACGACTTGATACTGAATACGGACATTATAGTATTTAGATGTAATCAACTATTACAGATTAATATTTCTTTAAAATATTATGTAATACTAGCCACTCGAAATTCTTAGCCTAAACATGTTTAACCGAAACTTCTGCGACTTTTCCTGAAAAGCGCAAAGGTCATTAGAATGTTAAATACCATGTTCATTAACATTGCGAAAAATATCATAATTAAACCACAAAACTCATTTTTCATTTGTTTACAAATATAATAAGAAAAATTTCAAAACATATTTTAAATCAAATAAAATAATATTAAGAAACTCATTAAAGTAATTAAAATAAATTATTACAATTACATCTGAAATGTTATATATAAATTTAAACAAAATATAATGGAGAAGAGACATTTTCTTTTATAATATAATAAAGAATAACCATCTTTATCGCTCTTTGAAATATAATATTCAGAAACCATCTTCATTACTTTGTATATATAATATAAAATAACTTTCTTTGCCACTTTTTGAAATATTAACTTATTACATTTTTAAAAATATTATATAGTGGCCATCTTTTATACCATTTTAAAATATAATAAAGATTATAAATCTTTATCACTTTTTGAAATATGATAGAATATAGAATAACACTTTTTAACCTTTTTAAAATATGATTTTAATGCTTTTAATATAATATATAATAACAGTCTTATTACTTTCTGAAAGATAATACACAATATACGATAACAACCATATAACTTTTTTAAAATATAACATAGAATGACTATCTTTATCACTTTAAAAATTTAATTTATAATAACCATCTTCATTACTTTGTGAAAATTCATCTTTTAGAAAAATTTTGTTTTATACAGTTTGTAACATTGAAATTTAGTTTCGAAAAAAAATAAATATATAGTTTTACAAATATTTAATCTTGAAATATTTTGTTAAGTAACAAAAATGAGCCAGAAGTGGCATTTGTGAAACTGCTATCTTATATTTCAATATACTTCAATATATTTCACTATACTTCAATATATTTCAATATACTTCAATATATTTCAATATACTCTCTCCTTTCATAAAGAATATCCAGAGTCCCTGGTGGTCGAGTGGTCTAAAGCGATAAACTTTACTGATCTCTTTCAGCTCACCTCTGTCCGCGTGCTTTCTAGTCTAGGGTTCGAGCAATGTATGCGAGAAAGCTTGCCAGTTGTTTCCCTTGGGCAGGTGGTTCTTACTGTGGTTTTCCCGACTTTATCCTCCGCCAGTTAAAATGGCTACCATGTGTAGCTTATAGTGTGCTGAAATTGGAGTTAAACGCGAAACAATAACATTAAGAACGGCTTTATTGGAAATTTAAAAAATGGTTTTATCTAATTCGGTCATGTTCCTGTGCTTGTTAATGTCTGTTCAATGTATCTCTGTCAAAGTTTATAAGCATGTAACACTCAATGAAAAAAATATCATTTCGACAGTGCTCGATATCCAATAGCATAACATTACATATTATCCAGTAGTATTAAATCTATCATGCGATAGTATTACTACAATAGTACGAAGAACAGAGTGTTAGATATGTACAAGGAAGAACAAAAACCCACAAAAACTACTAGTATTATAAAATCTACAAACTTTTGAAGAATACGATAATGAATGATCGACCTAAAATATCTTACATAAAAAGTATATATAACTTTACTATATAATGTATATTATTCTGAACTAGAGAATACAGATTTCAAATTTTGTTTTCATTTACGTAAAGAGCGGAATTGCATACGTGCTCATTGTATCTGACTGTATAAAACTTTCTAGTCTTACTCACGACTAGGTATCTATGATTTTAGCGAAATGTTCTATCGTACTTTTATTGCATTAGTTTTTGTCAATATGTTGTGTTTTGGGAGTTTTTGTCAATATGTCATATTTTGGGAGTTTTTGTCAGAATGTCATATTTTGGGAGTTTTTGTTAATATGTCGTGTTTTGGGAGTTTTTGTCAATATGTCATGTTTTGGGAGTCAATTTCAGGCAACTTTCCACAGTCATGCCATTAGTAATCTGTCATTCTCTTTTACAACAGATGACGCTTTCGGCAAAATTATGGCGTACTAAAAATTATATTGCACAGTAATTGTTTGGAATTTTAAGTCAATTCTTGTAACATCAGAGAACAGCGTCTATAATAAATGAAAACGTCGGGGATAAAATATTTATTCCGCAATTGTCTATTGTTTCAAAATATTTTTTTTAAACCCTGACAAAATGACCTATACGGCTGACGTAAAGTTATCATTGTCGTGAGACCTTGGAATATACTGCCTGCCCACTGAAACATGTATACTGGCTTTTCAATGTCATTGGTTGATTGAAGAAGGTATATACTCCTACCTGGCATACATTTAACCCTCAGAGACGAGACACATAATGAAGTATTCTCTATTTACCGCTACCAACATAATCAATCTTCACTGACTTTCGTTGAACTGGAAACTAATGTGTGTGATTTGTGTGTTATTTGGACTGTTAACGTAAATTTTAACAAATTTTCAGTCATATCGCTATGATGTCTGCAGTGTGCCAATTTATAGTGATGTCTACCACTAGGGCATCATGACACAGACATGTAAGCATCATGTCCCACCCAGTCACGTTATCTGGACACCAGGCCTACCACTACTAACACTAACTTCTTAATGCCGAGCGCCTAGCGAGGCTGCTGCTAGTACCATTTTCATACGTCTTTGGTATGACCCGGCAGGGGTTCAAACCCGCGACAACCTACATCCGAGGCGGACGCTTTTACCACTTGCCAACCGGAACTGTATCGGAAATTCTCCTTCCAGATGAAAAACTCGATTGAATTATCCTAAAATGTATCCGTTCGCATACACCTCAAAGATATTTATTCGGTAAAACTCAAGTTTAGTTATCGGATTGCTTTTTAAGAAGTTATTTATGAAAGAAAATTACAACAAGTTAAAGATATTAAAATTGTGGTTTGGTAACACAGCATTCCCACTCATTCTTTCGTAAATAGGAGCACAGGTGTCATAGTAAGATATGCTAATTTGAAACAGCCATTTCATACTAAATACCAGGATATCATTATGTTTAGAGCAAAATATATTCGTTTGTAGGTACATAGGATTAACTTGATTTTTGAACCAAAAGACTTAAAACGTGACCTAAATAAAACTGCATCATTGTTTTACAGATGAAAGAGGTGGTTTTGACCTAATATTGGTTTTTATTTAACTTATATATCAGCTGAATTCCATGCAAAGGAATATCTCGTACAGGTAACAGATCATGTTTTCATTGTGTTAATCCAAGGCGTAACAATCGATTATACATCTTTTAGGTCTGACTTAAGATTTATTTTCTCCTTACAGAAGCAGGTCAAGCGCCTAAGTTTTTCAGTATCACCTTTGCATAGCATGTAGTGGCACACATATTATCATTCTTGAATAAAGACTATACATTTTTAAATCTTAATGATTAAAGTGACCTTAATGGACAAAATAATACACATAATTACATTGACATTAATGGATCTGATTATAGTGACATTAATGGGCGTGATCGCACACCTGCTTTTACAGATATTAATAGGCATGTTGATAAACCTACTTACACTGACATTAGTGGTCCTAATCATACACTTGACTATAGTGACATTAATGGGCTAACTCGTACATATGATTATAGTGACATTAATGGACAAAATCATCCATATGATTATAGTGACATTAAATGGTCTGATCATCCATATGATTATAGTGACATTAATGGGTCCGATCATCCATATGATTACAGTGACAATGATGGACCAAATTATCCATATTATTATAGTAACATTAAAGGGCCAAATCATCCATATGATTATAGTGACATTAATCGGTCTGATCATCGATACGATTATAGTGTCATTAATGGGCCAAATCATCCATATGATTATAGTAACATTAATGGGCTAAATCATCCTTATGATTATGGTGACATTAATGGGTCTGAATATCCATATGATTATAGTGACATTAATGGGCGACATCATCTATATGATTATAGTGACAATATTAGGTCAAATCATCCATATGATTAAAGTGACATTAATGGATCAAATCTTCCATATGATTATTGTGACACTAATGGGTCTGATCACCCATATGATTATAGTGACATTAATGGGCCAAATCATCCATATGATTATAGTGACATTAATGGGCAAAATCATCCATATGATTATAGTGACATTAATGGCCTAAATCATCCATATAATTATTGTGCCATTAATGGGTCTGAACATCCATATGAATATAGTGACATATATGGGCTAAATCATCTATATGATTATTGTGACATTAATGGGCCAAATCATCCATATGATTATAGTGACATTATTCGGCCAAATCATCCATATGATTATAGTGACAATAATGGGCCAAATCATCCATATGATTATAGTGACATTAATGGGTCAAATCATCCATCTGATTATAGTGCCATTAATGGGCCAAATCATCTACATGATTATAGTGACATTATTGGACAAAATCATCCATATGATTATAGTGAAATTAATGGGCTAAATCATCCATATGATCATAGTGACATTAATGAGCCAAATCATCCACATGATTATTGTGACATTTATGGGCTAAATCATCCATATGATTATAGTGACATTAATGGGCCAAATCATCCATATCATTATAGTGACATATATGGACCAACTCATCCATATGATCATAGTGACATTAATGGGTCTGATCATCCATATGATTATAGTAACATTAATGGGCCAAATCAACCATATAATTATAGTAACATTAATGGGCTGAATCATCCATATGATTATAGTGACAATAATGGGCCAAATTATCCATATTATTATAATAACATTAATGGGCCAAATCATGCATATGATTATAGTGACAATAATGTGTCTGATCATCGAAATGATTATAGTGACATTAATGGGCCAAATCATCCATATGATTATAGTAACTTTAATGGGCTAAATCATCCTTATGATTATAGTGACTGTAATGGGATAAATCATCTATATGATTATAGTCACATTAATGGGCCAAATCATCCATATGATTATAGTAACATTAATGGGATAAATCACCCATATGATTATTGTGACATTAATGGGTCTGATCATCCATATGATTATAGTGACATTAATGGGCGACATCATCTATATGATTGTAGTGACAATATTAGGTCAAATCATCCATATGATTATAGTGACATTAATGGACCAAATCATCCATATGATTATTGTGATATTAATTGGTCTGACCACCCATATGATTCTAGTGACATTATTGGGCCAAATCATCCAAATGATTATAGTGACATTAATGGGCCAAATCATCCATATGATTATAGTGACATTAATGGGCCAAATCATCCATATGATTATTGTGATATTAATTGGTCTGACCACCCATATGATTCTAGTGACATTATTGGGCCAAATCATCCAAATGATTATAGTGACATTAATGGGCCAAATCATCCATATGATTATAGTGACATTAATGGGCTATATCATCCATACGATTATTGTGACATTAATGGGCCAAATCATCCATATGATTATTGTGACATTACGGGCCAAATCATCCATATGATTATAGTGACATTAATGGGCTAAATCATCCATATGATTATTGTGACATTAATGGGTCTGAGCATCCATATGAATATAGTGACATTAATGGGCCAAATCATCTATATGATTATTGTGACATTAATGGGCCAAATCATCCATAAAATTATAGTGACATTAACTGGCCAAATCATCCATATCATTATAGTGACATTAATGGGTCAAATCATCCATCTGATTATAGTGACATTAATGGGTCAAATCATCCACATGATTATAGTGACATTATTGGACAAAATCATCCATATTATTATAGTGAAATTAATGGGATAATTCATCCATATGATCATAGTGACATTAATGGGCCAAATCATCCATATGATTATTGTAACATTTATGTGCTGAATCATCCATATGATTATAGTGACATTAATGGGATAAATCATCCATATGATTATAGTGACATTAATGGACCAAATCGTCCATATGATTATAATGACATTAATGGGCTAAATCATCCATATGATTAGAGTGACATTAATGGGATAAATCATCTATATGATTATAGTGACTTTAATAGGATAATTCTTCAATAAGATTATAGTGACATTAATGAGCCAAATCATCCATATGGTTATAGTGACATTGATGGGCTATATCATCCATATGATTATAGTGACATTAATGTGCTAAATCATCCATATGATTATTGTGACATTAATGGGCCAAATCATCCATATGATTATTGTGACATTAATGGGCCAAATCATCCATATGATTATAGTGACATTAATGGGTCAAATCATCCATATGATTATAGTGACATTAATGGGTCAAATCATCCATATGATTATAGTGACATTAATGGGCCAAATCATCCATATGATTATTGTGACATTAATGGGCTAAGTCATCCATATGATTATTGTGACATTATTGGGACAATTCATCCTTATGATTATAGTGACATTAATGGGTCTGATCATCCATATGATTATAATGGCATTAATGGGCAAAATCATCCATATGATTATAATGACATTAATGGGCTAAATCATCCATATGATTATAGTGACATCAATAGACTAAATCATCCATACGATTATAGTGACATTAATGGGTCAAATCATCCATATGATTATAGTGACATTTATGGGCCAAATCATCCGAATGATTATATTCATATTAATAGACTAAATCATCTGTATGATTATAGTGACATTAATGGGATAAATCATCCATATGATTCTAGTGACATTAATGGGCCAAATCATCCATATGATTATAGTGAAATTAATGGACTAAATCATCCGTATGATTATAGTGACATTAATTGGCTAAATCATCCATATGTTTATAGTGACATTAATGGGATAAATCATCCATATGATTATAGTGACATTAATTGGCAAAATCATCCATATGATTATAATGACATTAATTGGCAAAATCATCCATATGATTATAATGACATTAATGGGCTAAATCATCCATATGATTATAGTGACATTCATGGGTCAAATTATACATATGATTATAGTGAAATTAATGGGCCAAATCATCCATATTATTATAGTGATATTAATGGGCCAAATCATCCATATGATTATAGTGACATTAATGGACCAAATCATCAATATGATTTTTGTGATATTAATGGGCCAAATCATCCATATTATTATAGTGATATTAATGGGCCAAATCATCCATATGATTATAGTGACATTAATGGACCAAATCATCCATATGATTATTGTGACGTTAATGGGCTAAATCATCCATATGATTATAGTGACATTAGTGGGACAATTCATCCATAATATTATAGTGACATTAATGGGTCTGATCATCTATATGATTATAGTGACATTAATGGGCAAAATCATCCATATGATTCTAATGGCATTAATGGGCTAAATCATCCATATGATTATAGTGACATTCATGGGCCAAATCATCCATATGTTTATAGTGATATTAATGGGCCAAATCATCCATATTATTATAGTGATATTAATGGGCCAAATCATCCATATGATCATAGTGACATTATTGGGCCAAATCATCCATATGATTATTGTGACATTATTGGGCTAAATCATCCATATGATTATAGTGGCATTAATGGGACAATTCATCCATATGATTATAGTGACATTAATGGGCCAAATCATCCATATGATTATAGTGACATTAATGGATCAAATCATCCATATGATTATCGTGACATTAATGGTCTAAATCATCCATATGATTATAGTGACATTAATGGACTAAATCATCCATATGATTATAGTGACTTTAATGGGCCAAATCATCCATATGATTATAGTGACATTAATGGACTAAATCATCCATATGATTATAGTCACATTAATGGGCTAAATCATCCATATGATTATTGTGACATTAATGGACCAAATCGTACCCCAGATTACGAAGAACTAGAAGGCCTGATTATGCACCTGATTATGGTGATATTATTTGGTCCATTTGTTGTTGTTGTTGTTGGCATCCGTTAGTCACGAGAGTCGAATGAAATTTATGCACTTGATTACAGAACCATTAATAATCCTGTTCATACACTTGATTACAGTGTCACTAATGGGCCTGTTCATACACATGTTTACACTGACATTAATGGACCTATAAGCCACCTGGTTACAATGACACTAATACGCCTGTTCAGACACCTGATTATCCTGACAATAATAGACCTGGTTATACCGCTGATTTCACTGCTATTAATGGGACTGCTCATACACCTGATTACAATGCCATTTATGGGCCTGCTGATACGTTTGATTACAGTAAAGGCGGTAATTTGAACATTAAGGTAACCTAATATATACAGATCACCATAAAAGGCAGTAATTAAAAAGTTAGGATAGCACATTATTTGCAAGATAATCGGTAAAAGCTGTTAGTCGAACGCTTGCATTGCCCATTAAATAAATGACCACCAGCAAAGGCAGTAAGTTGAGCGTTAAGGTATCCAATTAAATAGATCACCTTCAGTACAGAGGCAGTAAATTCAATGTTTGGGTAGCCTGTTATAATAAACTCTGTTACAGATTCATGTCTAAATGCATCATGACAACTATTCCACTCTCATAACCCAATAAATGAGTTCGTACTCTTTAACAATATGCATATATATATATATATATATATATATATATATATATATATATATATATATATATATATATATATATGTTGTTGTTGTGGGGCTTAACGCCATTTTTTCAGCACAAGATAAACTATTCATGGCGGCCAGTATTAATGGTGGAGGAAGAAATCGGGAAATCCGCGGAAAGAACCACTGACCCACGAGAAGCTACTGGCAAACTTTCTCACATATCCACATTCGCCGAATCCTAGACTCGAACACACGCAGACAGAGGTGACATGGCAGTGATCCGTAACGGACAGCGCTTTAGACCACTCGGCCACTCGGCCACTCGGAACCCCTCATATATATATATATATATATATATATATATATATATATATATATATATATATATATATATATATATATATATATATATATATATATATATATATATATATATATATATATATATATATATATATATATATATATATATATATATATATATATATATATGCAATAAACTGACGACGAACAGTACGAAACTAGTAACTAACTAGCTAGCCTAAGCGCTTTCGACTCTTAATGAGTCTTTTTCAAAGGCAAATACAAAACATATATACGACAAACAAATAAACACTAAAACGTTGTGTTTGTAAACCTCTACATGGCTGTCTTCACATGTGCTAAAACTATAAATACAACCAGCTTGTATAGACTAGTTGCGGAAACTCTTTTTTGAAAAAGACTCATTAAGAGTCGAAAGCGCTTAGGCTAGTTAGTTACTAGTTTCGTACTGTTCGTCGTCAGTTTATTGCATCTATTTTAATTAATCCCTGACACACGTGATCCCTTGGTGGATCCAGTACGCTTGAAAGGGTTGTTTTTCGCCATATGATTTGTATTATATATATATATATATATATATATATATATATATATATATATATATATATATATATATATATATATATATATATATAGAGAGAGAGAGAGAGAGAGAGAGAGAGAGAGAGAGAGAGATAGATAGATAGATAGATAGATAGAGAGATAGAGAGATAGATAGATAGATAGATAGATAGATAGATAGATAGATAGATAGATAGATAGATAGATAATATGATCAGTTTTTGATGCGTTATATCATATGTAATGTATATGATAAAACTTCTAAAATGTTTATCTTCCCCTAGAAGTAAGACATACACTGTAATTCTACCAACATATGATGTCAATCATAAACAAGCCAATCCTAGAACTGACTTACACGGAATATAAAGTTCTCTTTGTTCCTTTATTTGTTGGAATGTATCATATTTCATACTGTCAGTAAAGATTATCCTTATTCACGATTTATCAATACACAGATGGATTTCGAATTATAGAATTAAACAAAAATCAGTTAAAAGCCAAAATTTGATACAAAACAGAGAAATCGTTTGCTAGCTCTACAAGTTTGACCTCGCAAAACAATTTTTAAGGAAGTAATGTTGTCATCTGTATCAGAACCAGGTCACAATGAGCCACCATCTAGACTCATCTTTTTAGAAATGGATTGCTTGTGCATACTATGTAATATTGATACATAAATGGATTGTGTATGTTTTATGAGCCATATTGATACATAAATTGATTGTTCATGTATCACATGCCATATGGATACAGAAATGGATTACCTGTGTATCATATGACATATGGATACAGATATGGATTACCTATGTATCAAATGCCATATGGATACAGAAATGGATTACCTGTGTATCATATGCCATCTGGATACAGAAATGGATTACCTGTGTATCATATGCCATATGGATACAGAAATGGATTGCCTGTGTATTATATGCCATCTGGATACAGAAATGGATTACCTGTGTATCATATGCCATATGGATACAGAAATGGATTGCCTGTGTATTATATGCCATCTGGATACAGAAATGGATTACCTGTGTATCATATGCCATATGGATACAGAAATGGATTGCCTGTGTATCATATGCCATATGGATACAGAAATGGATTACATGTGTATCATATGCCATATGGATACAGATGCAGCAGATCTATTTTAAATTTCTGCATAAGAAGACACGACGATTTCGCAGTTGCTAAACCAATACAAAATATACTGAGACATGTAAACAACAAAAATGAACGAATCGAAATCCCTAACTAGAAATCACTTTAAGAGCAAACATAGATTCAAACAGTCATGCTAATTCATGTCGTACACATTACCTACTAACAGTGGTGTAGTCAGAGATGGCAGTTAAGACTGGTTCTCTTTTCATACTTGATTTGCACCATAACTGCACTATGTCCTTTTGTAAAAAGACAACACTGTATTATTACTTTATCTCCGACAGCACGTGTTAAAGTTTCCGTGCTAGAGTGCGAACTAAATTCTTTTATGCACAAGGTACTTGTCTGTTCAAAGTTGGAAATATACATACGAACCCACACATACGCGTGCACCTACTCCCCCCACCCCCACCCCACCCCACACTGCAGGTTTATCAATAAATGAGCTTTGGTGCTTTACAATCTGATTAAAATCAGATCTGACGATTACCGCTTAGGAGTCATGTTCTGTGTACCTTTGAATTAGCCAATGGAAATGCAGATTTCAAAAATATGAAAGTGAATCAAATCGTTCGGTACATATTCATGTTCTTCGTCCACACTCTATAGTCTTCAAACACGAAGATATAAGATTTCATTAGATTGGCTGATAAAATTAGCGAATTTGGTTACAAGAATTTTATCCTTTATCGGTCTCTGTCAAATCTTTATGTATAACAGTGAAGATGTGATTTTAATCAGATTGTGTGGAAAACAAGCTTTGGTGGTCATGGGAAAAACATATTGATGGTTTATGGCACTCAAACGTTGGTTTCTTATGGGTTCACATATGCATATCATTGACGTAGTAACCGTCCGCGTAACCTCCATGAATGCAGAGGTGGCCAGGCACAATTAGGGCCTAAAACTCCGTTAAGCAACATTTTTAATTGGAAGTGGCATCAGAGCTAATTTTTAAGGCTGCAGCAATCAATGTTTCTTTCGACGCCACTTATATATACTGTTATAGGGTCTCACATGAACTATATTATGCATACTATACAATGCTTTGAGGTGGGTCTTTACATGCACTTAACATGACAGCTTTCCCCACCCACGCAGTTTAATTGATGTTATCGTCCAATAAATTAAAAGACAGTGCAATATTGTACTTGAGCTCGGTATAGTACTTTATTCTAATTTACCCACTAGAGCAATTATGTGTAGGTCATGAAATATTGCAGTGATAATCTGAACGCACTAGCACGACACGACACGATATATATATATATATATATATATATATATATATATATATATATATATATATATATATATATATATATATATATATATATATATATATATACATGCATGCATGCATGCATGCATACATACACACACATACACACACATATACATACATACACACATACATACATACATACATACATACATACATACATACATACATACATACATACATACATACATACATACATACATACATACATACATACATACATACATACATACATACATACATACACACACACACACACACACACACACACACACACACACACACACACACACACACACACACACACACACATACATACATACATACATACATACATACATACATACATACATACATACATACATACATACATACATACATACATACATACATACATACATACATACATACATACATACATACATACATAGTATATAATATAGTATTATAGTATTTATATAGAATCAACTATTACATACTAATATTTCTTTACAACAAACTGTAATACTGCCCATGTGGTATTTTTTATTGGTTATGGTTACTGTGGTTATTATAGTTCTACTTATTTACTGTAAAAATGAATTTTTTGCTCAAGAACTATCAATGTATCAAGAATCCACGTATTCACCATGACCCGTACATGACTTATTCCTTTTGTAAAGGTCAAATATGGCGAAAATCTTAAAGAAAATATTGTTTTTCGCAGTTTACGTGTCTTTACAGAAATACTAAACTCATGCGCATGTTCTGTACAACCTACCACAGCCCAATTCAATTAATTCAGCGATGAAAGTGCCCGTCTATCACAGTAACCCCGAAATGCTACCTAGATGATACTTTAGATGTGACGCCTTTGTTAAATATACAGTAGAAAGAATAGTCAGAATTCACAGATTGAATAGCAATTAAAATAACAAAAGCAATGGTTGTATGCGCTGCGTGGAGTTGGCAACAGCTTACAGGAACCCATCAGGTTTTTACCATTAAAAAATTCAAATTACTGGGAACAACCGGTGCAGAAAGTATGAGCTAAACGGTTAAAACAATGCTTGCAAGACCTTTTCACTTCGGCTGACGGATTTTATTCACACCTATGCCGGTTGGTAATAACGTTTTAGCACTTCTCAAAGCACATAATTCAGTAATCCATAACACCACATTGTAGTATGAAAATAACAGTTTTGGATTTTCGTTATTGATTTTGGTCAAAGTCTCCTCCCCGCCACGCATGACCCTCGAAAAATCCAAACAAAACTTTAAACAGGCACCCATGCCAGACGATACTCATTTGTCATTGGAGACTTTAACCTCGATCATAACCAAAGTAGTCGCTTTTATCGTACTATTATTCATGTTTTAAGGTTGTGGAATCAATTTCATCAACGTAAACACAAGGTAGGTTATAGAACAGGTGAACATTATTGACTGTGAATACACGTTATATGTGTGGATTCCTTTTCCGTGAGACTAAAATGATATTATAATATGATTATTGATCATTAATATATTGTATATAAAATACTGTTCAGATGTTTTTGTGTGGCTATAGTTTATATTACGGTGGATGTATTTTGCAGATATTATATGAGAATATTATAATCATATTGTCCGATCCATGGCGTATTTGTAAAGTCATAGATAAGATTAAATCGCTATTTCACTTAAACTTCATACAAATTTGGCAAAGAGTCTCAAAAGATGTGTGATTTTTCAAATACGTATCCGAGACAATAGATGATTGTAAATAAGTTTGCAGATTTATTTTCATTGATTATTTAGATTCCAAGCCTTTTTTGTGTAAAGGACCCTAGTACAATTTTATATATATATATATATATATATATATATATATATATATATATATATATATATATATATATATATATATATATAGATATATATATATATATATATATATATATATATATATATATATATATATATATGCATACATGTATGTGTATATATATATATATATATATATATATATATATATATATATATATATATATATATATATATATATATATATATATGCATACATGTATATATTGGCATTCGAAAGCAATAAATAAGGTGTATGACGTGAATTACCTGAACTCTGTGACAGATTTGCCGTCCATGCAGATCTGTTTGCAGGTATTATCGCAGCACCGTCGAAGTCTCGATAACACTATCGCGATGGAAACCTAATGTGAAAAAATATCTGAAGACATATGCAATACAGAAGTCAATGAAATAATAGACATGGTGCAGCTCTGATGGTCACCGAGATTACCGCAAAAGCACGACTACCACAAATCCTTAGTTTGAGTTACATACACGTCTTAGTAATTTATACATTTTCAGGCAATTGTCAACGAGACCATCAACGATATAAATGATACAAAACGTTTTTTGAGGATTATCCAGACACTAGAAAAAATCACCAGTGATGGATTAGGATAAACAGCAGCGGACAGATGTGTAGAAGTTTAGTTACGCACATCCTTGTTTAAGACTTTCCGCGGAATGCATATATTCAAACGCGAGTTTACAGTCGAAGAGCAGAAATCAGTGTAATAAACAATGACTATCGATAATGCAGTTCATCCGCGGAAATATAAACAGTACATGAGTGAACCAGCAAATAGAATTCCCCGTACATGTTTCTGGTGTTGGCATGTGTGAACGTTAACAGCAACAAAACGTTTATCATCCGAAACCCAAGAACAAAATCCTAATTAAAAATACGTGTGTGGTCGGTTCATACGGGCAACAATGCACCATTAGTCATTAATGAGGCCGTATCGCATGGATGCATGCACATTTTACTCGCTGATGCATGGCACTGGTGATACCAACGATGCGTATTACAACACCAATGACGAGTTCTATTGAACGTCATGTCTTACGCAAAATCAATGCTGCGATAGTACATGTTGTTCCATACTCAACCTCAATCGTTTACGCGAGAAAACAGGTATATATGACATATTAATGAAATAGTCTTGGTCATGTTATCTAATGATTGATTACAAAGGTTTCCAGGCCTTTACATGATGCGATTCACCTATCGATAAAGTAGTTGCAATTCGAAAAGTCGATATCATTAAAATGTTGCTGCCGAGCGAATGAAAAATCTAAGATCATAAGCATTCTAACGATTCGAGATCAACCACAACGATCACTGAGTCGAGCGCCACCAAAGGCAGTTACACTTCTGCTGACAGCAACAATGCCAGAACCGATTAGAAATCAAGCCACTCAAGAACGTGTGGCTGATTCTGTATTTAGAAATATAGCAATAGGAAACTAGGAGGGAAGTATCATACAAGACCAATGGTGTAACTATATAGACAATAGCAAAATTGAAAGACGCATCCGATCCCGCATGGACATGGAAACACCTGTGACTATGCACCTCAAGCCAATTAAAATGGAAATACAAGAGTAGGACACGTCTTAGTACTCAATTGCATGTGAAGCCTACTTAATCGAGGGAAAACTGATATAGGCGGACAATAACCCCTTTGTGGCCAATGCAGGGTTGTATTTTTTCAATAATGGCTTCATGGCGTTGTTTGAAAGCGTGCATTATTAATTCTATTGAAAGGAGATCTAAACAATTCTAAACAATGCTGACAATACCACGACAATTATTGTGGTCTCAAGATATATCGACAAGTACGGGAGGTCTGCTGTCCCGTCTATGTTGTTTTATAAGGATTCCAACAAACATATTACGTATATCCAGCATGAACTTGACCAGGTTGCTTTCCTAAACCCCAAATCCCCTGGCATGCGTGTCACACCTGTTGTTGGCGCTGCCGTCATACAAAGCACTAACTCAAATTTAAACTTGACTCGATTACAACTTCATGGAGTCCAGTTGTTATTTACGTGTGCAGTTCCCCTCATGAACAAATTCAGGTTTTTCAAAAATATCCAAAAGGTTATTATCGGAATTAAACACACAGTATTGTAAACCCTTAAATAGTAACATCTACGATGAAATTTGGCATGAAGCTGGTGTCAATGATGGTCAAGTTATATTATCAACATTAAAATAGTATCCAAATCCTTACACCCGAGCACAAAACACATTTGTTATCGTTTACAGTCTGAAACCACGCCAACGCTGTTATTCCTCGCGGTCACCACAGACATGAAGACAGGTAATAGGTTATCAGGGACAGTTTACATGGAAAAAAAGTACCCACCATGGCGCACGATAACAACGTGTTTGTGGAGTTTCAAAAAATGAATCTAGAGCTGCTGCCCAAATCAGAATACGATGATATTTGACAAGCTTAGAAGTGTCTAAAGTTTCTCTGCGGTTAGATTGTCAGCAGAAACCCATCGATCAAAATCTGTTTAACTTCACAGACAATCATGTCGTACGTGTAAATCACAAGCTGTGGTCGTACGTACACCGGCATTAAAACATTGTGACAGATCTGCAGATTTCCCAGTACGGCTTTCAGACATTGTACCCGATTTATGACTTTTCACTGGAGCACCTGGAGTTGTTTAAGCAATCTGAACGGGATGAACGTGTTCCTGATTTGGCTGGTCCACTCCCACCCACACCCCGTTGTCTCCAGTTACGGATACATTGCTAATACGATTTTGTTCATGGAAGGCATGGTGACAAAATGAGGGTAGTTGTTTCGCCTATAGAAAGTTCGTCATAACTTAGTGATTAAGCTCGTTACGTTTTTAAATAATAATACCCTATGACAAAGTTAAGATTGTCCTTAGCCCAATAAAAGCCTGTGAAAAAGATTGCGCAACACGAAAAGATTGTGTGGTTACATTAAGGCTTTAACCGACTAAGTTACTGGAATCTTCCTCGTGTTGCTGACCCATAGGCAACTTAATCAACCTAATGAAGTCAAAAAAAATAAACCCCAATAACATTAAACTTGTCAAAAACAAAGGTAGCACAAATGCAATGGACTAGTAGAATATTTAACCTGGATTCATCAACAGGATCTGGAATCTTGTAATCTTAAATCTTCTACATAATCAGTAACAGTTTTGTAAAAAAAAAAAAAACAAAACATTTTTATCTTTATTTCTGACTGAAGGATAAATATTAGGACTATTATCTTAAATTGAGTCAATGACATGGTATTTTTCACATAGCTAGACCTATTCAACGTGATGCTAGTCACATGCTGTATTGTAATAGACCTTTTAATTCTTCTAGAACAATGAACTTTTAAAACTCTTCCAAGTTTTGTTTTTTATCTTAGTTTTTATAGGAAAATTGTCATTCGTGCGAAAACATCTGTGCATAATAAAGCTGTGTTATTGTGGTGCAGCATTTTCATTTTTGTGAAATTATTTAATTCAACGTATTCTTCTCTGGAATCACAAATTATTCAATAATAATATTCTTGGATATAGAGACCTGGATTTATATTGAAATTCAAATAAGGATATATTCTTGGATTGAATTACTGTTATCAAACAAAAGACTGATTGATGGCAAATCGCCCAAACACAAGCCATCACAGGCACATCAACATTTCCAATATTGGATTTATTATTGAATACCACTAAAGTTTTGTTCAGAACGTTAATCATTCGGACTTGTATTTGTAATTCAAGGATTATTTGGGACTTAATTCGCAATACTGTAAGTTTCTTTTTGCATTTTTACTTTGTATTCTAGAAGAATATATGACTTGCTGAATTTTGCAAAATTTGTTGCTTCTCACTTTTTTCTATTACTTATTTTAAGACCATGGAATCGTAACATTTCTGGAATAGACAAGCGTGTGAAGTTGTAGATAATACTTTTTTAATCACTGCTGCGACCGCTGTTTGCCTGGATGCTGCTGAAATTTTAACAACAGCAACTAATATAGGTACACCAATTAAATTTTGTGTCAGAGCTATATTTATCATAACCGCAGATGCTGGCGGTGTTCGCAAAATAATTTCATTGCGGCTGCATTCATGATTACGTGTATTTTCGGAACTTCTCGCGGCGGCAAAAAGCAGTCTTAATATAATTACCAATCCGCAATCGATGGTTGACCGTAGGTGATCAGACTGATATAGGGCTGAGTGTGACACCGTACTGGCGGACATGGAAAACCATCCGCAACTCTGAGCAAATACACTGATCCGACTATTAACGACCCTGATTTACACGGTCTGAAATTCGAGTAAATGTTTGACAGTGTACTTAACCACCTCATAAGAATTTAATTTATGGGGCTAAACTCGCATGGTTTCGGAAAATAGAATCATATTCATTACTTGCATGCCTTCATAATCGAGTTATCAATAAGTAGCATTATGCAAGCGGTTATTTTGGTTACTGATCAAAGTTATAGTATTCTCTTCATCGTGACTATTGTCTGGCACGGGCGACTGTTTAAAACTTTGTTAGGTTGTTGTTGGGCTTAACGCCATTTTTTAGCACACGATAGGCTATTCATGGCGGCCAGTATTAATGGTGGAGGAAGAAACCGGGAAATCACAGGAAAGAACCACCGACCCACGAGAAGCTACTGGCAAGCTTTCTCTCATATCCACATTCGCCGAATCCTAGACTCGAACATACGCAGACAGAGGTGAGATGGCAGTGATCCGTAACGGACAGCGCTTTAGTGAAACTTTGTTAGGCGGGTTCGCCCTCGTATCTAAGTCGAGAACAACATCATAGATTGAGGGTGGGTACACGGTTTTGAAATAGATCAGTAATAAATATCTAAAATTATTATTACCATACTACTAAATCTAATTATAATTGCATGAGATTATATATCATTGCCTTTTCAATGATTTTGTTTCTCTGTTCTATGTAGGAATATAAATCAGCAAATTAGTTTTGTTTAACGATACATATACATTTTAATAATTAAATTCTCAGGTTCTTCACTAAACTGGTCTACATTAGATTGTCTCTGAATGCTCTAAGTATGGATTTTATGGCGCCCCAAGTCAAATGCATCACCTCCATTTCCCATAGATAAGTATTTCCTAATCCATTGTGGCTTTTGAACTGTCTAACCTTGTTCGTCTGCTCGTTATATCGGCTTATTCGTCAGGTGAAGGTCATCTATGTCCACACTTACTCATTCAGAACATTTTCGGTCTTTTCCATTAGGTACCGTAAGAAACCGCTGATATAATTCACAGCATATGAGAATTAAATTAGAAATTATCTTTTGTTCACACGGCACAATATGTAGAATTTGATTAGACAACAAAATATTCAGTCTTCTTAACAGAAATTAAACTCATTTGAAAAATGGGAGAAACGGTAGTTTGTGAAAGAATAGGAGGAACGCTATACAAAATATCGTAAGACATCGCATGAATTTGTATTCATAAGCAGATTTTGTATATCATACATTTAGTGAACAATAGTGTGATGAAAGAGGAGAAAATTATCCTCTTTTGAGGCAAGGGTATTACAAAATTAAGGAAAATGCGACTTATTTCAATGAATTCCTAATCGGACTTGTCACGTAAATTAAATATGCTTACACCGTAAAAAATAATTCCGCATATATCCCTTTTTAAGACGTCTCTTTTCGACCGTAACTTACGATCAGGTTGATTTGTGTGATTACCTACGGAAAGGCCCTTAAAATCAAAGTCTTCCTGACGACAGCCTATTTGTCTATAGGATAATACGAACCCGATGACACGCCTCTTATTTTGTGAATGAAATTTATACTGGGTGAAGCATTTGCCTTTACCTGTATCAGCAGTTATATTCACGGTGCTGCAGGTAAACGTGCGACTAAATGGAACCATCTGTCAGGTACCATATAACTCAATGAGTTTTGGAGTGGATAGTATCTTTTTCAGTTGGTTTTACGACATGAGTAGATAACAGTGTGACTTTGAGTGATCCCAAGGATAAAACCTGTGTAATAAACTTCGCATTCTTGGATTTAACCATCGACACTTTAGACATCACTGCAAAAGGGTAAGTGAATGCTGCAGTATTTCTATGATTATCTACATTGAAAGTTTGCATACAAAATCACAACTAAATGGACAGGATATTTTTTTCATGACTATTTCCCATTTTGGTTAAATATAAGTTCTTAATTTTAAAAATGTGCAGAATAATTTACAAACACCGTATTTGTTAATAAACTACCATAAATAAATAAAATATTTGAGTACTCATCAAACATGGTTCAACTATAAAGGCACATAAACACAGAACACGGTTAATACAGGAACCAGTATCGTCCCGATGTAACTAATTAATTACTTTCTTCTATCGGGAAAACAATCTTGTCAACGATGTAATTACCAGCTTTGAAAATGAGTTTTAAATATAACGATTTTCTTAGTTATTGAAATTCTGCAAGGAGAATTGTCAGCTTATTCCACAAGCTATAGAGAATGGTAGACTGCTAAGCAGACATAGTCCTTAATGTCAGAATTTTCCTTGATATCTTCATGTGACGATTATGCCTTCCAGACATGCATTCTTTCAACGATTGGCTGAGTTGTCTTTGTTTTCTCTAACCGAAAAATGATTCTGAAGATTTGAAATCCCAACGTAAAGACTAAAAACAAAAAAGCTACAATATGCCGTGTTAGTCTCGTATCGTAATATGGTCTCAATCAGCGATGTGTAATGTTTTTATGACAGGATACTGTATTGTTTGTTTAGTGTGACAAATGACTTTTTATGTACAAGCACCTTTGGTAATTTTTACATTAGTTTGAAGTTTTGCGTTAAATGTAGTATTAACCAATACAGTTACAAATGTAAGCAAGAAATAATGCTACTAAGTTTAAATAATACATGAAATTCATACAGAAATGTATGGATATTGTGTAAGTATGAAATTGTGTACGAAAAACATGTTCCTGACTAAAGGCCTACCTCACCAAACCAAACGTTATGATTTTATAATTTTCAAAATTATGTGGCTACGATATTTCGTGCCATACAGTAGACTGGCTGACTTTATCCGTCATTGGTCAAGACCCACTAATTTTCGATATTAAATATAATTTTACACTAGTCTTAAGTCTGTATAATTTTACAGTAGCTTGTCGTATGCTACTAGCTCGAAGTAAAATTAACCGCCACAATATTTTGGATGCTTGAGTAAGGGCAATTATCCCGTTATAAAAAGGTTATTGCCAGATCAAAGTCGTCAATGTGCACATGAATATATTTTCTTATTCAATCTCCGGTAAGAATGGTATTTGTAGATCCGCTAGTATTCATATACAGTTAATGCATATAACTGATGTACATACATTACGTGTGTTCCCATATACATTATGTAAGTTCTGCGTACATCAACACTAACAAATTGACCTTTTTGCATTATGAATGCATTGGCATCAGTATTGCCCTCCCCTATTTAAAATGCATCTATAAATTTATACACCTTGTAATGTTACTTACAGCGTTTGTTCTTTTAATTCGTTCTTCATTATCTAAGTTCTTTTCCTGTATTAAAAACATTCCTTGTCCGAGTTCATTAAATATGTATTACTTCAATTGAATGGTTCGAGCTTGTCATCACTATATTTATTACCTGACCCCAAAATATGATTTGACATACAAAGTTCAAACTGAAAAAGGTTGGGCTTTTAATACAGTGTCTGATTGTATTTCTTTTTTCAGTTTTGTATTGCGCTATAATTTTTTTTTACCTTTGCCTAGATTTTTTAAAACACAGTTTTTAAACCAATATTTGCTTTAGGATCATGTCGGTGTCAATTAGCGTTTCATGGACTGGTTCAACTGCAAAGCACATAGACGGGTTGTCAAAGTATTCGTCACACTTCGGACCGAAAGAAATGCCGTATAAAAAGAAAGATCACACAGGATTAATAGATAAGAATTACGTATTTTAATTTTTATGATACTATTATGATAAGAAAATTCATCGAATGTGATCCTAATAAAAATAAGTAGACATTAGATTATGAAACAAATTAATAAAATGGTTTTTTTTTCTTCTTCAAATGATGCAGTTAAATAGGCAATTATATGCTCAACCGCACAAAGAACCTTTTATAACTATAACATAAACCATTCTTTGCTGCAGATCGTCGACGCTTGCAAGCGATACCAAGTAAATACCTTGTTGGGTCAATAGTGAATAATTTTGCATGTTTAAAGAATAAGCGCACATCAAAAAAATGAAAAAGCAGTTTGGTAATTTGAAGTCAAGAATTGGGATTTATTCAGCGATTAGGACATATTTGTCGTCAACCAAGAAACGATGCTATAAAATGCAAAACGAAAAAAAAAACTAGACAAGAAAAGTTTGATATGTTCTGAGCATTAATTTGTCTCAAGGCAATCTATAATCTAATACCTCAGACAATACATATAACGCCTACAAAATATCTTCTCAGCGCATATATATATATATATATATATATATATATATATATATATATATATATATATATATATATATATATATATATATATATATATATATATATATATATAATGTAGGCGTTATTTACATTATATGAGTTATTACCCATTATTTATCGATTATATCTAGATCGTGAAGGCTTCAATGTTTTATTTTAGTTATAATACTTTCTCATAAACTGATTTTCTTATAGTTAACGTGGCTACGAGTTTGTTGCGTGACACTTTGCAGAATTGTAAATATTTGACCACAATTGATCGAATAAATATATTTGTGAACATATAAATAATTTGAATAATGTTCATGGACGGTAACATACAGCAGAGTTACTATCTTTCGTTTCAGTGAGAACTGGGGAAAACCAAGGTATAATAATGTGATTTTGTTTTCCTTAACATAACTTTGGACACTTTATTTTCTTTTAATTTTAATTTTTGTAATTATATGAATATGCACTAAACGAATCAGAAAGAATACTAATTATTTATATTGCTAATAGTATAGAAATAGTACAAATGTTAGCTTTGAAAAAGTACGTTTTCGCTTCTGGAGAACTGAACAGGAAAAATGTCACATTTAGAATATATTTCCTGCAAACAACATTTCAGACGCGTTCAATGTTACCTCATCAGATATAATGATGAAATTAGAGAACATTTTTTAAAATATTTAATATTATTCAGTTATAAAAGGTACAAATAAACTCTCTATTGAATCTTCAGTTTAACCAAAACATTACCAGAACTTATGAGTATTAATGAGCCTGACATAATTTCTTTTACATAATTAATTTTGAAAAACTTAAATTTGTCAAAAATATTTTTATAAATTATGGTCTTAAATTGTAACTATAATATGATTTAAAATTTTTTCTATATGCTTCTGTACTTATCGATTATTGCTTATTTCTAGATTTCAGTGTCACTTTGTTTAATTCGTTCATGGAGGTTCAATCACTGGAAAAGAATGTGTTTGATTTTGGATTTTTAACGTAGCTTTAACCATAATGCATTCATATCGCTAAGATGTCTACACTGTTGCTGTTTATAGTGATGTCTAGCACTAGGGCATCATGCTGCAGGCATGTAACATGATGTCTGACCCAGTCACATTATCATGACACTAGCAGTTGCCTCGTTTGGCGCTCAGCATTAAGAGGTAGTGTTAGGACTGGTGGGCGTGGTGTCAGGGTAATATGACTGGGTGGGACATGTGTTACGTGCCTGCACCATGATGCTCATTGTTAGGCAACACTATAAACAGACACACTACAGACATCGTAGCAATTTGACTGGAAAATTGTTAAAGTTACACTCAAAATCCAAATTACACACACACATACATACATACCCACACACACACACACACACACACACATCCACTTCATAGGCTTGTAAACAATACACTCAAAGTAACATTTCTTTTGCACCTAGACACTACTTTTGGGAATATATGTAATTTATGTAATTTCACCATTTTATCTTAGTGTAAAATGCATGGAGTCAGGTCTGTAGAGAACGATCAATGGCCCTGTGATAAGAAACACCCGGGCCTCTCATTGTTATTGTTCAAACAAAATTTTTCTCTCACAAACTTAAAAAATTTAGGCCCAGGCCCCCTTACTGGCCAGGGTCCCAGTTGTCTTTACCACTTATCGGACATGCATGATGGAGACATGAAATGAAAGAATTACGTGCATACAGACGTAAGAAGGATGTAACAATATCCCCACCACTTCCTCAGAAAATCGTAATTGTGAAAACTAGCCTATGAATAGTGCACATATTCAGTCACAAAATCACATCTAAGTTTAAAAAAGTCACTAATCTTGCCGAAATTAACCAGCTCTCTGAATAAAGTGTGGTACCTCATAAGTCGTCATTTGCGTCACATTCATTGAAGCAGACACAACCAGAGTAACCTTACATAAACCAGTCGTCTGCCCACAACAGGGCCGGCCTTTTGACGATTGGACCGATCCGCGCTCACGGAAGCAATATATCTACAAAGAGAAAGTAATTTTAAATCGATTGAGATTATAAGAAAATGGTAAGTTCAATATCATATAAAACACGTTTTAAACGTTATTTCCAAATACCGTACTCACGGAGGAAAGGGGGGGAGGCGCTTAAATCCAGTGGGTCCTATCAAAATGATCCAAATCGGGTATACGTTTGCTAAGGCGGGTACTGTTTGTAAAGTACATCACATAATTACCTCTTGTACGCACTTCTTTGCGCACCATGTTTGTAGATAATACGTTCCTTTCCTACAATAAACCCTGTGAACGATAAATATTGAATGTCTTTATAATATTCGATCTTACCTCATGTTAGTTATGTTCTCATATGTTCGTATAAATCATGCTATCGCCTTTGAGCATTGTCCTTTCTTTGAGTTACATTTAATGTTTCGTATTCATACGAATTTGAATGTGTGTGTGTGTGTTTGTGTGTCTGTTAGATTTTTAACGTACCTTTAAAAAAAATTCAGTCATATCTCTACGATGTCTGCACTGTAGCAGTTTATAATAATGTATAGCACTGGATGCATCATGCCGCAAACGTATAGCATGATGTCTCACCCAGTCACTCTGTCCTAACACAAGGCCGACCAGTCCCAACATTAGCTTCTTAATGCTGAGCGCCTATTGAGCCAGCTGTTAGTACCATTTTTGTACAAGTCTTTGGTATAACTCTACCGAGGATCGAACACGCGCCCTCCCGCATTTGAGGTGACAGCTCATACCTCATACGAATTTAAAATGAAGCAATAAATATAACTCATGTGAGTTTTTGGTAATATTTCAACCTTAATATGGAAATCAGTAATGAAGATAAAATATGGTTTTTAAGTCTTTTTGAGACCGACCATTTAATTTTTGAACTGGGATAGTGTCTGGGATTTTTTAAAGCTGTATCTTTGTATTCCTCAAGATAAATTAGTATACTCAACTAATATAGCAAATACAATTAGTTTTTTTTTACTGCAAACAGATCAGATATATTTTTGAAGCTATCTGTAGGTCTACAATTGTTTTCCAAAAGTCCCCAGTCCTGTCCACCTCATCCCACCCTATGTCCTCGAAAATTAAATGGCAGTTCCCTTATTAGTAGTTCTAATAGCTGCGTACCTTAGATACTGTGTTGGGGCATCATGTGTTCTAAACTGAACAATTAATTTCATATTTTTATCAGAGTGAAAACTGTCGTAAGGGCAAGACATGTAATTTATAATACCTGGCTGCACTGAGGAATGAGGACACATCATTTTTAACACATCATACGTAAAGACCACATAGAAGTGTACATTTTATATGAAGTCACTCCAATATCATCTAATATATCATAAGTCCATCTAGCTATCTATATATGTATGTCTGTCCGTCTGTCGCTATATCTTTATTCGTTCCTTTTCATAAGTCATTATTATTGCAATGCGAAATGAGTTAAAAATATTTTCTCAGTATCCTTACATTTCTCACACATTTGAAGCACACAACAAACTATTTATTCCTAAGAGTGTCAGGGTATTATATAAATATCCTGATTTCATTTTTTATTCCTGCAAAAACTTTCTTCAGGTACTTCATATTTGTCGACATTATATATTCTGCTGGTTATTACCTTCATCCACCCAAAAATGTGTGGACCTTTGACCTTTGAAGTTAGACGTTTAGATCAAAAATCAGAACTAAGAAGTTCAAATTATTTACTTAGTGGTAAATTTGCTATTTATATTGAATATCGGCCTCGAGAAATTGTTGTAGCCACCTTACAAACACTAGAATGTTTATTTCAATGTTTGCTTACAAATTAGGAAAGTTTATTTTTGTTTAAAGTTTCAGAAAATCTGATTAATTTTAAACACTTAATCTTTGAATACAAATGGCACCTTAACTTGATATTAATTTCAAAATCAGCTGTAATGTGTAGTGAATTTCAAAAAGCTCATAAAACTATTTAATCTATCAACTAATGCAGAAAACATGACACTGATTTTTGTAATATTTTTCGGGGTGGGGTATTTCTTAGAGTCATCGAGAAACATGATTTCTTAATTTAGTATTATTCTAATAGTTTTATGTTTATTGACTTCCATCAACTTTGATATATTAGGTACTCCAGTTGAATATTGTCCCATAACAATTATCTGAACGATACACAGTAGTTCACCTGACTATCGTCTTTATATGTATTTGGAAAAGGCAGATAGCTTCCATTGCCTTAGTGTGTTAAAGTCAACAATGTATTCAAAGTGCCGTTCAAAATAAGAAAAGTAAAAACATAAAATAAATAAATGCATCTTTCTTACATCATTATGTAAGTTTGAATTCCTACTTAATTATATTTACGTACGTGACAAGGCATTATTTCAGTGAATTCTTTAACGGCAATATATCTATTTATTATACTTGTTTCAGTTCCTGACTTGGCTTACGTTTGCAATGTTATAAATCATGCTGATAACTTTCAGTTCATGTTCGTTCAAAGATAAGTGACATTCTAGGTAGAACCATTAGTTATAATCTTTACGGGGAAAAAGCTTTAATTAAGATGGCGTGTTTCTAAGCTTTTCATTAGATTAAAAAACACCTCTAAGCCATTAGACCACAATAATTTTCTTCCAAAAGAAGAGCCTAGTATATGATAGTATATGTTCTTCCAAAAGAAGAGTCAAATATTTCATAGTATGCATTATTGCGCTTTGCCGTGTATCTTTCTAAGTTATTTTAAGAGTGTGAGTAGTAGTCTGGTATTCAATAGTAAAAGTTGTCTTTCTAGGGTGGTTTTTTTTTGCAATTAGGAATTATATGGCGGTTTTCGTTTTCTAAATCGGACATCTGTAATTATCGCGTGATTTGATATTCCTTACATACAATGTACCAGTCTTCTTTTTGTGTTTATTTCTTCTTTCTGATTCTGAAAATAATGCTAAATGCAAAAATTATATCCATGGGTGCAGTGCTGTTGGAACGCTTGGAAACGTCGTAATCTTACTTTTCTCGCGCATTACCTTACCTTTTCTCGCTAAATATCCCCCGTTACATTCGTTTTCTCACTTCCTTTTTTAGCACTCCACCACTGAATATACCAAAAGGCTGTTAAAGCCCGCTTTCAGTCTAATTTACATAAAGATAATTAATGTGGCGTCTATTCATTTTGATGGGTGCAATCAATCGTTAGACTAAATAGCATGCCGCACTACAGTTACGTTATGGACACAATTAAAACCCCAAATACCCTAATGTAAATAATCATAAGTTACACAGACTTCCGGTCAACGTCGATCATCACGACTAAGATTTACTTTCTGCCACAAAGTAAGCCATATTCTGTACTTACAACTTGCTTCTGAGCACGTTAAGCCATCTCTGTTATTTATGTCGTTGCAATGATCTTAAATGTTTACCTTGGCTTCATTATTTGCATATTTTATTTTTTACAAAATGCGAATCACGTCCCACGGCTCGAGTAGTTTATTTTGGCTTTTATCACGAATTACGTTATCCTGAATAGATTTTTTAAAAAATAAATATTCTAAACATTTATTCGAGAACTACGTGGTGGTCATTAGCATATCAAAGTTCAGAATTATTATTCATCCTGTAAATAGGAGCACATTTATTGTCAGGCTAACAAACTATACCGACCGCATGTTGCAAGAAGCAAATGACAAAAAAGACTGATGCATCAAAGTTACCAACCAGTCTCGAGAAAGTTAATTTTGGTTCTTGAAATGGATAATGGCTCAGATAGTATAAATAACAACAGATTATCTTGGCTTTATCTTAAATCCACTTAAAAGATTACAGCTAACATATAATCCCAATGATTAAGTAGTCTTATTTCCCCAAGGTCAATCGGCAAAGATTTAGTTCCCCAAAATCAATCTGCCAGAAATTGATTTTTTTATATTTAATTTTCCGTTAATCTTTGGTGTCTGCAATTATGTTAGTGTACATCACACTTTCATTAAGACGAAACTGATCATGGCATGATTTTGCAACAGGGTAACGAATTTGAAGTTGGCAAACACTGAGAAATTTTGGAACAGCGATGACGTTTGTGGACATTTTAGAGCTTAGTTGAGGACCTCGATCACAACTCTCAACGCTGCCCATGTTCAGTAGGTATTGACAACTACATAAATGATGGTCAATGTATATAACGTTCATTTGACATGCGTCAAGTTTAGACTTTGTTAAAATGCGATCAATAATGTCTGCCTTTGTTTTCACTATTCATGCCACAACCTTCATTAGGACAACTGGACAACTGCCTGTTGGATGTAACCCATGATTAGTTATTAGCGTGAATGTGTCTGTTTTTTAATGCCTCTATTGTCTTGCTTTGGAAAAGTAATGTATACCTATAATTTAACATATTTCAAAATATAAATCTTCCGAACAACTCCCCTGATCAGATTCCCACGGCAGACACAAAAACCTGTTCACGAATCATCACTACATTGACGAATTTCCTACCAGTGTCATGTTAATGGACCTAAATTTGTGAACGAAAAAGTCATGGCAGAAAAAGTATATCAATATCAACTATCTTTCCTGGTCAAAGCATGGGGGTGAAGTGAAAGCTTGCTCTTGAAAAAAAGGCATGTCTTCAGTCCTATCTCCTTGAGGCGCTAGACACGCTGATATCATCAATGTTCGAGAACACAACGTCTTCGCTCAGAAGTGATTATTAAAGCGGTAACTTAATGGGAAGTTGCAAAGACTGCAGCATCCTTGTACAAACCTGTAAATTCGTCCTTAGGGCGCATTATGTAGCTATTTCTTGCATCCACTTCCTCTCAAGCCATGTGCATAGATAATACGTTACGTTAAAATATTGTATCCTGGCAACAGAAGGTTCAGAATGTCATATTCGATTTTTTCACAAAGCAATTCTGATGTCATATCCGAGTTCTTCATGTCACTGCTTTTGTGCAATGTCAGCCCATTTACTTATAACAAAATGCTTTCATAATGATAAAGTGTAACATAAACCCCTTATCTCTGGTTATAATGTATATATATATATATATATATATATATATATATATATATATATATATATATATATATATATATATATATATATATATATATATATATATATGAACACAACTTACAGTGCACAATGTTCTTCGATAAGCTCTGAAATCCTTAATATAGCCTTGTAAACTATTATTCTATTATTGAGGGTTCTTTTAAAAGTGTACCTGTTGCATGTTGAGTTGGAGTATCATATGTTTTACAACATACCATTGATGATTTCAGGTGTTAGTCATCTTAAAGTTAAATATCGTGGAAAGGACTAACGCATAATTATCCGAATTGCGATGTAGAATGAAAGCATAACACATTTATCGTTATATAATAATGGATATAGTCGAGTTGTAAATTTGTCATGTCGTTATTCATATCCAGGATTTTATTACACGCCGTATCATCTATCCATTTTATAGTCATTTAGTTTTATCGTTGTAATGTAATATGGTAGAAAGGAAAACATTTATATAATTTCACGCATTTAATTTACTTTTGAAGTCCATAAAACATGACCGCTCCGGTGGCTTGGTGGTTAGAACCCCGGTCGAATCATATTACAAACCTAAAAAAAAAGGTACTAACAGTTGGCTCGCTCGGCGCTTGGCTTTAAGAGACTCATATAGGACTGGTCGGCCTGGTGTCAGGATAACGTGACTGGATGGGACATCAAGCTACATGTCTGCGGCATGTGCCAATGCTAGCCATCACTTTGAACTGCCACACTGCAGACGTCATAGCTATATTATTGCAGAATTGTTAAAAGCTACGTTAAAAATCCAAATCACACACACACACACACACACGCACACATAAAACAAACCTTTCTTACACAGTATTCCTGAAAATAGAAAATTTCTACAATATAAAGCAATATACATAAAGACGATTCTAACAAGGAAATATATAATGGTATGCACCAGTGGTCGTTTCGGAGAAAACTTTCGTTTGTCAATGTAACATTTGTAACTCTTGCATGTTTTGACCACAGCTCGCTAGAAGACTGTACCAAGTTGTTCTTTCTATTTTTGCGAGGAAAACACGATGCAAAATTATGCCAAACTCTATTTAGCTTTATTTGTGCGAATACAAAGTCATTCAGTTTAAAAAACGATAAGAAATGCAGTATTTACTCCAATTGATAGGTGCAGTAGATTGAGAAATATAAAGCATGTCGCACTACAGTTGCGTTCCTAGTCGACGACGACTGACATGTATATGATTTGCGTCTTAAAACAAGTCAACATCTGGTTCATATCATTTTAAGGCTTAGATAGATTGTAACCAAAATGCATTGTATTTTTGTGAGTCTATTATATCTCGAAATCATCATTTAATTTAATACACTTTTCTTTGTTAAACACAATGAAACCAAGGTTGTCTTCCTAACTTTAATGTTTCATTATTTTATTAAATATATAAATTATGATAGTGCTCATTATTATTATTATTATTTCTATATACTGCGTAATTAACGTCTTGAGTAGCTGCTCACTTTAAACACACGCTGTCTGGATTCTGTATAGTAATGACGCTAGACGTTTCCTGCAGCGTCATTCCATCTCAGACACCCAGGTAGCCTAGTGATCTAAAGTGTTTGCCCTTATCAACCACTGCCATTGCACATTTGTCAGCGTGGGTTCGAGTCACCGTCTCGGACTGTATGGGTATGTGAGGAAGCTAACCAGTAATTTCCTTTTGGGACGTTAGTTATTACCGTGGGTTTTTTGTTCTTTCTGGTTTCTTGTTCCACCGTTTGTTCTGGCCGCCACGTATAGCATGTTTCGTAAAGACAGGCGATAAACCCAAAACAACAACAACAACAACAACAACAACAACAAGCAGTCTATAAACAATCTTTCGGCTATTGTTTTGGACGGTTTCATGCAATGTCTCATCTGAGACCATGCACTGTCTCACCTGAGACCTATGAAGTTATATAGGACTTAAGCAAAACGTAACATGACGACCCGTAAATGTGTGTCACTTTAATACTAACATCATGTTAAATCTTATCTTATCTTTCTATACTTAGTTCAGACAGCTGTACAGCATCTGGTTTCTCCGATCATTCATTAAGCTGTAATGGTCGATATTTTATATTATTCATTAAAGTTGAACACATAATGGGGGTAAAAAATCGTTGGATCTCTTACCAGAAATATAAATTAAGTGAAGGAACATATAATATAATAGCATATCTAATTAATACACGTGCTTTATCAAACTTTGTTCTCCTTCAGAAAATCAACCGATTGTGTAGCGTCATAGAAGGAAATTTATTTAATTTTTAAATGATCCTCCTAGAAAGTACAGGATTTTATTTCATTACAAATGTAATGCACAAATATATACTATAATTTTTAGAAGTTGCCTTTATTTCTGGCATGTACTGCAAAGATAACATATTTAATATCAATATTTCACAATACGAAATAATACTATTAATAATCCTTTGGATATTTTCTACACCTTTCAATTTCATATTCGTGGTCTTCGAAATGTTTATTTTCTACTGTGAAACTGAATTTATTAGACATGACCAAATGCCGTTTAATCAATGTTGGTCACAAGGACGTGTATAATTATAAACATAAATGTCAGGGTTTGATAAATCGATTAGATAACTACCAGATCCTCCTTTTTGCACGTAAACAATAGATAACTCAATGTGCGATAATAGGGTCATCTGTACCTTTTCATACACAGATGGTATGGTTGTGATTCTTGTGACAGGTGTGTCAAAGAATTCAAAAGAACGTAACTTATTTCGATGAGTCGCACACTTGGACTTGGCAAACAAATCAGGTATTTTGGAAGTTCCAAATGTAAGTGTCCTTTACTGGACAGTTTTTTTGTCGAGAGGGGGAGGGGGAATTCGATCTTTATTGGATTTTTCTGAGTTACGCGATAACCTAAAGTCAAAAATCCATATGAGAACAATCTGTTTGCCAGAAATGATAAAATCCTCCTACGTCACGCCTATAATTTGAGTGAATTAAATTTGTGCTGGAGAAAAGTACTTACCTTTACCTGTCTCTGCGCTTTAAAAACTCGGTGTTTTAGATAAATCGCCCATTCAGCGTAACGGTGATATGGTGGAATTGCAATCCGCTGTTATGATTTTCATAACCCTGGAGTGGGTAGTATCATCTGCAGTTTATTTTACGATATGAGTAGATAACATTGCGACTTAGTGATCACGAGGATAAAACCTGTGTAATACCCTTCTCCTTCTAGGATTTAAATATCCGAACCTTCGACGTTTTTCAAAAGGTAAGTAAATACATTTGATACATTTTAGCTTTCGTATGAAAACAACAATATAACTCCAATGGTAAGATAATATTTATTTATACCTGATTTACGTATTGGCAAAGTCGTTTCATTGAATGATCTGAAACATTGTTTCAAAACCATCTAGTGGTTAATAAGCAGTAAGAAATATATCTCAGATCTTCAAAATCGTGGAGTCTTTCATTTCATTCTAGCAAATCATATTTCAAGAGTAAGATCGTGTTTGCCCGTGAAGACACCCATAGGGTTCCTTGTATATAATTAGTATATTAAAAATGCGAAAGGTAATAAATGTTTTAATAAACTGTTTTCCATTATTACTAAATCTGTTACGTACAATCGCCGTAAGCTTTCTTACTATTATTATAGCAAATTGTGCAATTAATTAACAATATTTTGATCAGTAAAGAATCAATACAGGTCTTAAATATAGAATCTACATGA
Source organism: Potamilus streckersoni (assembly GCA_016746295.1). NCBI lineage: Eukaryota > Metazoa > Mollusca > Bivalvia > Unionida > Unionidae > Potamilus > Potamilus streckersoni. The sequence goes on from JAEAOA010001395.1 coordinate 2,364,954, forward strand.
ATTTCGTATTGTTAACCATGCATAACGATTACATGGTTGATAGGAATGAGTAAGGCTATATTGCAACATCCTCCCCACCCCCACCCCACCCCACCCCACCCCACCCCACCCATCCCCACCCAACAAATCCCACCCCAACCCACCCCTTCCCACCCCCACCCAAAATAGCAAAAACAAAACAAAAACAAAAAATAAAAACAAACTCCAGTGATTAAAATATTTGATACCATAGAAACTGACACGATTTAACATTTTTATTGCGTTAAAATGTCTGGGACATTTTGTGTCACGTGCTGCACTTATTGATTATATATAATGTTTTAATCACGTCCGACCGGCTTTTGGTATTAAATAAAAGCTATGCACCGAGTTGTACTGCGTTTACTATGTACTTAACTTATTATTAAACCACCAGCACAAACTTTGTGTCATTATATTCGCCTGCTCCCCTGGCATTTTCACCCACCTACCACTTGTTGAAATGAAAAGCCTCGGTCATATAAGGACACACGGTATTAATGGTAAGGAAAAATGGGAACCAACCTGGAAGTGGGTGAGCATAAAATAGAGTATATATGGGTTTGGTTGGCCAGGACTGATTATTAATGTAAGTTATGTTTTAGTAAATAAAATAGTCTTTTGAAAGCATGTCCTAGCTGTAAATGTAAAAAATAAATAAATAAAAGCATTGTTTTATTGATGGAATTTCAGTCCCTTAACAGTCTTGAGTTTGAAACACTCATTACTAAAATTAGCACCTGACTCTGGTGCAGAATTGGATGCACACGTTTGAAACACATGCATGTCCATAAAATGCAGCGGCTCATATACTTTCCTCTTCACAGAAGCTGATATATAGGTTTAATCATGAACACTCAGAAATTTTAAGTTACTGAATTTTTAATACCATGGTACTGTGGGAACTGAATTAGTACCGTGAGTCTTATTATCGATGATCTCAATTTAGTAACTGTTTTCATCAATTTAAAATTTCTAAACCGATTCTCACTTGGAGTCTGTCACTGCCATATACTGTTGGCGTCTCAAACTAAACAACCCGGCATCAATATATACGTGGGCGAGTCCTTATTTTTAGACCGCAGGAGTAATATAGGTCATTGATATGCTCTGAATAATTCCGTAACTTTCTGTAACGGTGCGTGTAACATCCATTTGAATCCATGTACTTAAAAGTCAAATATCTTGCCATTTTTAATTTTCTTCAAGAGTTTGGAAAACTATTAAAACTAGATATTGCAAATATTGAATACAGAAGGCACATGTTTATTATTATTATTATAATTATTATTATTATTATTATTATTATTATTATTATTATTATTATTATATATATATATATATATATATATATATATATATATATATGTATGTATGTATGTATGTATGTATGTATGTATGTATGTATGTATGTATGTATGTATGTATGTATGTATGTATGTATGTATGTATGTATGTATGTATGTATGTATGTATGTATGTATGTATGTGTGTGTGTGTGTGTGTGTGTGTGTGTGTGTGTGTGTGTGTGTGTGTGTGTGTGTGTGTGTGTGTGTGCTGTTCTTCCGTCCCTTTACTGAAAATGAACTTTTCCATAAATCGGAAAAGAAAAACTCATTATTTGCACTGAAGATTCCTGCTTGGTTTAAAACGCGAAGATGAGAATGTGTTAGGAACCCATTGCGACAGTTGGGTTAGAAATTATAAATTAATGTAAGTGTTGTAAAATTCTTTCATATCCTTGATATTTTTCGTGTTTAAATATTGCAAGTTCGTTACAGACTGCCTGAGCGGAATAGGCGAATGATTTAAAACACGAACAAGAAGCTTTTTTTAAAAAATAAAACAAACTGTCCGCCCAAGGAAACCTTACAATGTGCTTGTTTACACGTTGTCGCCTTTCGATCTTCAAAAGAAAAGGACTGGTAACTGTTTTGTGAACTATCTAACGTGTAACTGATAAGAAAGCATACATTTTGTGGTCTTCAGAGGCGCATATACTTCGTTTGTTCTTATATTTTGTGACAGTTTTATGTCGATCAACATCAATAAAAATCAATTTAGCAGTTTTGGTTACTAATGGAACAGATATTCCCTTTCTAATTCTCTTTGTGAAAATGAACACGAAGATATGTAGTTGTGTTTGCTAAAACTATCTATAAAGTTCCTCTGTAATACACTGTAGAGATATTTATATACGTTTGGCTTTCGATCGCACCTTACGAAAACACAAAATTAAATTAATCCCAAACTTTGTCATAACATCCAAAGAATATAAGAGGAAAATGTGTGTCGAACGTGTCGGTGGAAAGACTGATAGTCTGTTAGGCCAGTTGCTGCACAAATCAACCGATACTTCTTTAAATATGCATGTGGATGAGATTAACCCATGAATTTATTCAAATCTTCAGCTAATTCATTCCTGAGAGAGTCATCGTGCGACATAAATTTTGTTTTCCTGTCAGTTTTGTGTACGTTTTTCTGCAATTCATTACATGTGGAACTTCATTCATAAAATACGTTAGTAATCACATATGCACTTTTAGTGAACGAATCATGAACCAGCCCACAGGTATGTAACTGACTTTCATTTACCCACTGCTCTTTCTCACGAAGTACATGGAAATAACGTCATATTCTTTTTTATGTCAAGCCATGGGCTAGGAAGTTTTTAACTATGTTCGACCAAACCTGAGTGACACTGATTTTTATTTCATTAGTTTACAGATGATATTGTCCGTGTGCAAAATCATTCCCTATTATTACACGTTACGTTGAAACAGTCCTTGCATTAATAAAAAATATATATTTTTATATGAACTGAATATTTAGCGATCGGAGACTATATTCTATTTATGAGAAATTAATCCATTTTAAAAACTTTTCCATGTGGTAAAATATTCGCCAATCCACTGTCATACCGAAAATGTTATAAGTAAGGGTTATTTTAACTGCTTACCCGTGGAACACGATCGACGTGCAGAATCTTATGAATCAACTTAAACCGTTAATGTCAAATCTATATTGCTGTGAAATACTGAAGTAAAACCGCAATAAGTGAAGCATGAATGTACAGCATATTTGTCACTATATAATTATTAACGTTATGAGATTGTACGTTTCCCGTAATTTCAATCTTATCAGGCCTTTCATCACCAGGACGCCGCAAACCCAGCATAGGTCTCTCTCTCTCTCTCTCTCTCTCTCTCTCTCTCTCTCTCTCTCTCTCTCTCTCTCTCTCTCTCTCTCTCTCTCTCTCTCTCTCTCTCTCTCTCTCTCTCTCTCTCTCTCTCTCTCTCTCTCTCTCTCTGTGTGGTTTTATATATATATAAAACTATAAATAAAATATATGCATACATACATACATACATACATACATACATACATACATACATACATACATACATACATACATACATACATACATACATACATACATACATACATACATACATACATACATACATACATACATACATACGTACGTACGTACGTACGTACGTACGTACATACATACATACATACATACATACATACATACATACATACATACATACATACATACATACATACATACATACATACATACATACATACGTACGTACGTACATACATACATACATACATATGTGAAAATCAGACTTTTTGCGAATGATTTAAGAACACATTTTTCCCGTTTAATTGTTTTCCAAGCACCACGTAGCAAGTCTCATAATCGTTACGTAAGCATGATAAACGCCACTGCTGGGTCCAACATTTTCCAAAGATCACACTCGAACGAATCCACCGGGCAGTTAATCAATCGTTAGAGACGATTGCCTTTTATTTCCAAACAAAGAAATCTCACGAATTGTACTTTAGCAAGAGAAAGAACGGCGACCTACATCAAAACAATTTCTGAAAATCTCCGACAAACTGATCGAGGCTAACATAGAACTTGCCAGAACTATAGAATAAAGTGATATTTGAATATATAAACTCGGGAAATATTACTAAGCTTTCTTAATTTATAAAATTGGGTGTCAGAAAAGATCGGGGTTGGTATGGTTTTAAAAGATATTGTTAAGCATCATTTATAAAACACTCATGCAAATATAACATGCAACAATGCCTATTAGCGACTACTTTTCACCCTGTCACTATTGTAGCAATAAATAGTTTCCAAGAATTACCCTCTCACTGCGACACAATAAAGCTCCGTAACTATGAATACGTATACATTTAAGAACTCGTTACAGAATGAGAAATGAAACCGAAAACAATATAACGATTGTCATGATAATACGACATGCTTATATGAGAGACACACACAACTCACCCCCTACCCCGTCTACAACAAGGCATGAAAGTCACTTTAACTAATTTCAACACTTTGAAGATCCCATACAATCGGAGTTATTTTATATTTGGCGGAATAATTGCGCTTCAGATATTAATTTCTTGAAGAAAAAAAAAGCACCAGTACGACCGGTACGATTTCCCAAAATTCATTGAGTATGAATATCTGCGTAAAAGCATAAAAACAAATATAGGAGAACATTTAAATCCGCAGGTAAAAATTGTAAGTAAAAAATGAAATATCACGAGCCCGGTTACCACAAATATGTGTCTGCACTTGAATTGTCCCCTTAATATCTTGCATTCTTAAAAATGCTATAAATAAGGAAAGAAAAACAGAAAGATAGTGTGTCTGTTAAACAAAAACTGACCCTTTGCAATCATACGAAGCTGATTAGTTCTGCGTATAAAACCCCTTTCCTAACAGGTCATGGCGTTTCTTAAACGATTAAATAAAGCCCGTTACAGTTCAACAGAGTTGAATTTATCCCAGCTGCCACTAGTTTACGAGATTCTGGACAAGAGAAACTTGAACAAGGTTTTCAGAGGTGAACGAAAGAAGTGCAAAAAGAATTTAATACATCGGCAGTAGATAAAATATAGCACAAATCGAAGTTCGTTGTTTGGCATGCGGACACAACAATGTGTTGTTCAACACATTTTTTATATTCCTATATATTTCCCCTCGTATCTGATACATCAAAGATAACCTCTTTCTTATTAGGAATGTTTTGTGTTGCTAATACTCGATTGTAAACATTGTTTTTGGTTTTTGGTTTTCATCTTTCAAAATGTTGGCATTCGACCGAATTATGTTACAATGCCGAACATTTCGTAAACAGTAATAAAAGTGACAAACTTCCCACTTCCATTCATCGGTTTAAAAATACTATAATTAGAATCTTGACTGTAGTTTTACTAAAGAACTGGTCCGAGTCGAAAGAAGGTCGTTCTTATCGAACTCGCCCTACTATGTATACAGTTATAATGGCTAACTCTACAATATACTCCTTTCTTTTGTATTTGCAATACGTGTTTCATTAACAATTGCTGTTTTCCATTGTGTGGAAAGTTATTAAGACCAATGCATATAACTGTATTAAGCAAAATCTTTTTTATTTTCAAAAACAAAGTTTTGAAACAACCGCCAGATGGAATAAAACAGATAAAGTATGTGAAAGACAAGTGCTTCCTCGAAGAAAGAAAATTTATGGAAGCAATATCTCCAATTAACATGATCGGCAAATTCTAGGCCAGGGTGGCGAAAATGGAGAAGAAGCCACATACAAATAGCATCTGTTCCCAGGCTAACATTAAACGGCCACAGGACAAGATCAGTTGACAATTGTTATACCTCTAATGCAACTATCTAAAATGAGAGTGAATCCGAAAAAGGACTCATAATATCCAACAGTACAACAAAAACGAAACCCTAAGTCACAAGCAAAAATACCGATTTGGTCCTGCTCACAAAAACAGCAGCATAAATAATTTTTTATTTGTTTTTACTTTAATCTTTTATCTTGTTCTTCATATCTACATTTTTTGGAAGGTCTTATCTTCAAGATTTGTACGAAATTGTGTGCATTTGGATTTGTATAATTTTAATATCAGCACCATAGAGCCATTTACACTATCGCATTCATATATATATATATATATATATATATATATATATATATATATATATATATATATATATATATATATATATATATATATATATATATATATATATATATATATATATATATATATATATATATATATATCCTTCTCTTTTTTCTTAAATGACAGCAGTGGTGTTTCGAATCGAACAAGAGATTTCACTGTGAAAATAAATAGTTTTCAAGACGGAAAACCATGAGGCAGTTGTTTTCAAGTCAGTTTTTATAGCGCTGTGAGTGATATGATAAAACGAAACAGACAGACAGACAGATAAAGTTGCATCACTCAGCCACACGTTTCATATGGTAGTATCAATAATACGAACCATCTTCGAGTGCACTTATTTTTTAGTCACCAAAGAAAATAAATTCCACACATTTGTCAATGTTTACAATGATGTCTTTAAAAAGGTCTTCCTTAAGTTGTTACTGCATCTGCTAAAATCGTTAATGTACGAATAAAGTAAAACCCTGAACGATGTGGAAACCCTATGTTGGTCCAATTCTCACTTTTAGCGACAGTAGTAAATCTCCAGATTCCTTGTTCTCTCAACACACGTTGCGCAGATAAATTAAATGACTTCCTGTTTCATAACATAGGCTGAGTACGCTAAAGACGACACACCTCTTATACTGTATGAAAATGTTCATTTATGTGTAAAGCGCTATTATAACTCTACAAGTAACGTTTGTTTAAATTTAGACACAAATATCACTAATAGCAAATGAATTACCAAAGCAATAAACTAAATTTAGATTGCAAAACTGCCAAGTCGAAATATATGATATGGGAAGATGCGGTCTTTTTATGCACAGGTATAAGTAACTCAAGAGTGTTTATGTTCAATCGTTTTCGTTTCAACTGATAAATTACATATCATATAAACAAAATGGGCAGTTACAGCTTTTATTGTCATCCTCAAATTCACCTTGTGAAATAAGCATAGTATTCTAACATGCACAGAAAAGCATCCCCGACTAAAATTTTCTTTAATGTTACTGCTTTAAAAAAAATCTGAATGTCGTTATCGGTGATATAGGCACATCTGATTCATTTCCTATAAACCATAATGGTAATGTTTCTTGAAATAAATTTATTATCCTGGTGAAATTGCCATTAAAAAGATATAGCTGGCAGTACCTTTTTTAACAATTAGCTTTGTACTGTTACACCGGCTGTCTGCAATTAGAGGAATCTCCATTATACTAAGCTGTTAGTACACGTTTACTAATTAGAATCTAATTAAAAACAGAAGCTAAATTAAAAATTACCTTTGTAAAAGATCAATATTTTTGAAGAAAAAAATCTGTCTACAGATAGCATTCACTTATTTTTATCATATGTATCAACACATATACCACCCCGAGCTATCTGGATATAAATTACACGCATACGTTGCTGGCTGTACACATGGGTCAAATATTTATCTGAAATGTAACACTCATTCATGTATACAGAAACCCTCGTTCAGTGGCTTCGAGAATTCATATAAATCGTGCATGACAAATACCAAAATGGCCCTATGAACATTGGCATTTCTTCTTGTAAGTGTACCAGGGTGGATTTCATTTACTTTTGCCTCTGTTGAGACACAAATACTGTTTTTAGTTGAAATCAAGACAGAGATGTCAACTCCAAACGAAAGGATCAAATGCGGACAACAAAGATGTTTCACGGTTTACTTAGAATGTATTAAGACGACCAATTTTTTTAAAAAATAAAAATGTTCCCTAACTTGAGTTCTAGAACCAAAAGCTCAAAGCGACCTCAGTTTTTGTGACAAGACCTATATATATAAAAGAAAGATAATACCCTATATGGTATGCCCAGGACTACTTCGTAAAGCAAGCTAGTTAAACTGACTACAGGTGCAGGTTTTATACCAGCCCAGCTCAGCGACTTGCAATACACCGAGGGAATTACGAATCCCTAACTTGAGTTCTAGAACCAAAAGCTCAAAGCGACCTCAGTTTTTGTGACAAGACCTATATATATATATATATATATATATATATATATATATATATATATATATATATATATATATATATATATATATATATATATATATATATATATATATATATATATATATATATATATATATATATATATGAAAGAAAGATAATACCCTATATGGTATGCCCAGGACTACTTCGTAAAGCAAGCTAGTCAAACTGACTACAGGTGCAGGTTTTATACCAGCCCAGCTCAGCGACTTGCAATACACCGAGGGAATTACGAATCGAACGGCAGTACAACTTCCAGTATGAATAAGACAAAACCAAATATCAACCAAGAAACGGGTTGCATTTTAAACTTTATCAAGGAATTTATTAAAGGGAATGCATGCGACAACAAGTTTTAAAAAGACCCTATACGTTTCAAGATATGATTTGTGAAGTGTACCAAGTTTACGTTGAACAATCTGTTAGTATGACACTCGATAATCGAATTATGCTCTCTCTGACTATGATTGAGGACTCTATCTTATTTGATGACCTTGTCAACATGGAAAGAGTTTTCTTTTTACATGCAAGGCATAAGATACCGGTTTAGCCTTTTGAATACGTCATGTTATTTGTATAGACAATTGTAGTTTTGTATGCAGTAAGTATGCAAATAAATACTCCATGGAAAGCACAGTTCAAATGTATATCAGACCATTCGTATGTTCTGTAGAAACAAATTCATATCAACCTGACCTGACAGTTTTAAATCCACATGCCGTACAAAAATTATCAAACAGTTCATCAAGAGACAGTAAATAACAAAGTCTGTACTTAAGTCTAAATGTATTTGACAGTGGTAGTAACAGTCTATAAATGTTTTCAATTCCTTTTTCAATCAAAATTATGATGATAGTGTGCACTTGGATGGTGGTTACCACAAACGATGATTAATTTTGTTAATTTTATAACAAATCCCTCCTCAGCCAATAATTGATTGCCATATATGCATGACCATGGCCTTAAAGCGTGTCGGAAATGAATCTTCGACACATGTCAGTCTGTTACCTTGTGCAGCAGCATGAAATTATATGTCATGTTTTGGGATAATTACTATTTTAGCAGAGGATATTGATATATTTATCGATAAACTACATTATGAAAGATTTTTAAACGTATCGGGCAGAATAAGTCGGGTTTTTCAAAATGGCAGCCGGAACCGAATATGCAGCGTCTGTAACGGGTTTATATTACAAAATATGCATTTGGAAAAATGTCATATCTTTCTTGATGATTAGTTTATAAACGTCTTCCGAATGAACCTTTAAAAACATCTGAAAAGTTTCATATAGGAATCACCAAACAGGTTGATAATCTGTGAACATTTTACTTTAACAACGTCAAACAATTGATGAACTAATGCACAGAAACAGCCAGTTTCAAGCCAATTCTTTCGCAGTGCAATTTGGTATCATACTGACATATTACATGACTCTAATATAAAAAAAGTTTTCTTTTCATTTGCCGAAACGACTCTATTTGATTTGCGATAATTTATTACATTGTACTTATCGTGTAAAGTAGTAATGAATTTTTGTGTCATTTTGTTTTAAACGACATTGTCATTATATTCAAAGAAGTTAACTTTAAAAGTTTACCGTAAATGCTGTAATAAAATATATTTCATGATCTACCAAACTTGTCATATCGACTTCAGCTTCGTGTAGTTTCATATAAAATTTATATTCACCTCAGCAAAGGTCAGTAATTGTTCCTTGCTTCTGTATCATGGGGTTCGTCTGGTCTGGTGGTTCAGTGTGTAATTTGTATTGGTCGAGGCGCCGTCCTAAACCGCAGAGTGGAAATTCAAGCAAATCTTTTCATATAGTGCATTCAGATCGTTCGGAACACTTCGTAAGTGTGTTGCCTTTGTGGTAACCATCTGCAAAAGAAGTGTCCTTCTCTGTTCCAGCCTGTGGGTATCTGTGATGACGAGCGATGGCGTTTGTTTAAGTCATATCTGTCATCTTCGATAATTTTTGCAGAAAGGTCTTAAAATGTTTCCGATATTTAGATCATAATTATATTCATCAAATTCTGGTTCATCAGACAAGTTTTAGGGTTTTCAACAAAAACTCTTTCATCCATTCTCCATCCTGAAATTTGGGGCCTCGAGTGGCCGAGTGGTCTAAAGCGCTGTCCGTTACGGATCACTGCCATCTCACCTCGGTCTGCGTGTGTTCGAGTCTAGGATTCGGCTAATGTAGATATGTGAGAAAGCTTGCCAGTAGCTTCTCGTGGGTCGGTGGTTCTTTCCGGTGATTTCCCGGTTTCTTCCTCCACCATTAATACTGGCCTTCATGAATAGCCTATCTTGTGCTGAAAAATGGCGTTAAGCCCAACAACAACAACAACAACCATCCTGAAATTTCGCCACGAATGATTGTTGAAATCCTCTTTTCTGTGCAATAAACTAGATGGTCTGTATCAGAAAGGAGCAAACAAAAATCAGAATCTGAAAACTGTGCCCTGTGTATGGATATTACTTTGGATTACACGATTGTATTAGGCTAACAAATGAAACACAAGTAGGTCATAGTATACAACCGTCTGTACTCGCTTATAAGTCGATTCAAAATGCTGACCCCCTTATCATAATGCGCATGCAGCTCAGGTAAAAATCCTTTGTTCTACTGATTGCTTTTATCTACCCGAACATACCCAGATCTGCCGGTATAACATGCGCCGCAGATATGGGTCTGTGCAATTTGTAGTGGACATGTCTTAAAAGCGAGTATAGAAGGTAAGTAAGTTGAATAGCGATTATTTATCAGTCTGATTCATTATTTACCACCGCATTAACTGGAAGTTCGTATTTTTTTTAAAAAAAGAAAGTATATATTTCTGTTTCGTCTACTATAAAATAGTTCGTTCGACGTGGAGAAGCATGCATCATGGTCCGAATTAAGAAGTAATTTCAACCAGCAGACCGTACATTTAGAGTCATTTGTGCTCATCGTACCAGAAAAATGTTTTTCAATCATTTGATTGCCAGTAGCCGACTTAAATCTAACATCATATCAATTTTGTTTTCTTCAAAAAGGCATCACATTAGAGCCTCTCCGGCACTATAGTGATCACTGAAGATATGCAAAACGTTTAATTGCCAGTACCTATATTTAGAAATATTTACCTGTCCAATTACATATTTCTTGCTACGGTCCAATTACTTTTTGCTGATTGTTACCAATATCTTCCGAGTAATAGCTATAATTCTCGATAAGATGGAGTACGCCGTTATACGAACTAACTGCTCTAACATAGTCTCCATCATGCATACTCCTGACTGTTTTCCGATGTTATCTACCATGTGTGTTATCTACTACGTGTATAGGAATATAATTTTGTCTCACGATTTTCCCAAGCTGCCAAAATGCATATGGCATCTCTTTATGAACCAGTCGTAGGTAGAAAAACGCATCTTTTTAGCATTGATTATAGAGTGTTCTAGTGTATGTAATCATTTCAAATAAAATGCAATAATTATATCTATTAGCCTCAGCGAGCAAAACATTGGAATTTTTAAACGAGTTATTCCTTTGAAATGAGTAATTAGCTTGCTTCATTTGATAAAATCCGACTTGATTTAGTAATTTTAGCTAATAATTTAAGGAGTACTAATGAAGTTAGATTCATTCAAAGAGTAAAGTCCTATGTTAACTCTGTCAGCGATTGCATAAATTTATACGTAACCATAATTATTTGATTTATTAAATTCCAACTGTCGTCAAATCAGCGGATTCTATCAACAGGAACATTTTATTTTTAGTAGCACTTAAGTTTCATTCCTTATTTAGTGTCGTCTTATGGTGCCAGAATTCCAAGAGCCGTCTTCGCAATCCAGCGGTTGCCAATCCGCTTATTTCGTCAGTGATGTGGAACTAAGTTTATCAAGGACACTTGCCTGAAGGAGATGATATAGCCCGTACAGAAGTGATGAAGGTCATATTAATGAAGATCACAATGATTTTCTTTGAGAAAATATACTTCCATTGTTAGTACTCATTGGTATTGTCTATTAGGGATTTCTATCACCCCAAATTCGTGACCATTTTAGTAAAATCTGCTGCTCTTATGTCAAATGACCCTGGATTTGAACGAAAATATTTGATTCTACAAGCACAAAAGATGGAAATATGTAGCAATTTGCTAGTAAAGCATACTGTGTACTTTGGTTGGTTACAGTACTCGTAAAGCATTCCGTATATTTTGGTTGGTTACAGTGATCGTTAAGCACACCGTATGTTTTGGTTGGTTACAGTGCTCGTAAAGTAAACCGTATGTTTAGTTTGGCTACAGAAATGAGTACTGGATCCTTGCGATTTGAGTCCTTGTGCCTATACGCGATGAGTTTATCTGGGCTTGCATCTGTTGAATTAAAGTCGGTGGTCAGCTTAATGAGGTTGAAGAAATAATGCATACAAAGATGGACAGAAGGTACAATGGAAAAAGACGGCGAACCGAACGTAGTTCCAAACATTTAGCAATGTTTAAAAATTCCAGATAAGTATCGCGTGATCGTTCCCAGCCAATCACTATGCGGAAAACACAATTAATTGTATTTAAATGTTTGTTTAAACATTACTGGCCATATATTGACGAGGAAATGGTAGTTAAGCGCCTTTCCCGATAACATACCAAATCACCCGATCTCATCTGGCCTGATGGGGTATCTAACGTGCAACCCTTTATTTTACGTTACGTTCTTGCAATTTAATAGTTTTTATATTACAAGATGTTATGTATCACTTTATGTGAGTCTGATTGGTCCAGATAAGCTCATTAAATTTTTGTTTAGTGTTCGCTTTACCAATTGATGCAAACATGGGAATTTTCCTGTCTCCGGCATCTGGAACTTTTGTTGGTTTTTTGTTTTTTTTTTTCACTATTACTATCAGCATTTTGGCGGACATATTTTAAATCGATTCCTCAGTGGGCCTTGGGAGACAAAAAGGGCCAAAAAGGGCAGATTTACCCGACAGGGGCTAGTTACAAATAAAAATAATGGCATTAGTAAATGGATAGAACACGTGTAGTCGGGTGTGATACCGATAACGTGAAATCCACACTAAGACAAGCGTGCTTTCAATTGAGTAAACTAAATATAAAAAAAACAACTCATTTCTGTGCACGGTAGATTATGCACGTGAAACAGTCTCCAGGCTGACAAAAAGTTATATAACCACAGCATTTTTTACGCGGTAATACAGCTCGAGTAGCCAATACCCCTTGTTATGTTATGCAATTCCGTCCGAAAAAAAATTTGTCGTGGTCTACTATTGTTCCAAATCAGATAATGCAAATATCTTGTCACGACTACATTACAGTATATCTGGAATTTTACATTCAGTAATTGTCCACTCCCATGAATATCCAACAACTAATATACTTAGCAGTGAAAATGGCTAACTTTAGATGCAGACGTTGTAAAATACTTTAATCGAAATCGATGTATACGGTTAGTCTAACCTAACCTGAGTCGAATTACGTGACATAATACGGAATTTCCATTGGACATCCAGTATTGAAATATGATGTTTGTTTCAATGGTCTAATTTGTTTTCGAACGATAGTTGCTCCTTGAATTAAAACTTGTTTATAAAAATCAACTTTTAAATGTTACTGTTTATAGAAAATCATTAGTTTAACTAGCGTCGGGGACTACTACTACTATGCGCGTAATACATATAAGGTGCCGCGTCCGAGTCAAAATGAAAGACATTGTTTCTTCTTTCTCTCTAAACTATTTCCATTAAAATAAACGTTATGTAATAAAAATAATCTCAGATGGGAATTGGTTTGGAAAGAAGTAATACCCAAAGCAGTTCATAAAATTATTTGTATCGGCTTATTTGAATGAAATAATTGATTTGTACATGTCACTATAATCACACTTTATATTTTTTCAAATGATACACATACATATATAGTTTAATAATTTCAAAAATGTGTTAGATATAAATAATTGAACTCCTTTCATAGCCTCAATTTAGAATAAATAACTATTCATGTGAAATCTTCCATGTGGTTAAAATTGCCCTCTTTAGCAAAAATTTGCCGATTCTTCATATTTGTCCTCAATAAATTTTTATGCTCAGCATGGGAACCTGAGTTCATTTGTAATTGTTCATATATTACAGGATTTCATTTTCTTGGCAGATTGATGGATGAAACTAAAATTAGTTAAATAGCCAAGTTTATGATAAACGATCTAATGTGTACAAAATAAATGTCAGGGTGATTATACTCGTCCTCTATAAAATCAAATAAGTTTGACTCCTGTGGATAAGATTACTTATTATAACAACTATTAGCAGGTAGCCGTCGTGTAATGTGATATTGGGAATGTGAAGAGTTGGGCTAGTGATTACTCTTTTCCCAGAGATTATAATTAGGGGTATAAAAAATCCCGCATGGCTGATGAATAACTATGTTGAAATACCATACCTTTTAACGAGGTTCAGAATAGAAATCTCTCCCTTGATATAAGGAATACTGCATTTTACAGAACAATAAAATTCACCTACCTACAACACTTTTATATTTAATAGGTTTCAATACTTGATTAATAACATGTTTGGAAAAGAGTTCGTGAAAAGTGAGACTTTTTCTTGATGGGAGGGTGTGTGTGTTTCTATGGCATGCCGCTTTTCTTGCTGGACGAATAACTATCAGTCGAAACAACCCTTTAAATATAATCAATTTTTGTGCAAGTGACAAAAATTGAAACAATGCACACCATCATAACTCACTCTCTCTCTCTCTCTCTCTCTCTCTCTCTCTCTCTCTCTCTCTCTCTCTCTCTCTCTCTCTCTCTCTCTCTCTCTCTCTCTCTCTCTCTCTCTCTCTCTCTCTCTCTCTCTTAAGCACTGTCTGTACCCGATCTACTTTCTACTTTCTAGGTACATATGCTTTTCTTTTATGGCAACCCAATCATTGCCTAAGAGAACTCACTTAAACAAAAAATCATCAAGATTAACAAACGTAATATGAGAACGTTTATCTCTACGGTAACAATTTTTTTCACCAGCGGAAACATAATCCATAGTACGACTGTTTTGAATTTAGATGTTTTTGTTTTGTTGAACATAACAGGCTAATACATCAAGGTTCACCATATTTCTTACAAGTGGTAATTGCACAATTTTATAAGTATTAAAAATTAATTATTTTGCGTTATATTTATTTTCGTTAAAATTCACAAGGAATATCATAAAAATTCTCCCTTCTCTCGTTATTACAAGGCACACAAAGTCCCATGCCCGCTGAGTGCAAACTCGTGTATTCACCAATCCAGGTATGTGCATATGCAAAACTAAACGGCTGCGTGAAATCGGTGATTAACAGTACTGCCACGCTTCATTAAGACTTTAATAGCATCTCTGGAAAATGCAATCGCTGCAAATCAAGACGCAAATCATAAAGAGGCGTTATGAAAGTAATTCTACTTGCCGAGTAGCTAGCAGGTCCCGCACACGCTAAATGTTTTCAAGCTATCAATTACCTACATGTGCTGCAGGCCCCGCACACGCTAAATGTTTTCAAGCTATCAATTACTTACATGTGTTGCAGGCCCCGCACACGCTAAATGTTTTCAAGCTGTCAATTACCTACATGTGCTACAGGTCCAGCACTCGCTAAATGCTTTCAAGCTATCAGTTACCTACAAGTGCTGCAGGCCCCGCACACCCTAAATGTTTTCAAGCTATCAATTACCTACATGTGCTGCAGGCCCCGCACACGCTAAATGTTTTCAAGCTGTCAATTACCTACATGTGCTGCAGGCCCCGCACACGCTAAATGTTTTCAAGCTATCAATTACCTATATGTGCTGCAGGCCCTGTACTAACTTAATCCGACACGGCAAGTTGTTAAATGGTCTGAAAGCTCTTAGCTCTTACCACTGACAGTGTCGCAGTGTCAGAGATTTAACTTGAGTTTGCAAACATACATACATACATACATACATACATACATACATACATACATACATACATACATACATACATACATACATACATACATACATACATACATACATACATACATACATACATACATACATACATACATACATACATACAAGCATGCATGCATGCATGCATGCATGCATACATACATACATACATACATACATACATACATACATACATACATACATACATACATACATACATACATACATACATACATACATACATACATACATACATACATACATACATACATACATACATACATACACTACTAACAGTGCCCATCGACGTGTGCTGAATTTTCACTCGTGGTTCCTAAGTATTTTCCATCTTTTTGCAACTAATTTGCAACTTATTCTTACGCTTTAGTTGAATGGGACTGAAAAAAGCTGAGTAAATACTTTTACTGGAAATTAACTGTTTCTGCTGGGTCAATATTGTCACCGACTTGATTTAACAAGAGAGTGTCTTGACATTCAAACAATCTCCGTCTAAGCGTTGTATTTGTCTAGCGATCATAAATTGCAATACAAACAAAGTCGCAATATAGGCTGTCGGACCTTCGCATAATAAAATGCTCTTTTCCAAGCTGTTAAGTGTATTTCTTAAGTACAGTCTTATCAGGTTCTGTTTAAGTACAGTCTTATCAGGCTCTGCTTAAGTACAGTCTTATCAGGCTCTGCTTAAGTACAGTCTTATCAGGCTCTGCTTTAGTACAGTCTTATCTGGCTTTGCTTTAGTACAGTCTTATCAGGCTCTGATTAAGTACAGTATTATCAGGCTCTGCTTTAGTACAGTCTTATCAGGCTCTGCTTAAGTACAGTCTTATCATGCTCTGCTTAAGTACAGTCTTATCAGGCTTTGCTTTAGTACAGTATTATCAGGCTCTGCTTAAGTACAGTATTATCAGGCTCTGCTTAAATACAGTCTTATCAGGCTCTGCTTAAGTACACTCTTATCAGGTTCTACTTTAGTACAGTCTTATCAGGCTCTGCTTAAGTACAGTCTTATCATGCTCTGCTTTAGTACAGTCTTATCAGCCTCTGCTTACGTACAGTCTTATCAGGCTCTGCTTGAGTACAGTCTTATCAAGCTCTGCTTAAGTACAGTCTTATCTGACTTTGCTTTAGTACAGTCTTATCAGGCTCTGCTTAAGTACAGTCTTATCAGGCTCTGCTTAAGTACAGTCTTATCATGCTCTGCTTAAGTAAGTCTTATCATGCTTTGCTTTAGAACAGTCTTATCAGGCTCTGCTTAAGTACAGTCTTATCATGCTCTGCTTAAGTACAGTCTTATCAGGCTCTGCTTAAATACAGTCTTATCAGGCTCTGCTTAAGTACAGTCTTATAATGCTCTGCTTAAGTACAGTCTTATCTGGCTTTGCTTTAGTACAGTCTTATCAGGCTCTGCTTAAGTACAGTCTTATCAGGCTCTGCTTTAGTACAGTCTTATCAGGCTCTGCTTAAGTACAGTCTTATCAGGCTCTGCTTAAATACAGTCTTATCAGGCTCTGGTTAAGTACACTCTTATCAGGTTCTGCTTTAGTACAGTCTTATCAGGCTCTGCTTAAGTACAGTCTTATCAGGCTCTGCTTTAGTACAGTCTTATCAGGCTCTGCTTAAGTACAGTCTTACCAGGCTCTGCATACCTGCCAACCGTAGACAGAAGACGCATGCAGACTGAAATGCGGGAAATTTGTTCGGAGTACCCTCCTAGATATTTTTGTATAGAGGGGTGCGTATTGGTGGAGGATGGAAACCTCCTACATAAAATATTTTGTATGACATGATGTTATGGATCAGCCATGTTTGAGGTGTTGGGGTAGCATGAAATTTTCTTTCGAACCAAAATATATTTTTTCTTTGACCTCAAGGTAGTAAATTTTTCTATTCAGCTAATGTAATAAATATAAGTAGTTATATTTCTACAATCCAGAGCAGGAATGTGTTTTGAAAGCTATTTGGGATATGAAAATTTTCATCCCCAAAATCACACACACACACACACACACACACACACACACACACACACGAAAATTATATGATTGGTAATCCTTATCCAATCAGCATTTAGACAACGTCGCGAGGTTTGAAAGGTCTCTCCTAACATTACAAATTTGTTCGTACAATGGCTAACTTCTCTAACGAACACTCGCTTTTCAGAATTCAATGTTTAAGGACATTGCGTGCTGTTTTACGTTGAAAGACATTTCCTGATGAAAGTGTTATTGTTTGGTATTCGACGTTTCATATAAACAATGCGTCCTAAAAATGACGCAACACATCAAAATCTCTGAAGTAGTAGTTATATATCATGACTTGCTTTCTTTTCTCAGCTGCCCTGATTTCTTTAAACACTTGGACCAAATGTAACAATTGGCTGCGAAATAAAGCTGTTTCCAAAATGACAGAAGCACATGCCATACTATTGCCATGTAGTTTGACATATTTTAAACATTTCAGTAGCCTTGTGAATTCTCTCGTCATTTCAATTCAGTCTTATCTGTATTTCATTTCTTAACATACGTTCACAATTACAATTCTAATGCAAGGAACTAAAGTTGCATTTCAATACACAAAGTGAGTGATGGAATAATGCCCAAAAAACTGTTTGCATAATCAAGTGGTAAGCATCAATGAATGCAGTTACCATATGTTTGAAAATGTGTAAGTGATTATACTGACACGTATATCACTCTTCATGCATCATTAATTAACAATTTCTTATTAACTGTCATGTATACATATTAATGAGGTAATACAATTAATTTCATAATTACCAGGAGCAGTGTCTTCTGCAGAGTCAAGGTTAGTTCCCCCATTATTATTGATGCATGGCGAAGTGCACGTCAAGGTTCGTTCCCCCATTATTATTGATGCATGGCGAAGTGCACGTCAAGGTTCGTTCCCCATTATTATTGATGCATGGCGAAGTGCAAGTCAAGGTTCTTTCTCCATTATTATTGATGCATGGCAAAGTGCAAAACAAGGATCGTTCCCCCATTATTATTGATGCATGGCGAAGTGCAAGTCAAGGTTCGTTCCCCATTATTATTGATTCATGGCGAAGTGCAAGTCAAGGTTCGTTCCCCCATTATTATTGATGCATGGCGAAGTGCAAGTCAAGGTTCTTTCTCCATCATTATTGTTGCGTGGATAAATACAACTCAAGGTTTAGCTAAGTGAAAGTCAGGATTTGTTTCCCCACTAATACTGTTACGTGGCTAATTGGCAATCAGTGTTCCCCGTTATCATTGTTGCGCGGCTAAGTGCAAGTCATGGTTCGTTCCAGACTATCATTGCTGCATAGCAAACTGCAATTCAAGGCTGCACGTTTTTAAAACTTTCGTTTTCAAAACTCCAAACGATTATACCCAAAATGTATTCAGCAACACTAAACCGCAGCTTCCAACCCAACCGGTACTAGATTCGTTCACTGCACAAAATTTTCAACCCAAGATTTTTCAGTGTTTACTTTTGACCATAGGTATATTAAATTGATGAAATCTAAATTTTAATTAATTCCACAGGTCTATCAACCTCCTCGACTAACATTTTTTTATATATGTCAGTATGTGTTAGGCAAGAGTTTGACTTTGACCTGTGAAAAATTATATCAGGTTCATTTAGTAGTGTGTTTACAATTGACATGTATAGTTAATTAGTCTGGATCTGTAGCATGAGATATACATTACTAATGCATGTGAACATGTTTGTATGAGCAGGTAGTGATTGACTGCACTCTGTACCTCGCGATGTGATCGACTGAGAATGATGCATGTCTCCATTAGTTTATTATTTGAGTAAATAATTTATATGCCTTCGAAGAGGTGTGTATGTGTGTATGGGAGCGTGTGTGTTGTTGGATTTTGAACGTAGGTTTAAAAATTGTTTAGTCATATCTCTACGATGTCTGCAGTGTTGCAGTTTATAGTGGTGTCTTGCACTGGGCATCATGTCGCAGACATGTAGCACCATTTCCCGCCCAGTCACATTATCCAGATATCAGGCCCATCATTCCTAAACACTAACCTCCTAATGCTGAACACCAAGCAAGGCAGCTGATAGAACCAATTTTATAAATCTTTGGTATGACTCGGCTGGGGTTTGAACCCGCGACATCCTGCATCTGTAGCGGACGTTCTAACCACTAGGCCACAGGATCGGCCAATCCTTTGAAGAGGAAGATTTCAAACAGTTTGAACGCGATTTGAATTGTGTAGAATGGCTAAGAAAGTTTAGTTTTAATTAGCTGCGGGATTAAAAACCTAGACAAGTATCTGAAGAGAACAAGTCCTTTGATGAAATTTACTTTAGTGACTATTTTTTGTTGCAGCTTTCTTTTCTTTTTTCATTTTTTTAAACATATCTATCAAAATTCTGATTGTCCGTCTACTCTTATTCTTGTCTCTTTTTGGTAAAGTCGCTTCTATTGCGTGCAACATATTAACCTTCTGACAAGTCTACCACAATCCCTGCATGGCATAACGATCGCTTTCCTTTGTGCGGTTCTCTAGTATAATACAAGGAAGCTTGATTACCATCAAATTTTTATTTGAAAATTTTTTTTAAAAAATTATATTTATTGCATATCATTTAAAAAATAAAAACAACACAATCAACATGTCTTAGAATTAATTGTCTCAAACACCAACCCTTTACACACCAGCTTTGAGACAAGTATTGCTATAGACTGTAATAGATTATAACGAGTTTTGAGAGAAGTGTTGCTATAAAACTGTAATCGATTACAACAAGCTTTGAGGTAAGTATTGCTATAAAACTGTACAAGATAATAACGAACTTTCAAAAAAGCATTGCTATAAACTGTAATAGATTACATACCAGCTATGAGACAAGTATTGCTATAGACCGTTGAAGATATCGAGTTTTGAGAGAAGTATTGCTATAAAACTAAACGATTACAACAAACTTTGAAGTAAGTATTGCTATAAAACTGTAACAGATTGCATAACCAGCTTTGAGACAAGCATTGCTTTAAAACTGTATAGATAACAACGTACTTTGAGATAAGTATTGCTATAAAACTGTAATAAATTCCATACAAGCTTTGAGTTAAGTATTGCTGTAGACGGTAATAGATTACAACGAGCTTTGAGATAAAAATTGCTATAAAACGGTAATAGATTACAACGAGCTTTTGAGATAAGCATTGCTGTAGACGGTAATAGATTACAACGAGCTTTGAGATAAGTATTGATGTAGACGGTAATAGATTACAACGAGCTTTGAGATAAGTATTGCTATAAAACGGTAATAGATTACAACGAGCTTTGAGATAAGTATTGCTGTAGACGGTAATAGATTACAACGAGCTTTGAGATAAGTATTGCTATAAAACGGTAATAGATTACAACGAACTTTTAAGATAAGAATTGATGTAGACGGTAATAGATTACAAACTTTGAGATAAGTATTGCTATAAAACGGTAATAGATTACAACGAGCTTTGAGACAAGTATTTCTTTAAAACGGTAATAGATTACGAGCTTTGTAAATATACGAGCTACTGTAGCGCACATGCATCATGGCAAGATCGTAGTAACTTTGTCTCAATCGCACTACTGACAAATTGTTCAGTAGAACAAATGGCTAAAAATCATGATTTTACCACGTTGTGACTATTACTAGCTTTACTCTGTTTTGTCGATGATAACAAAACACTATTTCTTCTAGTTTATTTGTGTTATTCGTTGTTGGGAAGGTATGATGATAGAAGTTTACTTCACGCATGTTGGAGTGCTCTCTCTCTCTCTCTCTCTCTCTCTCTCTCTCTCTCTCTCTCTCTCTCTCTCTCTCTCTCTCTCTCTCTCTCTCTCTCTCTCTCTCTCTCTCTCTCTCAAATAAAACAAATGACCCTTATTTCTTTTTGGAAGAGTCTATTGCGTCTAGCATATGATATGTTTCAATACTAGCAGACGGGTAGAACTGAAATTTAACGATAATCAACAAACGAAAAATGTATTCGTTACAAATAGTGCACCCGTCAAGATATTTGCCATGCGTTATATCATAGGTCAGTTGTAATTTGCTAATTCGTAGAACACTTGAAATTTGTTCAACATGATGGATTCATTACGCTTTTTCAAATAAAACTTTAAGGTGATGTCGTATTTTTTTAAGCGTGCATTTTCCATGTTGTTGAGAATATAGCAGGCTGTGCAAAGTAATGCATGCGACTTAGTTTTATCCACTCATTTAGTGGATGGCATTAAAATTTAAATCGCTTATCCAGCCCGCGTCATGGAGAAAGATGCTCATGTCTTGGATATACAAAAGGATGTATAGATTAGTTCTCTGTTTCAAATTATATTCTTTAGCCAAAGGAACGAAATTCGAAAACCCATATAGTAAAACAAACACTAGTGCATAGGCGTGTATGCGTTCTTGCCAAATACATACACAAGTAGATAACATAATACCCCATACAGCTACTCACTGATACCCCATCTGAATTAATTCCATCAGGGGATTAACGAATGATAATTGAAATTTACAAAATAAAAACAAACATTTTACTCGAGTGAGGAGTTTGGTTTGACCAATTTTAATACAGGTGTATTTGCACCTCTGCATTCCGTTCAATTCCGGGCTCGGACGCATGTGACGGTGCAAAGTCTCCCTATCAAAGTCAGTACTTTTTTCACCGTCCACTGGTTTCCTCCTAACCCACATGTCTCCTCCCGGTATTCAGTTTTCCTCCCGGTGTACAGGTTTCCTCATTTTTAAAGACTAGTTTCGGCTCTCATCAGTATCGACTTTTGAAAAATCCTTAAACTAGCTGCATTTTGAAAGTACAAGTTTCATATGGATTCTACTGTTATGCACGTTCAGAAACTTTAATGTTTGCTCAAATGGCCATTTTCTTTCAATGAAATTGATGTGCATGAAAATATGTCAGGAAATCAGTCCATGATCATCTGGCTTCGTTTTAGTTTTTTTTGTTTTTTTTGTTTGGCTTTTATACATTGAAATTAGATTTATTTGTCTGGCGTCAAAATGTGGAGAGGTTAGTTATCGAAAATGTCATCTTAGAAAGTTTAAGCAGATATAAAATGGCGTTGTTTTTTTTCTTTCAATTGATAGAGGGATACGGAGCTGATATTTCACGTCTAGATTTGGATGAGTGTGCCCCACTGACCATAATTTGCCATAATGAAGAATCAAATATCTCTCGGCGGGGAATGCTGTCTATTGACGAATAAGTTTATTCTTATGATAATTTATCATAGATATGAGAAGGTTTATATTTAAATTGTATTTAATTCCACTGGGTTAGGTGACAACCGAATTCTTTATAACAATGCTTAATGATAAGTTGCTATTGGATCGTTTCTATTCTCCACATACAAATGACAAATTGTATTAAGAATTTGACGAGAGTGATTTCGTTTTGTTGACTCATCATTAGCGATCACATTACACACGGGCAAACTGTATGAAAGGTTATCTAAAATGTAACATTCTTTAAAATGTAGTATCTACGTAAAGACAGAAAGATACGACCTTAGAAAGAAAGAAAAAAAAAACACCAATAGTTGCGTCATCCCATAATAAAGAGGTTAAATGGGGTTTCAAGCGTGGAATAGTTTATTTACGTCTTTTTACAAATGAGAACACAAGCGATATATATATATATATATATATATATATATATATATATATATATATATATATATATATATATATATATATATATATATATATATATATATATATATATATATATATATATATATATATATATATATTACGAGAAAAATTAACATAAAAAACATAAAAGGCAGCCGTCACAATGGATATCATTAATAGTAATACCTGTTGTAGAGAAGGCCTTCCTCAATCCTGTGCTAATTCAACACCAGTGACACACTCTCTAAATATCATAGTTTTGATCTTTAAATATTGAAAGTCAAAAGAAATATTCGGATAAAATTGCAACGTAAAATTGCATTTTGTATCAAGTACTTACAACATTACAAGAGATAAATTACAACTTTGCATATCATTGTGCTGTCATTTCTTTTCGTATCACTGTACTGTCCATTCTATCAGTATCACTGTATTGTCCTTTCTATCAGTATCACTGTACTGTCCTTTCTATTAGTATCACTGTACTGTCCTTTCTATCAGTATCACTGTACTGTCCTTTCTATCAGTATCACTGTCCTGTCCTTTCTATTAGTATCACTGTACAGTCCATTCTATTAGTATCACTGTACTGTCCTTTCTATTAGCATCACTGTACTGTCCTTTCTGTTAGTATCACTGTACAGTCCATTCTATTAGTATCACTGTACTGTCCTTTCTATTAGTATCACTGTACTCTCCTTTCTATCAGTATCACTGTACTATCCTTTCTATTAGTATCACTGTACCGTCCATTCTATTAGTATCACTGTACTGTCCTTTCTATTAGTATCACTGTACTGTCCTTTCTATCAATATCACTGTACTGTCCTTTCGCTAGATACGTTATTAGGACCATAAGATCTCTACAGTTTGTACAGAGGAAAATATGGCGATTGGTGACAATGCTATTTCTTTCAAAAGTTTGGTTCAGAAATAGGTTTCTTAGGACTTACTATTTATCATATATGTTTTTTATGTACATACATATTTTCTGTGTAAGCATATATTATCTATGTACATACATATTATCTGTGTAAGCACATATTATCTATGTACATATTATCTACGCACATACATATTATCTATGTACATACATATTATCTGTGTAAACATATTATATATGTACATACATATTATCTGTGTAAGCACATATTATCTATATACATGCATATCATTTATGTAAACTATTTTGTATGTACATCTTCGGCAAGTCGAATTTGCCCCAACTCTATGAGGAACGATTAATACATAATAAATATGATTTAAAATCAGATACAAAAACAAAAGAAATACTTGATCTATATAGATAGATAGATAGATAGATAGATAGATAGATAGATAGATAGATAGATAGATAGATAGATAGATAGATAGATAGATAGATAGATAGATAGATAGATAGATAGATAGATAGATAGATAGATAGATAGATAGATAGATAGATAGATAAATAGATATTGCGCAACGAGCAAAGTAATTTAGACAAAACGATGCATGCATATCACACATAAACGATACAAACATTACGATATACTAATAATATACTAATATATAACATACGTATTTGAAATAGTGATTTAGAAAGTCGTTAGGACGTTATTTTAAGATCCATGAAATGATATGCATTTTTCAGCCAGCCAGCAGCCAGGCAGGCAGGCATGCATACATTACATAATACATACATACATACATACATACATACATACATACATACATACATACATACATACATACATACATACATACATACATACATACATACATACATACATACATACATACATACATACATACATACATACATACATACATACATACATACATACATACATACATACATACATACATACATGGACAAGTCTAAAATCCACGTAATTCATATTGTGGTGAGAACATCAAAGAAAGATGTAAAAGCTTGTCGGCAGGAAGAGGTGGCATCTGCAGCCATAAGAAGATTGCAGGACCAAATCGAAATAAAGAAGCGCTTCAGTGGACTAACAGATACAGATAAAATCACTAAAACTTGAAAACCTAATTAGAAACTGCCGTGCCTCAAATATTGTTAACATTTGTCACAAATCGCACCAAAAAGATATTCTCTACATAACTAAAAGACATAAAACCAAAGTTTAACAAATAAAAAGAAATATGTGAACTGCACAAATAAAAAAATAAAAATGATAAAAAATGAATATAAAATATTTGCATTGGCTTCAGACCCGACTGAAGAACTGTCCTACTGTTCTGTTCTCATCCTTAGTAGATCCCAAAATATTATCATACCGGAAATCGTATGAGATTTGTTTATTTTAAGAAGCTTGGAGTGATTATATATATATATATATATATATATATATATATATATATATATATATATATATATATATATATATATATATATATATATATATATATATATATATATGGATGCTATGGCCATGGTTCGACGTCGTTGTTTGGATAATCCTGCCCGTGAAAACTAATTATCACAGAGCTTTTGAAGTCCTCAAAAACAAAACGTGGGGATCGTAGTTGTTTTATTTATCACTTAAGGATAGATTCTTCGAAATAAAATACCAGGAATAAAAGTAATTGAATGCAGAAAGAATAAAAGAGGAAAGAGTGTCTCATTTAGGGTTAGATACCTAAAATGCGTCCTAATGCATTCAGTTGTCGTGAAACTTTCAATTGCAAGCTCATAAAAATCGAGAAGAAAATCTATGTCAACCTCAGCCACTTGAGCATTGGAGTCAGGCACTGCCCTCCGATGGAGAGAGATGTGCCCCCTCCCCCCTTCCATTCAAACTGTGTTAGTCCAATCTATCATAATATCGAATTTTAGATGTTTTATTTTGTCATGAAAGGTTGTTTGGAATTAGATTTTACCTACATCATATTTTCTGCTTCCTAAAGACAGTGTGGAATAACAGCATGAAGACAGTAGATTTAATTAATTTGGATATGAGATCTGACCAAGGCATTTTATCTCTATCTGACACCTTGTACATGAATATTGTGTTCTTCATTTGTATTTATAGAATTTCCACTCAAAGTTTCTGAAAGCTGGCATCTTTTGACACACCGCTTGTGTGTCCTGTCTGTTTGTTCATATACGTAACGATCAGTAGTGACTCTCCCTCGTACAGTCACCCTCAAAGTGAAACGGCGGTTGCATACGAGTAATCCGACCTAAATGGGGTTGAAAGTTATATATTTTGCTGGCACTGTATTTATTTATAAGCAAATTGCCGTCTTTAGTGCTCTTTAATTGGAACTTATAAAGTGTCAACAGTGGTCAATTAAAATATAGTGAGGGAAATACAAATATATCTACCAGTATACGGGCCTCATTAAGTTAATTCTATCTAAAAGCGTCAAAATAACTTTTTCTTCTTGTGATAACGTTTATTTAATTAATATTAGATTACTTCAAACATTTTTATATCCCTTATCCGAAACATAATATTTGGGGAATTGAAAGAGGCAAATGCTAAACAAAATATAATGCGTGCGATGTAGTCCAACACCTTTTCTTGCTTTGCACATTGAAACAAGCAAAGTTTACAATGAATCGCACCAAAATAGCTTACTAAACGTGTAATTGGCTTTTATGATCAATCATTCCTGACAGATGACCCACGTCCGCGTGGAAAATGCCAGTCCTTACCGGTGGAGTCAATTTCTGTGAAACATTGTACAGATACAAAGATGAAATAGAAATTTTTCTGAGGTAACATGTGGTTTTTCTTAGAGCTGAAGGTATATATGAATTTTTTTAGTGTATTTGTGCATCTCATATGATAAAAGTCTATGAATATATTGCCATGCACATAAAAAATAGATCTACAGCCTCAGAAGCGCCGTTATATTTAATTATATGTTATATAGTTATACATGACATATCAGAAAACTACACGAATTACACATGTAGAGTGAAATTAAGTGGTCACCGGTTTCTTAAATGTAAAAAAAAATTAAATTCAATATTCATCGACAATAATCTCAGGTTTCTCCGTGCGTCTATATTTATTGACTCTCCGCCAGGTTAGTATTTCTTTTGCCCTGTTTAACGAATTGAAATCGATATGTTTATCAGTACTAGTGTCACCGACATTGTGTTACATTTTTTAAATTATATATATGGTATGAAACGACAGAGACATAAAAATGTCCAAAATTTGAATAACAAAAATGGTTTTAAAAAACATCATCCGGATTTGATGGCAAATGTTCCATTCTGAAGCATTCTTGATATCAAAGGATTTGAACTGTATTTTCATAGATATAGATAGTGTACAGTTATGAATAGTGTAAAATCTAAGGGAAGACATTGTTCTTTAGCTGATATAGACTTTTTCTGCTATATTTTGACTTAAGAGTTGGTAGCCATATGCAACAAATATTTATGTCAACAGGTGCCAGTAATAAAAACGCTTTAACTGTAATTTGTTCATCTTAAAAATATTTTGCAAACGATAAATAATTTAAAACGTTTGAGAATAAATATCATAATTTTATTCTCTATGATTGAAGTTGGTTAGTATATTTCAAATGTTTGCTGAGGTTACTGGCAATAACGTTTAAAAAGCGCGTATTCTGTAACATATTTTGTACTGACTGTACCTATTAAGTTTTTTTACATCCACGAAAAAAACGTACAATGCAAAGCAGAATGATACAAGAACCAGACAGATCATGACGACAGTAACAGGTCCTACGTAGTCGGCTTCTTTTCTAAATAATGAATCGACAATATCTGTACATTGCTCCGATGGTACGCGTACAATGAAAGCAATTTACCTGATGTGTGTCAAAGACCGAATGCGATAAAACATGAACATCTCAACAAGTTTATAATCAATATAAAAAAAGATTAATTATTCTTTGCCCTAGTCCAAATGACATCTGATTATTGTTCATTCCCATCCAAGCAAATACTTACTTTTAAACGATAATAAAAGAAGGCCCAAGATAAAAATTAATAATAAAATATCACAAAGTGGAATCAGTAATAAAACAAAAATTAAGAAGAAAATGACTCGTCTAATGGAAAAGAGAATCCACGGTAAACTGCTCAAGAAGTTCCCTAAACATATTTCTTAAAGTGAATTATGGATTAAGAGTACTTAACATACTTTCCATAATAAAAGGGTGACTTAAGAAACTTTAATATAGTGGTCAAATATCTAAATCCCACCACCCCGATCCTAACACAATTCAAACCCGCTTGAGGAATCCTTACACTCCAAACCCGCTCAGCCCAAATCACTTTGAGGAATGCTTACACACCGACCTAATATAATCCAGATCCACTGGAGGAATAGTTACATCCCAACCCCAAACAACCCAAATCCACTTGAAGAATCCTTACCCTCCGACACTAAAACAACCCTAACCCACTTGAAGAATCATTACACCCTGACCCCCAGCACAAACTAAATCACCATGAAGAATTCTTGCACCCCAACCCAAACCCCAGCCTAAACCACCTCTGGTTTACACCGCGAACATAACACAACTGAAATCAGCTTGAAGAATGAACACAACACAATGCCAGCGCAATCGAAATCTACTTCAGGAATCCTTAAACCCAGGCCCCAACACAACCAAACTCCACTTGGTGCTGCATCTTAAACCCTAACCCAACACAACCCAAATTCTTTTCAGGAATCTTTACATCCAGACTCCAGCATAACCCAAATCCACTTGAGGAATCATTAAATCCAGATTCCTAAAAATAACAAATCCACTAAAGGTTGCATCTTACACCCCAACCAAACACAACCCATATCAACTTGATCATTACACTCCGACCCAACAACCCAAATCCACTCGAGGACTCATTACACCCGGACACCAGCACAATCCAAAAGGAATCCTTACACCCAGACTCCAACACAACTCAAATCAAGTTGAGGCTGCATTTGACTGCAGGATGCCATACATGAGCATGTCTTGTCACTTATCAGAAATGATACAATACTTTTCTACCTCGGCCACTGCCTTTATAAAGATCGGCCCATGATATATCATTTAAATAGGCAAGTATAATTTGCTTTTTATTATAATATGAAAACTATGATCGCAAGCTGAATACATATGTGCATAATATGGACTTTGCTGTGTGTTTTCACCTGTCTTGCTTCACAATATAAGCTATTGTGTGATGTCACGCGTTTTATTTCAACAAAATGCAACCACTACCAATATTGTTATTTAGTTTTGTGAAGATTCGTTATTTCCTATCTTTTCTTAAAACTAATTTTCCTGTTTCCATAATGGCCATATTAATTTTCATTTCAAGACACGCATAGCCAGTATGTGCAGTTTCATATTTTTGATATTACTCGTGTGAACATATCACTTTATGTGATTCTGATTGGACCAAATAAGCTCATGAAATTATTGTGCACGATCCTCTTTACTGATTGGCTGGGATCGTGGGAAATTTTTTTTAACCCCGCCTCCTAGAATGTTTTGTTTTCAATAAACATTTTTGGCAGACATTTTTAACTCGACTCGCGAAAGGAAATTGAGGAAAAATTATCTTGGCTGTCTGAATATGGATATATTACTCCCACAAGGGTTTGTTATGTCATGTTTAATAATATCATCATAAGAGAAATGGCGTAAATATACAAGACAAGAACAACAATAAGAATCTGATTTATCTCATCACGTGTAAGATCTGTGGCCTTCAGTACGTCGGAGAAACTGGAGTTCCGAAACCAGGAAGGAAAAGGAATCATACTGGATACGCCGCCTTGGTTTAAACCAAGAAGACTAGAAAATGAAAACTATGCACTAGTAAAATTTAACATTTTCTAAATCTTCTTATTATCCTTCAATTTTTACTATAAGAATAACCGGTTTAGAATCAAATATCCGGGATATAATCTGCGTTACATATGTACAAAGAGTAAAAATAGATGTCGCTTTGGCTTGTAGACTTTTAGGGAATTATACAACGTTTTCAGTTTCCGCATCTAGTCTATACAAGCTGGTTGTATTTATAGTTTTAGCACATGTGAAGACAGCCATGTAGAGATTTACAAACACAACGTTTTTGTGTTTATTTGTTTATCGTATATATGTTTTGTATTTGCCTTTGAAAAAGACTCATTAAGAGTCGAAAGCGCTTAGGCTAGTTAGTTACTAGTTTCGTATTGTTCGTCGTCAGTTTATAGCATCTATTTTAATTAATCCCTGACACACGTGATCCCTTGGTGGATCCAGTACGCTTGAAAGGGTTGTTATTCGCCATATGATTTGCATTCTATATATATATATATATATATATATATATATATATATATATATATATATATATATATATATATATATATATATGTGTGTGTCAGTAATAAAGATTCAGCGTCTGAAAAGACTAGGTAAGTATTGATTTAGACATATACTGGAATTAATCGAGTTTTAGAGCTAGGTCAGACTTCTCTAAAGGTAACTACTAATTGTAAAGTGAAGAATTTTGTTGTGAATTTAATGTCGGCCTAATGGTCTTGTTTGTAAGGCGGTCCTCAAGATTTTAATACAAACATTGACGCTGTTTTCGAATGAGTGGGCTCTGTGTCAAGTGTTGAATGGGTTTTCTGTACCGATCGAGGTATCCACGTGAAAGCTTAACTCGTGATAATAATTCGCCCGATCGATATATGGATGATACTAGTTCAATGTACCGCACGTCTGTGTGTGTGTGTGTGTGTGTGTGTGTGTGTGTGCGTGTGAGAGAGAGAGATTTGGATGTTTAACCTAGCTTTAGCAATTGTTTTAGTCATATCGCTATGATGTCTGTAATGTTGCATTTTATAGTGATGTCTAGCAGCAGACATGTGGCATGATGTTCCCCCCATTCACATTATCCTGACGCCAAGCCGACCAGTTCTAATACTAACTTCTTAATGCTGAGCGCCAAGCGAGGCAGCATTTTGTTCCATTTTTATTATATTTTTGGTATGACTCAGCCAGGATCGAACCCACTATTTCCCGAAACTGAGGCGATTACACGTGCAGCTGGTCCCAATTTTGAAATGTAAAACACTGTACCGATCGATGTGTTATGCTTAATTCGTGGTAATAGGTCACTGTTACGATCGATGTATCCATGAATTTTGTAAAATGGTGTTAATAGTTCACTTTTTTCTTTACTTTGATAAATATTAAAGAGAGGTATGCGGGTTTCAATACATGTGTGTCTATAAATCTAATTTAACGATTTTTCGTTACTCTTCGTTATGGAACAAACAGATTACAGATTACACAGAGGGATCATATTACACAGAGGGGTCATATTACATAGAGGGGACAGATTACATAGAGGGGACAGGTTACATAGAGGAGACAGGTTACATAGAGGGTACAGATTACACAGAGGGGTCATATTACATAGAGGGAACAGCTATTTTTAGACCCGGGAAAGAAAGAAATAAGGTAACCTGCATCTGTCAAAAAATGCGTTGGTGATTACACGTGCAGCTTGTCTCAATTTTAAAACACAAAACAAAAAAGAACAAATAAAAAATGATTTTATGGTTTGCTTGATTTAAAAAGGAATCTTTTTGTTGCAACTGTCTTGTATCAATCTACAATTAAAGAATTAATAATTCAAATAGTCCTTTCATTGAATTTGTTTCTTTATGTGATTTGCTGAAGTGGAAAATGATTCCTTACTTGCAACAATATCTTATAAAATAGAAATTTGTTCGTACCGTCCCACAAAATATATGGAAAATGACAAGCTGTGAAATAAATATAAATGCGTCTCAAAAATGTTTGGTTGGCCTCGGACCATCCTTTCATTTCGAAGGAAGCTAATCAGATACATCAAAGGATGGGATGCATCCGTAACCTGACAGGAAAATTACTCGGTTGTTTTATCGGGCAAGGTTATGCGATAGGCGACCTGGAGTTTTTCATTATGTTCTTGTGTAACCTGATGCTTCAGAGGATGTCACACCCATCACATAACCTCGTCGTATAATGTCATCATTACTTCTGCCCTTGTTTAAACATATTGTATAGAAGCTTTATCTTTTGATTAAGCCATCAATCGGACCTCTTTCAGACGTTAGAAAAACATGTTCAGGATTATATTTATTTATGTAAACTTTCTAAGGTATCTGTACACTTTTCAAACGAAAGTAACTTCCGTAGCTTTCTAGTGAACTAAAGTACTTGGAAATTGTTTTTATTTTACTCTGGCAGACTGAATATTTTTAAAGTTACAAGAGCGGAAGGTGAGCGTGTCATATTTCCTTTTATCACACACACACACACACACAGACACACACACACACACACACACACACATACATATATATATATATGTATATATATATATATATATATATATATATATATATATATATATATATATATATATATGTATATATATATGTATATATATATATATATATATATATATATATATATATATATATATATATATATATATATATATATATATATATATATATATATATAGTCGTTCCAGATTCCTTTAAAAAAATCAAGGTATATAGGATTTTTGTATTACACATATATATATATATATATATATATATATATATATATATATATATATATATGTATATATATATATATATATATATATATATATACATACATACACCAGGGATAGCATAGTCTGTTTTAAAAATTATCTATGACAACACAAGTCTACTGGCATTCACAGGACCGTGCAAAACAACTACTTCGCAAAAATGCGTTTTCCCCTAAGTTCGACTGTAGAATTTTTGTGTTACAGTACATCGGACGCCTAGTGGAATCCACCCCCTCCCACACCACCCCATTTAGCTTCTGTTTCTGTTGTCTTTTTTAAACTTTTGTCGTAGTTAAAGCACACTACCTTTTCGTGCATGAAATCAGGTCAATCTAAACATTAAGTGGTAGGATGCTCTGAAGAATCGGTAAGAGAAAAGAGGCCAGCATTTAGTATTAGGAACGTGCTAATAATACATATCGTTTTAATATTCTTAGAAGAGATTTGAAACTCAAAAAATTCAACACAAGAGTTAAGACGTGGGTCAAAATTATTGAAAAAAGTCACACTGCACTTTATCGGAAACTGTCAGAAAGAACACATTTCCGGGTTAAAAATTATGTAACGATAACTGCATATCTCAAAAGGTTCAAATACTGGTGCAGAAGGCGGGTTTACATCTGAATCGCATGGAACTGATACATTAATTAAACATTTGTAATTTGTTTTCAGATATCACTTTGAAAGGGAAAAAATCCATAGTGCATTCATTATTTATTTCTAAATACGGACAACATTGACGTTATTAGATGCCTTTATTATCGTAATCACCGTTATCTCGAGTTTTTAGACGGATTATTGTCACCACATGTTGTCGTCAATATTTTCTTCTTTTTCTTATTCTTCTCGAGCTTTATTGCCATTCGCCGCCTAACAAAAACAAAATCAGTATCCATTTTACTCTCCATCCAAAACGTTGCAAACGACCACAATAACAAAATGTTTTATCAAGACAGTAATTAAAATCACGAAAAGGATTGAGGTTGGATATACATATGTTTCATATTGTTTTATTTGTTGACAAAATCGGTAGTCAGACCTTTAGAGTCTTTGTGGAAACAATTGTTGACTTTAGCTCCCCGCTGGCGAATTCATATATTATCAGATATGCTGCCTTATTTACTCCTGTAGTTAATCACCCTAAAAAGATAGTGTTCAATCCACTCAGTTTTTGTTTGATTCTGAATTTTTTCCCCATTAGATATCCCGAAAGAAATACATTTTGTTCATAAAGACACCTGTGTAATTCTACCATCTGTGAAAAACATAGCCACCACTTATAAGAAGCTATCAAATATCAAATTATGTCCTCTCTCCATTGAAACATAGATTGATAGCCACTATCAACTGCTGCGTCCCAGCCTCAAAATACAAAACTATTAATTAATTTTTGCTATAATTCGACATACTTTCCTGGGAACAAATTGCATGAGGACCAACCCATATAATATGGTATTTACAATAAGCAAAGCGGAAGGAAAAACCATTTAATATAAATTTTCAGTATAAACAAGCTGATTCTGAACTTTATCTTCTGCATACAATAGCCTAAGACGGAATTTCATTCCACAAAATAAGCATTTATAATGGCCCCTTTGTGGGAAAACGGGGAAATGGTATAATTGTTCGATGTAAAAGTTTTGTTTGGTGGCTGCCAATAACTGAACTATTAGATCATATATATATATATATATATATATATATATATATATATATATATATATATATATATATATATATATATATATATATATATATATATATATATATATATATATATATATATATATGTATATATATATATGTATGTATATATATATATATATATATATATATATATATATATATATATATATATATATATATATATATATATATATATATATATATATATATATATATATATATATATATATATATACATACATACATACATACATACATACATACATACATACATACATACATACATACATACATACATACATACATACATACATACATACATACATACATACAGAGAGAGAGAGAGAGAAAGAGAGAGCATCTCGCCAAATTTACGCAGTTTCAAAAGAAGAAATAAATATCCTTTCTGAACTGATAAGCTTACGTTACAAATAAAATTCACCTTTTTTACATGTACCAGATCTATAACGATAAATGCTTCTTTTAGTTGTATGTATATTAGATGAACAATGACAACTTTGCAAGAAACACTTTATTTTGAAATTAATGATCATTGGTATAATAGGATATAAGTCTAAAATAGCCTGCCTTGTCTGTTGAATCTGAGATAATTTTGAAAGAATTAAAAGTTAGGGTACAATGATATCTCCCATCCACCCCAACCCCCAAAAGGCAAATGCTAATAATTACCCTGATCACTGGGATAAACATAATACAGTACCAAGACCAATTTTTTATTTGATGAAATACAGTAACTAACTTAGTATTCCTATAGGATTTGCAACTGTGTTCGGAACTTGAGTGTTTCTTGCTAATATTTATCAGCTTTGCCATGGATATAAAAATATAACGCTCCCCGTAAAAAATATGTCAATGACACATTTTTCCAACCGTGATCGTCTCAGCTTAATGGTCGCCTGGTTTTCTGACTACCGCTCAAATGGTCTAAGTGGTTAGATTGTCCGCCTCGAATGCCTGAGGTCGCCAGTTCGAATCCCGACCGAGTGATAACAAAGAAATGGTACTAGCAGCTGTCTCGCTTGGCGTTCAGCATTAAGACATTAAAAGGTTAGTGTTAAGACTGGTCGGCCTGGTGTAAGGATAATGTGACTGGGTGGGATGTATGCTACATCTCTGCATGATGAGGCTCCAGTGCCAGATATCACTATAAACTGCCATATATACTGCATATATCGTCCATATATACTGCATATATCGTCCATATATGCTGCTTATATCGTCCATATATACTGCATATGTCATCCATATATACTGCATATATCGTCCATATATACTGCATATATCGTCCATATATACAGCATATATCGTCCATATATACTGCATATATCGTCCATATATACTGCTTATATCGTCCATATATACTGCATATATCATCCATATATACTGCATATATCGTCCATATATACTGCTTATATCGTCCATATATACTGCATATATCGTCCATATATACTGCAGATATCGTCCATATATGCTGCAGATACTGTAGCGATATGTCTAAAATTGTTGTTGTTGTTGTTGTTGTTGTTGTTGGGCTTAACGCCATTTTTCAGCACATGATAGGCTATTCATGGCGGCCAGTATTAATGGTGGAGGAAGAAACCGGGAAATCACCGGAAAGAACCACCGACCCACGAGAAGCTACTGGCAAGCTTTCTCACATATCCACATTCACCGAATCCTAGACTCGAACACACGCAGACAGAGGTGAGATGGCAGTGATCCGTAACGGACAGCGCTTTAGACCACTCGGCCACTCGGGGACCCGCTCTAAAATTGTAAAAGCTAAGTTAAAAATCCAAATCACACACCCATACACACAAACACACATATGTACGCACAAAAACACGCATACAAACGCACGAGGTGTTTAAGCCTATCACTTTTCTCTTCGCACTATACTGCACATTTGATGCGGTGCCATATGATGTTAACTTCCATGGTAAGACCCATATTAATTATAGACAGATTGGTGTCAGAAACTGTCCTTCTCCTTTTAGACCAAGAACTGTTACAAGGACAAATGCATCTTTTACGAAGAACAGTCGAGAACTTTCTCTTCTTTGTTGAGTCAATGTTGGTTCAACATAATTGACAGGGAATGTAACTGGGGTGGATTTGATGGTGAATTCTACTTAATCGTTCTGGATGATTTCACGCGTTAATGCCAGGATTCCAAACCGTTTTCAGTTCGTATTGGTAGAACAAGGTGGTTCCAACCGTCGATTTCTGTTTGTCCTTTACTTGGATTATATTTGAGTTTATATAAAGAACTTATAATAATGTTTTTACGCAGACATTTATCAACAGTCAGCACAAAATAACCATTCTTGATGGCATCCCCTGTTAGCAGATCCATGAACTGATACCTGAAAATTGCGCAGCATCGTCAACGTGTAACTGAGCTGAACCCGTAAATTATATGAAATGATAATCTGAAAAATAAACACAAAAGACAGTTACGTACAGATCCGGATAAACGCCGAGACCTCCGAAGTGAACATCATCT
The DNA here is from genome assembly GCA_016746295.1 of Potamilus streckersoni. Classification (NCBI taxonomy): domain Eukaryota; kingdom Metazoa; phylum Mollusca; class Bivalvia; order Unionida; family Unionidae; genus Potamilus; species Potamilus streckersoni. Next base: position 2,402,405 of record JAEAOA010001395.1, read on the forward strand.
CCTACGACTAACGACGTTGATACTGTGTATGTGAAAAATTCATAAACTGTGTTCGGTTTGTCGATACGTAATATAAGTGACAGAAAATGTAGAATGTAGACATTCCCTTTCTAAAAGTGATTTGCATACGTATTAACTCTTACTTCAAATTTGATAACAAATTTTATTTCAAACAATTTAGCGCTTGCGCTTGAGGATTCTCAGATTCTAGAAAGCCAAGTTTGAATAACGTAGTCAGCAGCTGTCGTTTGACCTTAGATTAAAAAAAAAAACGTTTATGTTCCAAGAACACTTAATTACACACACAGTTCCATCAGACTAATACTGTTTAATAAATCTCGGTTAACGAAGCCCAATGGTTTTTTTTTTTCATGGCTGCTTTCTTTGACAATAAGCTTTATGTGATCTGGGACAAGTATGTATGTATGTATGTATGTATGTATGTATGTATGTATGTATGTATGTATGTATGTATGTATGTATGTATGTATGTATGTATGTATGTATGTATGTATGTATGTATGTATGTATGGATGGATGGATGGATGGATGGATGGATGGATGGATGCATGCATGCATGCATGCATGCATGCATGCATGTATGTATGTATGTATGTATGTATGTATGTATGTATGTATGTATGTATGTATGTATGTATGTATGTATCTATATATGAATCTATGCATGTATCTTTTACACAAATTTGAGTGAAACGATTCAATGGCGTTTCCTTCAGTAAATCTTCAGATTTCTTAGCCATAATTGACAATTGGTAAAAATAATGTGAAAAAATAAAATAACACTAGAATTTAAAAAAAAAATGTCTCTGAGAGCCACCATTATTTTCTACTCGTTAGAGGCTTCACAACATAACGTCTGAAACTGTCACACTCTGCACCGTGGCAGCCAAGAAAAAGCCTCTGCAATGAAGCGATTTACTACAATGACATGCTCAGCAGACACGTCGGTGTGATAATAATAATAACAACATATTTACAAACACTTGGCCTCTTTACACTGTTTACATTCATGACTTCCTAAGGTCACTCTAATAAATGTTTTGATTATAATTATAACAAAGTAAAGTTCTTGATAAAATTATGTTAGTGTGTGATCTTGAGAATCTTCAAATTGAACGTACAAATTGGAACACATCTGTTGTGCAATCTTCAGTTTTGGAGGTGGGTAGTTTTGCACTGCCATTGATAAAATGTTAGTTATCATCGTTACCGAATTATTCAAAATAAAATGAAATATATCTACATAGCAAAACCTTAAGAAGCCAAGTCAGGGTCATATTCGTTAGCCAACCTTCCGATTTGTTAATCTTGTCTACACTTTGGCGGATTGATCAGATATTTATATGCCTCGTGTCAATTTCATTCTATTTGGCAAATGAGAGCACACAGCTGGAATGGACACATAAATAAGCAGTTTTTCGCTGCCTGTCCGTGTATGCATAAATACATTTTTCATTCATATATACCTGCAATGAATTCACTCCTTCGATTTTGAACTTAAACAGGATCCTATTAAAGTCTATTGCCTCCACCATTTTCGGCCGATGTACAATGCACGGCCGTTATACGCTTTTGGTTAATTGGCATTGCATACTAAGGGAAGAAACTCATAAAATACAAATTATGTGGCTAGCACAAAGTACTGATCGATCCGCCAAGGTGTAAATAGGGTTAACATATCGGAATCTTGGTTACCGAAGTCACATGAAGATGATCAATAAAGGATGCAAGTAATTAGAAATAATCTTGCTTATATTTGGTCCCCTCTAAAGCCTTTGGCTATGTTGCAGCCTAGCATTTGAGGAGTCCCTCAGTTGGTCCATCGATTTCATAAAAAGGATGTATATGTTCGTGGCTTCATTCTTAGGTCAGTGGCTGCTGGTTGATGAAACGATCAAAAAGAACTTAGTTTCAAAATTTAGTTAGATAATTTTCCTTGGAAGGTGTTGACAAACCACATAAATAAACTAAGGTGAGGAAATTTTAGGGACCACGAAAGAGGGACCTGTACACATATAAATCTCTGTCTGAAAAATTGTCAAAACTATATTAACAACTGTAAATCACACACATAACACAAAAACCTATTTTTAATAAATGCTAAAACAGAAAAAATTAAAACAATTTTGTAATATTTTTCTCCTATCAAAATTTTTATCTCAATATGATGTATTAATCCTAATAAGTTTCGTAAATAGCAATTCTAGTCAAATGGCAGCTAGCTATCGGCACACATTCGATGTACATCAGTGGGAATGACCAAGAAGCTGCAACTGACTTTTTGTCTTTGTTTTTCATTTTAACACACCTTAACTTGTTTTGACTACCTTTGCTTCGTAAAAGGTGAACCTAGTTTGTTACGAGTTTAAGATGTACCGGTTTCCTTTATGGATTATGACTCGTCACACGTCAGTACATGTTACGTTGAAGAAATCGTTCGAGTGGCCGAGTGGTCTAAAGTGCTCACAATTACGGATCACTGCCATTTCAAGTAAATCTTCGTGGGTTCGAGTCTCGGTTTCGGCTAATGTGGTTATGTGAGAAAGATTGCCAGCAGCTTCTCGTAGGTCGGTGGTTCTTTTCTGGGTTTTCCCGGTTTCTTCCTCCACCATTTATACTGGCTGCCGAGTATAGACTATCTTGTGCTGAAAAATGGCGTTAAACCCTACAACAACAACAATGACATCATCCAGAAGGCGTGGAAATAGCTATAATAGTTCCACCCCGTGGTGCAGAACACTGTGTTTATTAGATCATGTTAGCTGGAATGAAAATTAAAACACCACAAAGTGCGAAGCGTTTAATTTTTTAGACCATTTTCATTCCAATCATTATTTTGTTGTCGATATTTGTATGCACAACCATTCTACAACAGTGTAATATATTTATATGTATTTATGTTTTCCAGTTATTAAAAATTTGCCTGGCTTGATTCCGTCACTAAACATTGTGCATGTATCTATGAAAACTATACACACGACTAGCATTATCTTACAATGCTAGTCTTATCGGTCAATCACACTGATCTTTTTTTAAACACGGATTTAACTTGGAAAATATTTAAACAAGGAACGATATGACATATGTAAATATTTTACTTGGTTTTGTGGCTATTTGAAGGGCATTTCTGCACAGAAAAGCAGACGACTTATTAATAATGCTCAGTCAAGTAGTTACGTTCAGATGCATAGCGAGGTCATGGAGGCCATGTCAAGAACTAAAATTGCTCCCCTACCAAAGTGGCGCCCACGGGAGGAACCACCGCAAAAACTAAAATTGAGCACGTATAAAAGCTTTGAATGTATACAAAATTATGTTCTGATCACTGATTTTGAGCCCCACCCCTTTCAAGTGGCGCCCACGGCACGTGCGGTGTCTTGCCACAACCTTGCTACGCCTCTGGATACATTAATTTTGATATGTGGTAAAATTATTTCTTCCTTGCATGTTTACCAACGAGGCAATACACTTTCCAGATTCTATATTATAATACTTAAGACACCATTTAAAAAATGGCACTGAGAAACCTTAAGCAACAACTGAACCCTCACGTGCTAGATCGACGTTTGCGTCATGACTACCAGGTATTACCACGAAACTAGTAAGGTCTTCATAAACTGTGATATAAGTTTTCGCTCTGTAGGGTTAGTACATTTTTTTCGATTCACCTGTACAGATCAATGATTTTATAGTATGTTTTACAAGTAGAGACGGACGAAAAATAATACAAAAGTTCGCACACGTTATTTACTTGACTTGTTATAATCAATTTTCAATTTCAATAGTTTCTTCTCATAAGGATGAACATTCTCATTGAGTTTATATTCCAGATATGTGGTGCATGTCATATGATATGCCTACATCATTACAACAAATTTTCTTTAAAGGTTTTTCACAAAAGTTGGAAATGAGAGGATATATAAATAAAAATAATCTTTCTAATAAATTATACCGATAACAATAATCTATACTATTTGAAAAGTTTCCTTTGTAAATTCGTATTGCTTACAAATAACGTTTACACGTAAATTAGTAGATATTGCTAACACTTAAAAGAAAATTATATTCCTCTTCAATATAATGGTGTCGTATAGCATACAATAGCTTTCTCTTCTAATGATTATGTTGCCTCCATACGTGGCAGCTTTAATTCTTTCGATTTTATTGCTTCCATATCTACCAGTTTAAATTCTGTAGATTCTTTTGCATTCGTGCTTACCAGTTTAAATTCTTTTGATCCATTTCTTCTACACCCAAAAGTTTCAATTCTATTAATGTTTTTGCTTCCGTACTTACCAGCTTATATTCTATTGATTCTATTGCTTCCATACTTACCAGCTTAAATTCTATTGATTCTATTGTGTCAAAAAAGACATCTCTTCATTACGAAATTTTTGAAAAATTTCGTTGAGCACGTTTAGCGGTGTCAGCCTGGTAAAACACCATGTCTCTGCAAGCGAGTAAAACCATATGCCTTACCTGCATAATTTAAAGCTGAAAAAACAAATAATATCAAAAGATTTACGCTTTCATTATACTTTCTAGGTAAACGTTTACTTCTTCAAATTACAGAAATCCATATTAATACCATTCAAAGCCCTTATTAAACTATGTTTCTTGACTTATTTAATATTTTCTATTTCTTGAGAGAACAAGACGAAATTAATGCAAGTTTTCAACTACATCAGTATGCAATGTATTCCATACTTGGTACACCACTTTTTCTAAACCCATAACTTTCCTTTTAATAAGGTTAAGAGGTTAATATTGTATACAATACTAGTGCAAATTTTCTCTGAGCTTAAATAAAACTTTAATGTTTTCTAAAAATACTAAATCGTTAGCCAACAGTAACAAAAATAAAGAATCTCGTCTAATTTTTTAAATATCTCCTGAAATAGTCATGTTATTTCCAAGTCTTCAGTAAAAGGAAAATAGAATTGTTGAAAAACTCCACCTTTGTAACAAACCAATTGCATATTCAAAATATGCACTACTAGTCCCACTTTAATCGGCACACATCACCTTGCTTGCACGAACCAGCCCATATACCGTCACGACTAAGCACGCATCACGAAAAGTGTAGGCACTGAGTCGCTGTTATATAGGCTTGTGCGTAGCATGACGACCTAGTAAAAAATTCTCATATATATATATATATATATATATATATATATATATATATATATATATATATATATATATATATATATATATATATATATATATATATATGTATATAAATATATATAGATATATATATATATATATATATATATATATATATATATATATATATAGTCGTTCCAGATTTCTATGAAAGAAATCAAGGTATATAGGATTTTTGTATATTTATAATTATAATTATGGCGGCCAGGATAAATGGTGGAGGAAGAAACCGGGAAATCCGCGGAAAGAACCACCAACCCACGAGAAGCCTCTGGCAAGCTTTTTCACCTAGCCACCTTTGCTTAATCTTAGACTCAACCCACGCAGACAGAGTTGAGAGCATTGACTAGCTAATTACTTCACTTCGGCTGGGTGTACGCCGGGTAAAAAGAATGACATTTGGTACTTTCTTGAAAGATGGCGGTTTATAGTTATTTGCAGTCTTAAGAACACCGGAAGTTTGACGCTGTTATCAGCGATATCAAAAGTGCAGGTGTAGTGTCCTCAGGGGACCCAATAAACGTTAAATCTTCCGCGTAAACTTGATAATGAGATCATCGTATTTTGATCCCTGTGTTAACTCCAGTTGCATTCAATAGACCTTGCTCTATTTCTCCACGAGAGAGAGAGAGAGAGAGAGAGAGAGAGAGAGAGAGAGAGAGAGAGAGAGAGAGAGAGAGAGAGAGAGAGAGAGAGAGAGAGAGAGAGAGAGAGAGTAGGTATACTAGGAACTGTGAGTAAATTGGCCCCTTGTAATTCAAGTTGCAAATTATTGGATACTATTAGTGTTTTAATAATCAACATGTTTTAATAATAAACATGGTGTCAAGAATGCCGATCGTTTAGCCAGAGCTTTTGATCTTATAAAGACCACAATCATTGAAAAGTAGTATTTTACTTTTTGTGAAGAACGTATGACAAAACATGTAGACCTTCAGCCGTAACTCAAATAAAACTCGCAATTCACGTGTCTTGAGTTCAATACACGTCCAGGACAAGCAAGGTAGTCTTTCTCAGCGTGTCCTTTTGTAAAGGCACTTAGCTCTAAAACCCACTTGATTTATTAGGTGTTATAACGGCGTCAAAAAACAAATAAAATAGCAACTTTTGACCGGGTTTGAGAAACGCGTTTCAGTATAGTTTGTTATAGGCCAACTCGTAAAAATAATTTTAAAGAATACCTTTTGTGTCCTGTAAAATGCACTTATATTGTTTTCAATATCTTATAAATTTTCTCGTATACAATTACAGGATCATGTATGAGAAAAGTCGATGTTTTTTGCCACTTATTTTTATCGTATGTATGAAAAATAACTTCATTACCGCCAATACAGACATTCTTGTGAGTAAATATTTGCTTTAATTAACACACATGTTAATAAATATAGGTCACAAAACTTTAATGAATTAGATAATCATAAAAGCAAGATGTTCGTATGAAATCATGTTTATCCCAATCAATTATTACCAGAGAGATATTCCGATGCTACGCTATGCAGTTCATCAAGGAGTTGATAGACTATGATGAGCTCGTTCTATTAGACTGAAACATACGGCCCAGCCTCTTTATTGTATAGGATTCATTCAGTAGTCCAGATCAAGTGTTTGGGAGGGGTTTTTCCCCAAATTTTCAAAGGGCCTTGACATTCCTTAAAAGGGCGCCAAAGCAAAAGTCTACGTGTCTACGTAATCAAAGTATGCATAATTCCCAGTAAACGTGAGCAAGAATAAAACGATGAACAAATTTCAGGTTACAAGTGACTGTTTTTATGGGTGTACGTTTATTTTAGTCTTGGGTGGTCCGGAAACCCTAGAAACTATTCCCTGACACCTAAAATCGACAGTAATTCTAGGCCAGCCTATTCTATTCACATATCCATTCTAGGCCAGCATATTCTATTCAGATATCAGTTCTAGGCCAGTCTATTCTATTCAGATATCCATTCTAGGCAAGCCTATTCAATTCAGATATCCATAAAAACAAAACACTTTTTCTTTTAATATAAATAAAAATTTTAAGATTAAAATGTATCATTTCTTCATTACATATATAAACCAAAGTTGTAAAAAGACAGATTTCTTAAAATAAAACATTTTTTTAATTTTTATTTTAATAAACGAATTCTTTTTGAAAGTCCAATATTTTAGCCTGTAGCATACCATAAAGAAAAATAGAAATGTTTATGCAGGGGGAAGTCAAAACACTAACAATGATGTTTCAGTCTCACTGGACACTAAAGCCTGCATACTGGTCAAAGAGTTAGTGGTATGCTATTCGCTATCGTATGGTCAGTTCGAGACACACAAGACTATATACGCATAAATTTTATTTTATTGGCAGTAATTACCCATAACTAAACTGTCACAAAAACATACTCCGAATATAGTTGATGTCTTTCATAAATACACCGACACAAATACATACTCCGAATATAGTTGATGTCTTTCATAACTACACTGTCACAAATACATACTCCGAATATAGTTGATGTCTTTCATAACTACACTGTCACAAATACATACTCCGAATATAGTTGATGTCTTTCATAACTACACTGTCACAAATACATACTCCGAATATAGTTGATGTCTTTCATAACTACACTGTCACAAATACATACTCCGAATATAGTTGATGTCTTTCATAACCTAAATGTCACAAATACGTACTCCGAATATAGTTGATGTCTTTCATAACTACACCGACACAAATACATACTCCGAATATAGTTGATGTCTTTCATAACTACACTGTCACAAATAAATACTCCGAATATAAAGGATGTCTTTCATAACTACACCGACACAAATACATACTTCGAATATAGTTGATGTCTTTCATAACTACACCGTCACAAATACATACTCCGAATATAGTTGATGTCTTTCATAACTACACTGTCACAAATACATACTCCGAATATAGTTGATGTCTTTCATAACTACACCGACACAAATACATACTCCGAATATAAAGGATGTCTTTTATAACTGCACGACATACTCCGAATATAGCGGATACCTTTCATAAATACAACGACACAAAATACGATTCCTAAAATACGTAACAAATACATCTTGACGATTTCAAGCACAAGGAATAAAAAGCAATTTGTAATTTGATGTTTCAGCTGTAACCATAAAAGTGTTCGTCGATGAAGCAGATATTTTGGTTTGGTAACCTGTGAAGATTGTTATAGGTATGTACAAAGGTACAATAGTTCACGGTGTCTTGCCAAACTCTTCTTGTACGTAATTTTTGTTGATCAAGAGTAAAATACGTTTCTATCATTTTCACGTTTGAAAGTTAATTCGATCACTCAAATATCCGATAAATTATAACCATATCAGTAAATGCTAGATTTTATTTTTAAAATCCTTTATAATTTTATTTCATTATATTGGACATAGAATTCGTATCTCTATTTATTTGCATGCGCACGTCAATTCAGGTTTATTTGCAGGAAACTGTTGCTGTTTTGTTCCTACGTAATCCCAGACGATTGATTCGCGTAGTTTTTATTTTAAACCTGTCCACTACCTTGAAGTATCTGTCTTGCTAACATTTAGATTTTCTGGCAGGCATTTGCAAATTGCCTTGTTGAAAATCCACCTCCTTGGTCCACAACCGCTCGAGTAAAAATCGGGTCTCAAATGTGTCGGAATCCATTGCATTTTTTATGTTCATGGCATAATATTGCATTTTGTTAACAGCAATTCATGTGTTTAAACTGGTAGTACCTTCAATTTTATTGACGCATGCATGTCATTTTTTCATAAAAGATCTATTTACTACGGTTTATTCACATCAAGATTTTAATTCATACAACATAGTACAAGATAAAATCTGCATGGCGTAGATTGTTACATTAACTCTAATAAAAGCTCGGTGTATTCATTTCGGAGCTTTGTTTTACGGAAGTTTGTTCTGAAATGAAAATGTCACTTTCAGCTCCCATACGAAGTCACCTAAATTATCATCGGCAAGTAATAAAAAGTCAAGAAATAGCTAAATTGCTAAAATTTTTATTTGTGTCTTTTTATTTTAAAAAAATCATTTGCTATTTTCTCCTCATGCATTTGTTTAAAATTCTTGTTTTTAGCCTTGATTTGCTTTCAAATTAGGTGCCGATTTCGAAATGTGTTCGCATATGAAATACTTTAAATTGAGGATAGAACTGCACGAGATTCTTGATAATCTGGAGCTATGGAAAACGAAATACAAACATTTATACAAACACTGTCCATACCATGACTCTGGTCAACTTTAACCTTCATCATAATTTGTGCAGATCTTTCTGATATGTTGTGTACACATATGTAAATTAAAAATAAAGAGAACCAGCAGCGTTCGGAAGCTTCATGTCCCAGATGAGAACACTAATCTCAGTGGTATCTGTGCTGAGGGATATTCAGGATAGACTTCTATGCCCTGTAAGGAAAATACGGAAAGAGTAAGACGCCTCTTTTCCTACAAATTGAGGGCAGTTCTAATGTTTTGTCATTAACCATTCTGAGGTCGATTGTCCTTACTATCATTTATGAGAAATATAACCAATGCGCACGCGCACACACAAAATCACACACACAGAAATACATTTTTGTAATATATAGCTAATTGGCTTTGCATATCTTGACAAATATTTAAATTGTTTTGGATAATTTTATTACTGAAAGAAACAAAACACTTAAAATGTTCGTATGCAATTTTCTTCCGATATGAAGACCAGTTTAAAAACTGAGCCTTTGTGTGTTTACATTATAAGTAATCCGTACACTTGTTACGTACTAAAATATTTAAACACTTTTGTACCAAATAAATAAAAATGTAATTTGTAGCGAAATTAAATGCTATACTCTGATGCAGTCTGTTGACATTTTAGGTCGTAACAAGAGTGCAAGTAAATTTTTAATATACTTAAGATCTAATATCTAAAAACAAAGCAGCTGCAATAAAACATTTGTATGTATTATACTAGCACTTAATACTGTATAGTATGGTATAGAAAGAGATGATATTATATTTATCTGTTTAGAACCACTGTTGAATTCACTGACGTAAAAGGTCAATAATATGGTGAGAGACATGGCCATCTCATGTGATTGCAAATTAAAAATTATTTTCCATATCGCAAATCAATTAACAAAAATACATGTCTAGAAAATGTTGCAAGAATTGAAAAGATAAATTGCCTGTCGACATTTAAAGTATTTTTATGAACAATGTGCATGACTAAGCGCAATGACATGCATCATGCACATGCATGCAGCAGTTAAAGCAATTTTAGAAGATTTTGGTATTCTTAAATTGCTTACCTTAAATCAAAATCAAAGGCAATTTTTGACTCTTGTCTAAAATAAGGTTGGATTTTGACAACTATGTACGTACAAATACACCCCATGTATGCACTAGCATTATACCTTAACATCTTTATTCTTCACATTTGAGACATGTAAACTGAAACTAGACAATTTTAAATTCACATAAAATTTAATATGGCATCTTTTCATTAATATAATAAGATAAATTAACACCACGTCTATTTTTGAACGAGTGTCCAACAGAAGAAAAAATAAAGCATGATATGGTCCTTATTATTTTCAATAAATCATCGAGGCAGTGATGGTATTTCACATATTCGTTACTTAGAAGGAAAGGTTCGCGTAAGAGATGCGTACATTATTGTAAGTAAAGAATAAAGCGTTGAATCTGAAACAAGATAACCGGGTTGAGGTCCATTGTAGAAAGAAACACTTTTGAAGGTGACAAAAATACAATGTTTTTTGATGAATGATTCAACGAAGAAGACAGATTCGTGCGCCCACAAAATCCAAATAATAATAAAAGAGCCACCACGAACGGTTTGCCCCTCCTGGTCTGCCAGAAGATCCGTAGAATCTCTTGTTCTCTGCAGACCCGTTGGTTCAGAAGCCTTGGTTCTTCACCACGTGATGACCTTTATCTTCTTCCGGGCCAACGTTACCCACCAGCAGCAACACCTTGGGTATGATGCAACCCAAATTAGCACCAAGGCTAAACAACACCTACAATACATATATGGAGATACTGCGTAACTGTCATTGTCTCTCCTTCGCTCCTTCAGCACTATACTCAGCATTCGTCAGTCACCATTCAATCGACGACCAATCAGTCATCAATGATCAATTAGTTACAAATGATCAATCAGTCAGCTGAAAACATAATATCCGAATCCTTGTAGTATAAATGACACAGTCATGAATAACAGCACGAAATGACATGTATTGTAAACTTGAGTTGATTTTGTACAAATTATATTATCGGGATTACTGACTATTGTAATAATCCGTGTCAGAAATTAACCTGCATCTGAGATAATCTTATAATACTTAACGTAACACCGTCTTTTCCCTAATAAATCCAACATTATTATGAATATAATCGTTATGTTAAGTTACATGTAGATAATCTAGAAAACAGACTATAACATTGCATAGTACGACACAAGTCTGAATTACAAAAAAAATGCAATAGTAAAACAATTATATCCTATAATACAAATATGAATATAATATTTAAGTCACATACTTATAGAACTGGAGATCGCACGTCATTTAAGTGGACTACTCACTGACAAGACTTCATATTGTGATGTTTCAGGTATTTATACACAGGCCATGTAGCCATACACTGCCTGTGTGCACTAGGTATATCGGTTTTCCCATCGTAAGCACCTTACTTGTGCAACACGTGATGAACCGAACTCATGCATGGATGCCAGAAGGATCTTTTGCTGGGGGTCGTGTAATAATATTTTTTTAAGGGTGTGTGTGTCAATTTTTGCAGGATGGGGGGGGCAGTCATTCATGGCTGGGATAGTATAGTAAGCAGAATGAAACAAAAGTTGTCGGAATGTATATATGCAGTATGATTTCGGTGGATCACGTGAAACCTCTTGACCTATGCTCTTGGCTCCCATGAACTCATCATTTTTACATACTATATATATATATATATATATATATATATATATATATATATATATATATATATATATATATATATATATATATATATATATATATATATATATATATATATATATATATATATATATATATAAACCACCCTCGACTAACGCTGTACACAAAAAACAAATCCGAGTAAATGTATTTAATCCAAATAATAAATAAACGATAGGTACATTTCCGTGACAAAATCCTCATTTGATCTCTTCGCTATCGCACTGCTATTGGACCCAGGGACGTAGCATCAAAATTTGACACTCATCCCTTTTTTTTTTTTTGTTAATCCAACTGAATGTTCAGTATCAGTATTGCATAATCCACAAGGCAATGAATAATTTAAAATGTTCAGGGAGTAATTAATTTTAATGAAAATAACATATTTGCAGATTCAAAATGTAGTGTTGTGTGCTCTTCGCTTGCATATTTTTTTGCATAAACGTCGCCGACTATAAAAAAATATGCGTGTCAAACCATTTGATATTTCCAATATTGGACAAGCGAGTTTCTTTAATATGCTCATGTTTCCCAAGTCACATTATCAATTTAGATCATCCTTGCGAAGAATCATGGGAAACATCCATAAACCATTCTGCAATAAAATAGCAGTTATATGGGAGGAGTGGGAGGGGATCATACGGGAAGTAGCATTATGTTTTAGGCTAACATGGTGGGCTTGATATGGAGTCTTACGGGAAATCCTATATTAAATATGTCATTTGGCTTAACATGGGAATGGTAATATGGGATCAGAAGTGTTTATGGGGTCAATAGTATTTATAAAATCAAAGGTGTTATGGGGTCAAGAGCTTTATGAGAATAAACAGAAATGGTAATGTCAAAATGATGGCCTACAATCCAGAGCACCACATGTACTATTTAAACATACACCTGTACAATCCAGTATTTAGTTTTTAACCAGCGTCCTACAACCCAACACCCCCACCCCCTTTTTATTTATGTTCAAGTGATTTATTACAAGTGCATGCAACACCCAAATTCTGTAGCAGCAGAAAGACGCATAAAAACTTTTTGAGTTCTCGTACTCTTCTCCATCTTGCCAAATAGATTTTATACCCTGCCGACGACGCTTATCCTACCGACGACGCGTACCCTACCGACGACGCTTAGAACGAAGAGAACATTCAGCGTTACGGCGACTATCAGCGATATGCAAAAGTCATAGCTCATAATTTTTCGGCATACTGTTTACGATTCATTTTGAAAAAAGAACAAGGTACGGTATACCCCACCGTCACCATTAACGGAACCTAACGCATTACATGAAAGCTGGATAAGTAATGTTTAAAGATCTCATAAGATATTTAGCCATGCCTTTGAGTCGAATGCCGAAGACATTTGGAAAATCAGAAATGTGTAAATGTTATTTTTCTACGCTTTCGGATACCAAAGCTAATTAATACGTTGGGCTCCCTCATTTGCCCGATGTTCACTATTAAGTCCCTATGGTATGCACACAGTACAACTCGAATCTTTCTGTGCTTGGTATCAAGCTCACTCTTCCAACCCGTTTTACTTTCATGAAGGAATGTTCAATATTGTCGATCCGATTTGAGCATTTTACGCCGATGTGGTGGAAAATTGTGGCAGTTAATTTGGATCAAGAAGGCATCGATCCTTTAAAAAAAGATTCTACCATCGATAAAGCGTGTGGATTAGAAAACCGAAAGGACATGCCAGGGAACACACTACTAGCCATCATAACCCCTCAATCCTATCTCTTTCAACCGTCAATACTCAGCCAAATCTCTGGCTATATTTCTAGAATGAAAGTTAGGGCAATTAGATACAACATGCTAGATATGGTGAAAAAAGGAAAATTGACGTCTTTTTGTGCATGGCTGGGCTTTAGAAACACCTAGACTGTGTACGAATTCCAAGGATCTTCATTTCATAAATGATCACGTGTTTTCTCTCAACAAAACATGAAAAGTCTTTTATCATGGAAGAATTGTACGATAAAACATTCCAAAGACCCGAAAGTCGAGCATATCAGGTGAATAAAATCATAAGAGTTCCTTTCAACTGGTGGAAGACAAGCGAAAGCTTATGAAACACGTGCAGATCATCCGTGAATATTTGATATTAGCAAACTACAAAGAAGCGACAGTTTGCACCCCACCCCTTGAGTTTGAAAATGTCTTAATTTCAGCGGTTTTGACTTCCAACGCCAGTATAAAATTGTATACCATCTTAGAAGGGTTAAGAGACAGAATCCTTTACTTTGACACTGACAGCTAAATGCACATCCATCATCCAGACAGCATGTTCCAGTCATCCAAGACGATCATTTAGGCGCATAGAAGGAGAAACACCTAAAGGACACTATTCACCAAAATGTACAGATGCCAATGTTGAGATCGCCAAGGAGGAATCCATTTAAAGTGGAAAGTCGAAAACTGACTCAACTATCGATCGAGTCAAGTAGTCAACTTTAAGGTCCTGAAAGAAGCTTTTTGATGACAAGATGAAGACTTTCACATAGAAACATTGAATCCACACTAACTTGTACGTTTACAAAACCATCAAATCGTCAGTTGACCTATATGATGCTGTGTATCACAGAAATGAGTACGCTCTCCAAACTACAACAATTTACTATATGGAACAGATGATCTCCACTATAAAAGAGAAAGTTCCAAGATCAGCAGGGTTTGTTGTTGTTGTTGTTTGTTTATGAAATAAGAAGGGTTTTATTTGGCAAAATGAGACCAGATTGTCGTGTTATAAAATCTGCCAATCCTGAATTGGGCCACCTAGGGCCTTTTCTGCTTAATGGGAAATCTGCCACTGCACCACTGTTGCCGAACAAAGTATATGAAGGTATACGACAAAATTTAAGTCAAGTACTGTATACCCGCAGGACATCGTGTTTTTAGCAGGTGTATAATGTCATGATCAAACATCATAAATTCTGGTAGTATTCAAATCCTATCACTTCCTTTTAGTCCTTATGAGATTATAGACTGCCTGTAATATTTATTTATCTTGACAAACTGCAAGAACAAAAATTCGGAAATGAAGATTTGACGAGTGTTTACTTTTGGAAATAATAACACATTTAAACCAAGAATCATACTAATACTGACTGTAGGAAGTCATGACAACTTAGAAAATTAATGAGACTCGTGTACATAACTATTTTGTTAGACTCCCAACATACATTTGTGTCCATCCAGCTGTCGACCTAGGCATAATACGCAAAGTATGATAAATAGCCATACAGCAGAAACACCTTTTTAGCGGCAATAGTACAGAGTGGGGTCATGGCCAGATAAAGTAAAAGCGGATTTTACAAAAAGAAATGGATTCGAAGGAGGGTGGAAGTGTGTGGATGTGGAGCAGATGGAACTACACAGAAAGCAAGAACCATATAAGCAAAACACAGTGTGGAATATGAACAATTATAATATATATATATATATATATATATATATATATATATATATATATATATATATATATATATATATATATATATATATATATATATATATACACATACATACATGTGTGTGCATGTGTGTTTGGGTATCTATGGTCTTAAAGATAGTATAGTAAAAGAAAGGAGCGAAATATCAATAAGTTTTGTAATGTTCACCGAATAATTTATTTCCCTTGAATATAAAGTCACACGTGTAAAAGAACTCACGTTATTGTGAATTAAATCCCAAATAGCCCCAAAAGTTATATCACACGTACAAAATTATATTGTTCCGAATGAGTTCTAATGAATGGTAATGGTTGGTTGGCTTCCGTTAGTCTCGAGAGACGATGGAAATGCGCCCATGAAAGGTGTCCTAGTTTGTAGCTGTTCAGCGTCTTCTGTGACTATAATGTCCCACACGGGAGTGGCAATCCTTGCTGCAGTTGCTACACTTGAAGTATGACTCAGGTCTTGGTTGGAACTGCATCCTCTTCCTCTGAGATCTTTTCTCATCAGCGAGCTGTCGTAACTTTTCCTCGGTGTCTTTCAGACCTGTGTACAGAGCATGTCGCCAGCTGGACTTGTCGAGGGCAAGCTCTTCCCAGGTGTTGACCTCTATTCCAAGAGCTTTCATATCCTGGTTGCAGACATCCTTGAAGCGAAGATGTGGCCGTCCTATTGATCTTCTGTCTGAGGCAAGCTTAGAGTAGAGAAGGTCTTTGGGGACTCGTCCATCATCCATTCGATGCACATGGTCCAGCCATCTGATGCGACGTTGGCGGAGGAGTGTGACCATGCTGGGAATTTTGGCCTGTTGAAGCACCTCGTTGTTTGTCACACGATCGCTCCAGGTGATCCCAAGTATGTAACGGAGACAACGCATGTGAAAGGCGTTTAATCGTTTCTCCTGAGAGGCGTACAGGGTCCAAGTTTCGCTGGCATACAGAAGAGTGCTAAGCACTCAGGCACGGTACACGGTGATCTTAGTGTTTAATGTCAGCTTGTTGTTGTTCCATACTCTCTTCGACAATCTAGAGAGAGTTGTTGAGGACTTTCCAATCCGCTTGTTGAGCTCGGCATCGAGTGAGAGGTTGTTGGTGATGGTAGAGCCATGATAAGTGAACTCACTGACTACTTCTAGTTTGTAGTTGTTAATGGTTATGCTGGGAGGGTCTGCGTCCTGAGCCATCACGTTGGTTTTCTTTAGGCTGATGATCAACCCGAATTCATCACATGCTTTAGCAAAGCGGTCCAACAGGCGTTGTAGTTCAGCTTCTGTGTGAGTGACTATAGCAGCATCATCTGCAAATAGCATGTCCCTAATGGTTGCTTTCCTTACTTTGCTCATTGCCTTCAGTCGTGCCAGGTTGAATAGTCTGCCGTCTGAACGCGTGTGCAGGTAGATCCCTTCTGTGGACGCCCCAAATGCGTACTTAAGCAGGACAGCGAAGAAGATGCCAAAGAGCGTGGGGGCAAGGACACCGCCTTGTTTTACTCCGCTGTGGATATTGAATGGTTCGGACGATGAGCCATCATACTGCACTGTGCCTTTCATGTCTTCATGGAAGGACTGGACCATGCTTAACAGCTTTGGAGGGCATCCAATCTTCGTCAGGATTTTGAAGAGTCCATCTCTGCTGACCAGATCGAATGCTTTGGTGAGGTCTATAAAAGCCATGAAGAGGGGTCTGTGTTGTTCCCTGCATTTCTCCTGCAGTTGCCTGATGGAGAAGATCATGTCGATTGTGGACCTCTCTGCGCGGAACCCACACTGAGACTCTGGATACACTCTGTCGGCAAGCGTCTGCAGTCTGTTCAGGATGACTTTAGCGAAGACTTTACCCACGATGCTGAGAAGTGATATGCCCCTGTAGTTGTTTCAGTCACTTCTGTCGCCCTTCTTCTTATACAGGGTTATGATGTTGGCGTCTCTCATGTCCTGAGGCACTGCACCTTCATCCCAGCACTGGCAGAGAAGATCATAAAGGTGTATGAACAGCACACTGCCGCCACATTTGATGACTTCTGCTGGGATGCCATCCTTTCCTGGGGCTTTACCTGTGTTCAGTTTCTCTAATGCTAGCTTTAGTTCAGTCTCAGTAGGTTTCTCATCCAGTTTGGTCAAACAAGGGAGGTCTTCATTGGCGTTGTGGGCATTGTTGGTCACGTTATTCTCTCTGGAATACAGTTCGGAGTAGTACTCCACCCAGCGCTCCATCTGTTTGTTCTTGTCATGAATGATATCTCCTGCAGACGACTTCAGTGGAGCTATCACTTTCTTCGTTGGACCCATTGCTTTCTTTATGCCATTATACATGTCTCTGATGTTTCCGTTGTCTACTGCTGACTGGATGCTCTGACAGAGTAGAAGCCAGTATTCATTAGCCATTGCCGTGCTAACCTCAGCACTTTGCTTCTGGTAGACCTATATGCATGTAGTGTCTTCACGCAGGGAGAACGCTTGAATTCCAGGTGGGCACTGCGACGCTCTTCTATTGCTGGCATGAGTGTGGCGGAATTGGCGTCAAACCAGTCATTGTTCTTTGTCTGCTTCTTACAAAAGATTCTTGTGGCTGCACTGTACACAGTATCTCTGATGTTGTCTCATCTCTCTTTGGCACTAAATTAGGGAGGTTCTGAACTGAACGCCTTGGAGAGGGCGTAAGTGAATTCTTCAGCCTTGTCTGGATATGACGTCTTGCTCACATCGATGTGTGGTTTACCCACTTGCCTAGAGTGGTGGATCTTCTTTGGTTGAAGCTTAAATTTACAGCAGACTAGAGAGTGATCGGTGTCGCAGTCAGCGCTGTGGAATGTACGAGTAAGCTGCACACCCTTCATGGCTGAACGTCTTGTGATAATCAAGTCCAGCTGATGCCAGTGTTTGGATCATGGATGCCTCCAAGACACTTTGTGCTGTGGTTTTGTCTGAGAAAATGAATTGGTGATGCTGAGGTTGTGGAACGAGCACATTTCTAATAAATACCAATTTTAAACTTGCTTATGCACCATTAGCCTTAAATTTGCTAATTAATGTTCAAACAGTCGTGATGTAACTTGGCTATATAATTCAAAATTTCCTTGAATGAATTCACAATGATCATCAAAAAGAGATTTAGTCACAAATATTGCTACTGAGCACGTTGTATTTCCAGAGAATTAAAATAAAGAAATAAATCACAAATATTAACTGAAACAACTAAAACTGACTCCTCTAAAGATTGGTATTAAACTAGGATTGAATAATTTTAAGTAAACATTAACAGGAAAAAAAGTTACGAAACAATAACAATACAAGGAAGAAGGTCAACTTCCTTTCTAGAATATTCAAAGTGGTCAACAAGATCAGGAATTCCCAAGTTAGAAACTAATGTCCTAAGTTTAAATTCAGATACATGTAAATTATTTTTACCTCCAATATTAATGATCTGAATATCTAATCTATAATCAGAAAGGAATATTAGCAATGCAATATCTTGTTTACAAAATAAAAAGATTTTTCAGTTAGGCCCAATACCCTAAACTTAAAATATAAATATAAAAACGTAAACATAATCAGAGACTGTAGATAAACATAAGCACAGCAAATTAGCCACTATTTGTTTAGTATGATATAGCAAAAAAATGTGCTAAAAGAGCCTTTTTTTAAAAAAAGCCATCTGCAATGCTTACATGAGTGACAACTTTTAAATAGCTGTCAGGCTACGTAAACGTGGAAGCCATCTTCCTCATGGATATCGTCCCGTAGTCTCAACGAGTTATACTCTCGAGTAATCCGCCCCCGCATATCATAAATTTCTTCATCGCACATGTTGCACTCGATATGCTCGAGTTTTTATCATTTTTGCAAGAACAAAATCCACGATTGTCAAAATGGAAACAATCTGATACATTTAAATTAACGTTATTTACAAACGTACGTCAATAGTGTATTGCAGACAAAAACTGAATAAGGTTTCTCAACCCTATTTATCAAAAACTTGGATGAGGGCTTGTTCAGGGTCACAATATGCCAGATAATAACATGTGTGTTGTCGTCTAGCCCTAATTAATCTTCAAGCAAGCTTAACCTAACCGGCTTTAATTGTAACTGTACATGTATATAGTCTCGGCGAGTCCAGACTGTGTCTACTTAAATACTTTGCCGGTATGATTCTGAAACAGAAAAAAATAAAATGGCACAAACTACGACCCTTACTTACGGGCTGCTTACATTAAAAGAGGTACTTTTACCTGCTCTATTAGAAACTGTTGAGATCATAGAGATGTATATGACGTCAAAAGAGACTACCATAGCATATAAGTAAAGTATTCTTACAATGTTCCCCTTGATTTATATGAATTTTGGTATTCTGTTTCTTAAACATGTGAATCGGCATGATTTGTTGAATTATTAACTTTATTTGATCTTAGCCAACACTGGCAGAGCGAAGCGCCAAGTTTCTTTTTTCCTCCTAGCCAAGGATTGGCTATCCTTTGCCGAGCTACGAATGCTATAGAGTGACCCAGTCTAGTTGCATAGACAAGTGTCAGACGTCTGTCTGACGGAAATATATATATATATATATATATATATATATATATATATATATATATATATATATATATATATATATATATATATATATATATATATATATATATATATATATATATATATAAATGCTCGTCTCTGGATTTTTTTAGATCAAAAATTTATATCACATTCGTTATACAATGTTGACATCATCGATATAGTGACTTAATAATATGCATGACATAAAGCTGTCGTAAGGCTTAGTACCAAGAAATAGATTTTACAATATTCTACTTGATGCAGATTGAACTTTTTAACCTTTAATAAAGGTTGGAATCGGCATGCCATGTTTTCATTATAATCTGTTCTTAACAATTCATCTAACGCCGTCGTCAAACACCTAAAATATGGGCGTGTC
This sequence comes from Potamilus streckersoni, assembly GCA_016746295.1. NCBI lineage: Eukaryota > Metazoa > Mollusca > Bivalvia > Unionida > Unionidae > Potamilus > Potamilus streckersoni. The sequence continues at coordinate 2,422,982 of JAEAOA010001395.1, forward strand.
GCTTTTGTTTCACTTCGTTGCTTTCTCCAGGTCCTTGTGCGATTTTCCACGGCAAAGCGATGGAACCAAACAGGGTGTGTGGCCTAATATACTGTCACAGCCATCCTGTACGCAACACATGTCGTTTCCGCACTCATAGAATCAACTTCTATGTACCCATTTGGTAATTTTATTAGACCACGTAATTTGGCCATATTGCTTCGAGATACCACAACAGAAACGATATATTAAAATTATATTCTAACTGATGACACTATATGGTACCTATATTACATTAATGTAATTACAAATGGGAAAATATTTAGTCAGCTGACAGTAGAAGCTTTGTCTTTCGAGTGTGTGTATGTGTCTGTGTGTTAAATTTCCAAAACTTCACAAAAACACACAATTTTTAATTGACCCCCTATACACACAAGTAACAGCATTGAACGTGGATTGAAATGATGGCCGCTATGATGTAAAGATAGCCGTGCATATGTTCTCCCGTACATTCATGTGAGAACGGCTCTGGTGGCCTATAAGTTAGAGCGTCCGCCTCGGATGCGGGATGTCGTGGGTTCGATCGCCAGCCAAGTCATACCAACGACTTACAAAAATGGTACTAACAGCTGCCTCGCTTGACGATCAGCATTAAGAGTTTAGTGTTAGCACTGGTCGGCCTGGGTCAGGATAATATGTCTGGGTGGGACATCATGCTTTATGTATGCGGCATGATGCTCTAGTGCTAAACATCACTATAAACTGCGACACTGCAGACATCATAACGATATAACTAAAAAATTGTTAAAGCTACGTTAAAAATCATAATCACATCACATCACATTCAAGTGAGATTTGTTTCTTCAAGACAGCATTTTTTTCTAGCGGAAGTGTATTGTTGCTAGTTAGCAATTATCATCTTGTAATCTAGGCACTCTTGTCACATAGAATTAATTACTATATACAGTTTATGCTTGCCCATTTCAAGTCACGTGATCTACATATATAACTCAGTGACCAAACCGAGTCGATGAACGTTAAAAATAATTTAGATTCGGGTTTTCTGCACATCAACACAAACAAGTTGTGTAGTGCATAGTAAAGTGCTTTTGAAAACCACCATAGAAACTAAACCCGGACTGTCCGATAGTAGGTTTCGAACCCACTAGCTGCAGATTGTGACTCCAGCACATTAACCATGAGCCACCGCGGCTGACCTAGATAATAATGATCAGGCAAGCATTTAGCAAAAATCAAGCATCCACGACGACGACAATATTTTGGGATGCAGAGCATATCCTGTAAGAGTTAATTGTATCAGATAGCGATCAAATCTGATATGATGAAGCATTATAAATTTTATTATTGCCTAAAGCTATTTTTACGAGATATTGACGGTAGATTATCCGGGCTCATGACATTTTAATTTTAAATTTAAATAGACTGATGTACTGATTTATTTGATGATAACCTTTTGCCACTTAAGATCATATTTTATAGGGCAGTCTAAGGGTCCTACTTAAACATCCTGGTCACCACTCGGCTACAAGGTTTGACTTTTGGACGACTACTTTATACAATATGACGATAAAATGTAACATGCACACGGTTGTCAGGGCAGACCGAACATGATTTAATATTGCAGAGAGTCTATCGGTATGTATGCATAACACGTCGACACACACACACACACACACACGCGCGTGCACACACACACACACACACACACAATTGCACCAGCATGAACTGTAAAATCGTTAATGTCTCCATTCAAATGCACACTATTCGCTCAGAATGTGCATACCTGTACATGTAAAAATTTATACATGTAAGCAAATCGGCTTTATGACAGTTATTAATAAAGGACTTTCTGGTTGGTTTGCATTATGTAGGTCAGAAATTAATGCTATCATAGGACATGGAAAATTTACAGCATTGAAGTAACAAAATAGAAGACAAATGTTTTTGCTTTCAGTTTTAAATCTAATATTATTATTATTATTATTATTATTATTATTATTATTATTATTATTATTATTATTATTATTATTATTATTATTATTATTATTATTATTATTTTATTATTATTATCATTATTACTATTATTATTATTTCTAGAATATATATATATATATATATATATATATATATATATATATATATATATATATATACACACACAAACACATGGGGCTGCACTATGCATACGAATTATATCCTCTAACTGGTAAAACTTGTTGTACAGACAAACATACACAAAGACAGGCATATGAAATGCTATGCTTGAAATGGTCTGAAATACAGTCCAAAAATTCACCATGTCACAGATTTATTTTCGCTTAATCGGTCATACACCAGAAAAGCAAATGGATGGCCTATTGTCCGTCGTCCGTCTGTGCGTTAACACAAATTTGTTATTGCTGCTCCTCCAAATCCACCAATAGGATTGCCATGAAACCTTACATATATTCATGCCATAATCTAGATGTCCCAAATAAAAATGGTGATATTCAGACATCCAATATGGCCACCACCGCCATCTTGGAAATCTTCTTATTGTTACTCCTCCTGAACGGATACCCTTATCAACATGGGGTTTTCACTACAGAACTTCAAATGGTGTCAAGTTGTCCCTAAATGAAAATGGTGTCTATCTGACGTTTTATATGACCCCCACGGCAACAATTATGAAAATATTGTTATGGTTATATTTTTCAAAGGAAAGTGGGTGCCATCTTGAAAATCATGTTGCTATCCCAACCCTGACCTCAATCCGATTAATCATACTGTCATAGTATTTTTACCAGAAGGATTCTTACGATAACTGATTGGAATGGTGCCATAGAAAATCCAAAGTGGCTATCACAGCGACCGTTCATGAAAATGTTGTAATTCCTGCTCCTCCTAAATGGAAAGTTACGTCTACATGAGGTTTTCACGAGAGGACATTCTATGATGCTTAGTTTTTCTTATATGAAGATGATGCTGATCTGACATTAAATGTAGCCACCATGGCAGCCATCTTAACAGTCATGTTATCGTTACTCGTTCTAACTGGAAAGCTTTTAGACACGAGACTTTCACCAGAAAGTCAATTATGCCGATTGAAGATCTTTTTATCATTACACAACCTGAATGGATGAACATATTTACATTGGGCTTTTACCAAAAAAATATGTCTTGTTTTCCCACAAAAATGGTGCCGATCTTGCTTCCAATGTGGCTACCACAGCGGCTGATTTAAAAATCTTATTGTTGCTCAGAATTATCAAAAGTTGTTTCAAAAGAAGTAGTCTTACTTATATTTTCCTGGAAATGTTTATGTCTGTTGTGCGTCATTCTCCTCCAGAGACTTGTTTATTAATGTTGTATCCTTAGCAAACTGCCTAGTAATTTTTACTCTTCTCTATACTCCATGGTGCATAAATAATGATGCTCAAGTCTTTCATTCATCTTTCCACTAAAAAAAATGTAAAAGCTCCTTTGACGCTGCATTTTTCCAATGAATCATAAATTTTGTTAACTCTTTGTGAACTTTTAAAGGACATCATGGATTTTTATAGTATTTGGTATTGAGTTAAATACAAAACAAACTATATAAAGTTTGAAAAGTAACACTGATATATGGTCTTTCTTTTATGTAGAAGTTTGTTCTTTCTTATGGAAACTATGTTTCTATAAAATTACCGTGCTTATAGACATGGATGTAGAAGTTTGCTCTTTCTTCTAGAACCATGGTTACCTTGAGCTTTATCAAACTTTTAGACATATAATTAAACATGTGCCCTTACTTCTAGAACTCAGGTTTTTGTAGCATTTCTATGCTTGTAGCTGTATATGTGTCATCTTGACTATGTTTTTTGCTCCATTTTTCACAACTCTGCCGAAGAAATAACAATGATGAATAAGTTCCTATAAAAATGTTTAGTCTCCAAATATGAAATACCTTGCTCTCAGATACCGCAGATTTCATGCGAAGGATATTTTCATATGGTTTGATTTTATGACACCAACCGATTCATCTGTTCAGCCATCTGCCATTCATCTATTATGTCTCGACACAACACTATGTGTGATATTCATTGTTAAAATGCGTGTAGACAGACATGATAAATGCGAATACACAAAGATATGAAACAATTACGATAAGCGTTAAGCTGGCTGTCATCGAAAATATAACTTAGGGATAAATTTGTTTAAAAACAATGAAGTAATTCATCCCTTTCCTACAAAATATATTTTTGCTAGCTCTTGGCCCATTAAATGTTTCATCTGTGTACACTTCACCATTTTGAACTAGTTAACTTGGACTTCTAAGCAGGAGGATAGGTTTCGGCTTGTAGACCAGTCCCATACATACATACATACATACATACATACATACATACATACATACATACATACATACATACATACATACATACATACATACATACATACATACATACATACATACATACATACATACCTACCTACCTACCTACCTACCTACCTACCTACCTACCTACCTACCTACCTACATACATACATACATACATACATACATACATACATACATACATACATACATACATACATACATACATACATACATACATACATACATACATACATACATACATACATACATACATACATACATACATACATACATACATACCTATATCACTTTCTGAACAATGTTAAAAGCAGGCGTATAGTTAGTCACAGAATCATGTTTTGCAACTATTCAGTTACCTGATAGGTCAACCGTCTAAAATGTTTATGGAGGGGATTAAATTCAACAATCAAAATGATCGATCTGAGATTAGACTCTTTGTTTGCACACAGTTTAAATAGTAGGTGGAATTGTTCTCTAAGTTTTCATTATCATGCGCGTTTCAGTGGTTGTTTGTTTCTGCAGTTTTCTCTCAGTGTGTGCTGTAAAATGTAATGTATGTATTGCAAGTCCTGCTGAAATCTGTTGATTTATACATTTAATTATCACTCAGTTTTGTGTAATGTCATTTTGCTACGACATGAAGAAAAAGTAATTTGGACAGCACTGTGTAAGTAATGTAATTCGTTTGGTGAAAGATATCTGCTAACAACACTGACGTAATAAAATTAAGTACCAAAAATTGATCTCTTTTTCTACACTTTTAACTATTTGGATGACTATTATACTTTTTCATCTAAAATGTATATGTGTCGATTTTACTTAAAAGGATGACGAAGAAAAGACTGAAACAATGCAAAGATCAAAATGAATTAAATGGAAAGAAATAAAACTTGCATCTGTTTAACAAACAGCATTAATGCAGCAAAGATGTTAAGTAAATAAGTTAATATTTAATCTTGACTTTAGTGATTTAGGTACTGGAGATTTTGTATAACATAGACTATATGAGTTTCTGGAACACTTGTTGGGACTATTAGAGTTTAGGGAACACTTGCTGGGACTATTAGAGTTTAGGGAACACTTGTTGGGACTATTAGAGTTTATGGAACACTTGTTGGGACTATTAGAGTTTCTGGAACACTTGTTGGGACTATTAGAATTTAGGGAACACTTGTTAGGACTACTAGAGTTTCTGGAACACTTGTTGGGACTATTAGAGTTTCTGGAACACTTGGTGATACTATAAGAATTTCTGGAAAACTAGGTGGTAGCTTTATGTTAGTAACGATGAAATGATGCAGCAGCAACTCAGTAACTTGCAATCATATTATCTTCTGTGTATACACTGAAATTTTAAGCGAGTTGAGAGGAGCGAGAGACAGATATTTCACAAGCTATGCTAATGAAAACCTGTAATTCAACTGCATACGATGGACTTTGAAGTCCTTTTCGGCATTATTTCTAATGAACAAGATCCTTTTAGTATCTGTTAATATAAATTGCTATGTAAATAATTGCTTTTTGAGTGAAAATAAAAAAATATGTAGCGGTTAGCTGAACGTAATAAATTGTGTCCACGGACATGGAAAAAATGCTGGTCTGAGTGTAGGAATAATTTTTTCGGGACTGTTACATAGATCAGGGGTTTTCAAATTGTGGTCCGTGGACTCCTTGGGGTCCGTCGAATGTTGCCAAGGGGTCCGCAAGCAGGTTCCAAAAAAGAAAAAAAAATAGTACATTCGCAAAGTTTTCATTATGATATGGGTTCGCTGATAGGCTGGATAGGCTGATAGGGGTCCGCCGTCTGACCACGACATGCTATGGGGTCTACAGTATCAAAAAGTTTGAAAACCACTGACATAGATGCATCACCACATGACTGCGATTGTTTACATTTTGGCACTGTGCAAACAAATCAACACTTGTTTATATATTTGTGACCTGTTCCCTTGACAGGAATTGAGATCCATTTTTTTTCATGGAAACTTCACCAATGTTGCATTTGATCTTATTTTCTGTTAAAGAAAGGGGAAGGGGTCTTATTTCTCTACAAATAAAATGATAAATAGTTTTTGAAACTACTTGGTGATTAGAAAATGAAATGATCCTTATGACATTTTACCACTAAAACAAGAGCTATTATGAAGCTGCAGAATTGATATTGCTTCGAATATTCTAAATACGAAAGAAATCCAAATGAAAAGTCGACTTCCTCCTTCAGACTTAGATACGTTAAAACCTGTCCATTTTGCTGACAAATCGTTATCATAAATGAGCATATTTTCTTAACAAATTCTTATTTATTTCGTGGAATGCTGTAGACTTTTGTTTGGTCAACTTGAATCGGCGAAAACTCCTTACAGTTCGGAAATAAGGCTAACTTATTAGGTAGACATTTTCTATTCAATGTTTGCTGTTTATACATTTGAAACTGATTGCAATTATGGAATGAATCTTGACATACTTAAAATACATTACCATTGGAATGTGTGTCACGCATCATATTGAAAAAAATGTCTTTCAGATCAAGATTATTGTTTGAAGTTTTCTGTTATATTTTACCTCTCGCTCTATAACTATGAAGCCATTTGTGATTAACGGATGAAACTTAGCAAGCGTAAGCATTATCATTGGAAGTTGTGGTGTAGACAACGTTTGGGATCCTGTTTCAAGGTTAAGGTCACGGCACAGTATTTTTTTTTTTAGTTTTCAACTCCACTTTCCCTTCGGCGCTGGAACATTAAAGACCATGAAGATTAAAGAATTAAATTCTGAATAGAATTATACATCATTAATAGGAGGTGTGTCATATACCGCTTTATAGAAACGTTCTTTCTTAAAAAAAATAAAGATTTCATGCGCATTCTTACCGCTCTGAATGTGTTATTCTTCTTTCGTCGCTTCCAAACCGCTCCGGTGGCCTAGTGGTTAGAGCGTCCGCCTCGGATGCGGGAGGTCGTAGATTCGATCCCCGGCCAAGTCATACCAGAGACTTACAAAAATGGTACTAACAGCTGCCTTGCTTGACGCTCAAGTATTAGGAGGTTAGTGTTAGGACTGGTCGGCCTGATGTCATGATAATGTGACTGGGTGGGGGACATCATGCTACATGTCTTCGGCATGATGTCCCAGGGCTAGACATCACTATTTACTGCCACACTGTAGACATCGTAGCGATATCACTGAAAATTTGTGATTATGATGTGATTATGATATAAAGTAGCTTTAACAATTTTTCAGTCATATGGCTACGATAACTGCAGTGTAGCAGTTTAAAGTGATGTCTAGCACTGGGGCGTCATGCCTGAAAAATTGTTAAAGCTACGTTAAAAATCCAAATCACATCACATCCGTCGCTTCCGATGCAGATATGTTTTCTGCATATCGGCTACGGAAAAGAGGTGTATTTTATATAATTTATTTTAATGGTATAATATTTCAGCCGCCTACTAGCTGTTCGATTACTCGTTATACCCTTTTCATGCATGAACGCATACTTTTTGTGGTTCATCCGTTTTGTTTATAAATCCTTTTCAAATTTGTATGTGGAATCTGAGTTCTCATTTAAGAAATGCTGCATTTCGTGAATCATGACATCTGCATCCTCTCCTCATTTTTTTTCAAAACTTGTTTTGTAATTTGAGATCCTTGCTGTTTCGCCTAATTTGAAGTTATGTGTTCCCAATTTCTCAATTGTCAAGTAACCCGAAAGGTTTGTCAGTTTATCCATACTATGTATGTTTTCTTTCTTGCGCTCTTCATCCAAAAAGTGTCAATGTGATAAATGTTATTGTAAACGTCATGTAACTTCGGTGAAACGTTTCCACATTTTTCAATTTGACTTTTAAGTAAAGTACTTTCATAGTCTGGTCTTTATGGTTCGACTAAACCATTCACTACTGATGTGTTTTTGTCAACGTAACTTGAGAAGTAGTAAATTCACTTGTTTTCTTTTTCTAACAAATCCTTAATTTTCCTGTTTTAAAACTTCCCTCATCAAATTGTATCTCCGAAGCACTTCTTTACTTAAAGATATCTTTAAAAGCATCGTATTTGTTATCTGCCTTTTCCTCTTCTCAAGCGTACTTTGAGATAAAATGCATCACTGTCGAGAGGCATTTTAAATACATCGTTGCCTTTTTCACATGCCTACATTCAACTACATTCATCCTGCCTCTGGTCATCCTCATAACTCCCATAGTTTTTTGAGATATGAAATATATAACCGATTTTTGTACTAGATGCTCGCAAGAATGTACACGCGTTGTTGGTTTGTTAGCTAGGTAAATAGGTTGTTAAGTAGGTAGGTAGATAGGTAGATAAGTAGGTAGTTAGTTAAGTAGTTTGGTAGGTATTGAACAAACACATTTGGCATGTCACCTCACATACACTTATCGGAATCAAACTAACAACTGAATTCATACTTGAAATAGTTTTGTCGATAACTAATCAAACCGAGTGGACTAAAGCGCTGTCCGTTACGGATCACTGCCATTTAACCTCTATCTGTGTGGGTTCGAGTCTAGAATTAGGCGAATGTGGATATGAGAGAAAGCTTGCCAGTAGCTTCTCGTGGGTCGGTGGTTTTGTCCGGTGATTTCCCGGTTTCTTCCTCCACCATTAATACTGATTGCCATGTATCGTGTGCTGAAAAGAGGCGTTAAACCCCACAACAACAACCAATCAAACCAGAGAGAGAGAGAGAGAGAGAGAGAGAGAGAGAGAGAGAGAGAGAGAGAGAGAGAGAGAGAGAGAGAGAGAGAGAGAGAGAGAGAGAGAGAGAGAGAGAGAGAGAGAGAGAGAGAGATTTAATGTGTGTTCTTGACTTGTTCGGTCGCTTTATAACACATATGTACTGACTTATTTCCGACTTAGTTTATTTCCATCTTCAAGTGTTTACAGCAGGGTATCAATCTTTGCAGTCATCTTGCTTTTTTAGAATGAAATACCTGTTTATTTGTACATCATTTAGACAACATTCTATACGGACATTCGATTTGTAATTTCATATCTCATGCTAAAGTTTTGGAAGTGTTTTTTTTTTTCACTGACTTCTGCCAGTTGAAATTCTTTGTAGCTCCAAATCTAATTGGCATAAATTTCAGTCTGTTTTCAATTCTGTTCGCATAATAAAATTGAAACTATTTGGAAAACGTAAAATAGAGGGCATTGGATAAATACAATCGTGTTATATTCTGAATTAAGGAAATAACTCATTTTTGATATGACGCATGAATACGTCTCATTCTAACGTTCTTGATGTTTATCATCACGTATCTAATTCACTCTTTCCTCTCATTGGGAAATAAACATGTACGTAGTTTTGTGTTAAAGACTTGAAAACGATGTATATGTGCAAAGTAATCACCTGATTTGGTATATGTTTAGGTTTTAAAGACTTGTGGGCATAACTCCTGCTATATAATGTCTCGTTTTATTAACTGGTTACTAATTTTGCTATATAAAATAAACACACCTTTTACCAGGCGTAAAATAAATGTAATAGAAACTGTTCAGGTAATCTGCCTACGAAAGAACGTTTTGGAAAAAAAAGAATTCAAATGATCAATTTTAAATTTGTTTCCTTTGTTATACATGTCAAAATAGTGCATCCCGATAAGAAATTGTGAACCTTTCAGCCAGTTGTAATTAAAATGAGTTTCCTCAATGCAAGAAATGGCAAACCTTTCAGCTGTTTATCATTAAAATGAGTTCCCTCAGTCTAAAAACTGTGAACCTTTCAGCTGTTTGCTATTTTTATGAGTTTCCTCAGACTTGGAAATTGTAAACCTTACAACCAGTTTTAATTAAAATGAGTTTATAAAGCAACATTTTAAATACATGTGTTACCTGATCATCAGTCTTCAATTTCAAACAGCTATCATTCCAATCCAGGGAAAATTTTTTGCAAAAATCTCAGATTTGTTAAGCTAGCTGCCATTGCTTTCTTCCGAATTTCTGTACATATTTTTTTTAATGGGACCCCGAATGGCCAAGTGGTCTAAAGCGCTCTCCGTTACGGATCACTGCCAACTCACCTCTGTCTGCGTGGGTTAGAGTCTAGGATTCGGCGAATGCTGATATATGAGAAAGCTTGCCTGTTGCTTCTCGTGGGTCGGTGGTTCTTTCCGGTGATTTCCCGGTTTCTTCTTCCACCATTAATACTGGCCGCCATGTATAGCCTATCGTTTGCCGAAAAATGGCGCTAAGCCCCACAACAACAGCATCTGTACATTTTTTAAATCTCGCACACGCCCGTTAATGCCAGAGATTTTGGCTATATTTATCAATTTATCTCGCGTTGCTCACTTTTGTTTATATTTTGGGTTTAACGCCATTTTTCAGCACATGCTAATCTGTACATGACGACCAGTATATCTGGTGGAAGAAGACCTTTGGAAGAACCAGCAATCCGAGGAACGCTTCAAGGAAGCTTCTTGCTGTCATGGGTGACCTTTAAAAAAGACATAATTCGGTGGTTTTACTAAAATATTTGCACTTCTATTACCATTATTCTCGTAAAAAAAACAAACCCTCCAGAGTATTTATTTTAAAAAAGCATTCGTATGTGAGGATATATATTAATTCTATGTTTTTTTTTCTGCTGTTTACAAATTGTTTTTTTTCCGCCGAATTTATTACTGACATTTGAACTTTCAACCATGAATGCATTATGGTGTAATCATTTAGGCATTTTACATACGTTAACGGATAAAGTACCATGTGTAATGTGATTGCAATTTTAAGAAACTTTCAATCTGGATGGCCAGCGTCCTCTAGCGGTGATGTTTGTTTCTAATATAAAGAGGCGATTTGGCGGAATGAAATTCACAAAAGTATACAGATTTTTCCGCACATAATTATGAACATTTCCCTATGTCTTAAAAACGGATAGTAATGACAAAAGTAATAAAACAATTTTAAAGACAGAGGATCACATTCTATGGTGTCGTCTGCCCTTTTTTATCCTGGAAAGTAAGTGATCTAAGGCGCATGCGCGAGTAAGTAAAACCGACTTGTTTGCTCTGAGAAAAAGTGCTAACATTATGTAGTTTAATGTGATATTTTGATACTTTTACAATACCCTTTGATATATATTCGTGTGCGGATACAGAAGCATGAGGTAGGTACATGATGCATGTGTGATATTTCTCACCGATAACTGTCCATCGTATATGGCATATATACAAGGTATAATACATTACATGCATAATTTTTTTTTCGGGCTACAAAAAGCACATGATGTTTGTGTACTAAGCCTGTGGTCTGAGTGACACGTAAGAGACATTCATTCCTGTTTTGATCATATATGGACACAGTCTGCCTGCTGGACTGTATGCAGTAGATGTTGTCTCACATGACCCATAGGCCTACTTGAGGGAACTCTTAAATTTGCGTTAATGTTACATGGATGTTTAGGCTACAAGTTCTGACAACTTTGAGAACACCCTTTCTCAATTGGAGGTGGACATTGTGTCGATTGCAACAAAATATTGCATTATACTATTAATTGAAGAATATATTGATATGGTTCAAGGGGAGGGTCAGGCACGAATAAGGTACATTATTTTGACCCTGAATCATATAGGCGTTGAATGTACATTTAATTTGCACCATTGTTATTATGGGCTTAAAGCCATTTTCTGGACATTATAGGCTATACACGACGGCCAGTGTTACTGTGGAGGAAAAACCCTGTATGTATCACCAACCAGCGGAAAGCTAATGGCAAGCTTTCTCACGTACCCACATTGGCAGAGTTTGAGAATAGAACATACGTGGACAGATGTGAGAGGGCAGTGAGAGGTAAAGGCGATCGCTTTAGACCATTGAGCCACCCTACCTTACTGTGACTGTCAGGAAATGGTGTTAAACGGAAGAAGGAAAAGAAAGAAAATTTTTGTGTCCAATATCTGAACAGTTTTAGAAAACGATTGGTTTATTTTATAAAGCCAACGTTTTATGAAAGAGCACGAATGTTCCTATCACAAATAAATCCGATGACCCGTTTAATACTAAAAATAATTAAGACTTTGAATTTGCTGTTTAAGTCATTCACATGATATTTCAGTATTTCAGGTGAACAATACAAGGAACCTTACAGTTGTGGTTTAGATTGTCATGTGTCAAAAGGGAGTAATTATATATGATAAAGATAATAAACTCTTACACAAACGACACAATTTGCAAATTGGAAATTGAATGCATATAGTATGTAGATTGAAATTATATATTGATCAAAATGCATTCTATTACGCACTTTATTGCTCCCCCCCCACCTCGTTCAAGATTTGATATTTGGAAACTTAGTCTGCCATACATAAAATACAATTGACACTAATTTAGAATGGTACTATTATAAACTGTGAATTAAAAAAAAATATATCGAGTTATCTAACTTTCCCAGATCAATTGCACTGAAACTGCCGCCACATGTCACGAGTTCATCCTATTAAGAAACCCTAACTAGTTTATACGTGAGGTGATGTGATTATGATTTTTTAGTCATATCGCTACGATGTCTGCATTGTGGCAGTTTATAGTGATGTCTAGCACTGGGGCATCATGCCGCAGACATGTAGCATGATGTCCCACCCAGTCACATTATCTTGACACCAGGCCGACCCGTCCTAACACTAAACTCTTAACGCTGAGTGTCAAGGCAGCTGTTAAGTAGGCCTACCATTTTTGTAAGTCTTTGGTATGATTCAATCGGGGATCAAACCCACGACCTCCCGCATCTAAGGCGGACGCTCTAAAACTAGTTTATATCCTTTTGAAGCAGTAGACAGTTTTCTCAAGAACAATACTTGATTCCACTGCGTCGTATTTGCATTATTTAACTTTATTTAGTGCAATGTGTGCACATATAAAAGACGTGTATGGAAGGATAACAGTATGGAACGTAATCTTCTTCGTCAGAAATTATCGGAAACTAACTGGTATTTAATTGTTTCCGAACATCATTAAATGGCCGTTTCTTCCAAAGTGACATGAATTCGACACAATCACCATCGTTGGTTAACTACTAAGCTTCTTAGAAATATTAGAAAATGTAGGCGATGGCGTAAAAAGCCCAAACAAACTGACAACTGACAAATCGGAACACTATGCTAAATACCAGAAACTTAGCAACAGAGGTTCACAATCTCGTGCGCTCAATGAAGCATAAGCATAATCAAACGGTTTCAGTAGGGATATATAACTTTAAGTACTGATGTCAAAAAACAAGCAATCCTTTACGAAAATAATAAATATTAAATTATCTCCTATTTTTCTCCCTCGGACATCACTGTGAACACTAGAATTCGAAAACGCAGACATTTATTTAATACATTTTAACACATTATCCGCCCATGATCGTATACAGCAGATTATGGAAGAAACATTATGATGAACCAAATAATATTGTCGTCTTTACCTGTACACTCGTGGATATTAGCAGAAAGGTAAACTTTACCATTTATATATATATATATATATATATATATATACATATATATATATATATATATATAGATATATATATATATATATATATATATACACACACACACATACATACATACATACATACATACATACATACATACATACATACATACATACATACATACATACATACATACATACATACATACATACATACATACATATATATATATATATATATATATATATATATATATATATATATATATATATATATATATATATATATATATATATATATATTCTAAACTATTGATATAATCAACGGATCATGTATTTGAACCTCTCAAACATTTGTTTATTCACTAGTGTTTCTCAATTTCTTTCTCAGTGGAAACTCGCGAACGTTACGCCTGTGAATAAGAATAATGACAAAGGTGACATAAAAAATTTATGTCTAATAATACGTTTTGAGCTGCATCGCATAGGTTTTACAGAGGACTGTAATCAAACATGCTTTAGAATAGCTCATGTCTAATCATATATTCACTTTCCGTTTTTCTTTTATCGGATGGCTCCACTGTTAATAATCTTCTTTACAGGTTTAGTAGTTTCTGATTGTCTCTAGAATAAGGCAAATATATTAGGGTTGTTTTGTATGTTGTCAAAAGGTGTTGATGATGTCTGGCATCTTGAACTTCATAAACTGCAAAGCGCACTGAATTCGGGAAAACGTTTGACATAGTTTCGATGTTATATCTATAGTAGGAAACAACAAGTTCCTAGTAGACAGTCGGACTGGACATTCATTACTGCAGGAGTATAACAATGGTAAATTATAGGACCTTTGTTATTTTTTATCTCCATTATTGACATTTTAGACAACATCCAATCAAATGGACTATTATTTGCAGATGATACAAGCTTGTATATAACAGAAAATCGTGCAATAGCTACTAAAGGTTTGAGTGAGTTCAGATCTTTCCCAACTGCATGCTTCGGCTACAAACTGGCTCGTCAAGTTGAAACCCAACAGAAGAGAATCGATGCATCTTGAATACAAAGTAACCCTTTCAGGCTGCATTATGTCTTGATGACTCTTTAATAACTGAAGTCAATATTCACTGTCATTTAGGCATCCATATTTGTCCCGCTGAAACTTCGCCTTATTGTAATATGCAGCGAAAATTTAAATCCACAATAACTCGAATAGCATTGCAGATTTTGTATTTTACTTGTGTTTATATTCTTCTTGAATACGAGTACATAATATTGAATGCCTGTATAAGATACTAATCTGACGAATTTGAAAAACAATTACAGATGCCGCCTCGAAATATATGGGGAGCATCTAGGTTATAATACTGCATATATACTTTATGAATTAGAACGTGATAAACTTGAACACTTAGGAGACAAAAAACAAATTTTGTTACATTTCTTCAAAACTGTCCCGGGGAAGATGTCCTCAATTAACTAAAATACATTCTTGCCTATTAATGTCGAATTCTGCCCAATGATACAAATATGCAAATTATACTCTTTGGAACACAAAGTATATTTCATTTAATTTTGCCCTGCAACTACGAGGGATTGACGTAAGAAAATAATCATTCTTTTACCAACTTTAAGAGGTCATTAAATATAATTCTGCCTCCAGTTCCAAAAATGTTGTTATATAGATAACAGGAAGGGGTGGATATTATATTGGTGCCTATTTATGACCTAGTTTTGAAGCGAATTAAAAGAACATCTGAATTATATAAATATAGCTGATTATTCCTTAATTTCTTGTGGAGAAATATAAAGCACAGAACAATTTGTTTTTAATAAACTATTTAAACTACGACGATTCTATTATATTGTTATTTATTAAACTACGACAAAACCAGGCAAACATTATACAATGCATTTCTTCCCTGTTGGAACTAAATACTCTTGTTGATGGCAAACCCCAAATTACTAGCAAAGAAAATGGGGGCATTTTCAGGTTGTAAAAGATTTACTTATTTAAAGCAAGTGAATAGATCAGACTGGTCCTCTAACTTATTATGGCAGCCATACTTTAAATCAGACTGGTCCTCTAACTTGTTACAACAGCCACACTTTAAATCAGGCTGATCTGTATTGTTGCGACAGCTCATGTACATCTTGTTGCGACAGCTCAGGTACTTCTTAGCCTGTTTTTAAGCACATATTTCTGTTGTATAATAAAAATATACACGATGCCCATATTTGATGTGCTCGTCGTTTAATACTATGAGAGAGGGTACAAATCAAAATAGGCAACTGGTACTCCAATAACAGCTGTTCTCTCGTTTTATTATAATACAAATATTTTTGATCGTATCATTGATAAATATGTATCCATATATTTTGTTTAACATTCATCGTCAATACCATTTAGCTGTAGCATATTCTTAATATCTTAGTATGGCATGTATTTAAAATTATGAGTGTGTGTTGCTTGTTTGCTTGTGTGTATGTGATTTGGATTTTAGTGTAGTTTTTTTTTTAAAAAAAATCAGTCATATATCTACGATATTTGCAGTGAGGCAGTTTTTAGTGACGTCCAAGACTGTGACCTCATGCCGCAGACATGTAGCATGATGTCTCACCCAGTCACATTATCCTGAGACCGGGCCGACCAGTCCTAACACTAACCTCTTAATGCTGATCGCCAAGCGATATAGCTGATGGTACCATTTTTTTTAAAAATAAGCCTTTGGAATGAGTCGGCTGGGGTTCGAACCCGCGACCTCCCGCCAAAGCTAACGCTTTAACCACTTAGACCACAAAATTATGAGTGTATTACATATTAATACATATGTACATATATAGTGTCACAAATGTTATTATTCTTATATCAGACAATAATGTATATACTGAATTGCTACGTTCTTGATTGTTTTAACCTAATCAGAGCGTGTAGAACGCACATAAGCATTTTCTGCATGCTTTATTTAGGACAAGATTAAATTTAAATTGCACTTGCTTCCAGATTATAATGCAACATATGTACTTTGTGTCGATGACATTTATAGAATAAATGTTTATACGGAAATACATGACACTCAACTAATGGTTTGTACTGTTTCAATTTTTCTGAAGATTTGTCTCTAACCCATATCTATCGTTAAGTCGGTTAGTCTCTCACATCAGACAGCTTTCAGTGTATATTATACATTTAGGCTTGTCCATCATATCCTCTTTGTCCCTCATGAAAATAATGTATTAATTTGGTTACGTTAGTTATCACTTATAACTTGTTTATCTTTATTGCCAATACGGTTTTATTTTCAAGAAATCGTAAATAAGTTTGTATTGAAATAATTATATATATATATATATATATATATATATATATATATATATATATATATATATATATATATATATATATATATATATATATATATATATATATATATATATATATATATATATATATATATATATATATATATATGACAGAGGTTTGTATATACAGGTGCTTAAGTATCCCACAGACGTCATTAGTCTGTTTATGCAAGGACAGTTGAAGAGTAGTCCAGATGGCGATTTATTTAGAGACACTTTTCAAGAGAAATTAATCAGAAGCACGATGGCTTTTGTGAGAACATAAAGTATTGACCACCCGCAGAAGGTCAAATCACTACCCTTTTACAAATAAAACCCTGGAAATATTAATCACAGGCCAAAATTAGCACATGAAAATGAATTTGCACTGAACCGATACACTCATAGGTTTTGTATCAAGTTTTTAAGAAAGAAGGAAAAATATAATACAAAAACGTTGGAAAATAGATGTTTTCTAAGCCCGTTTGTATAGAAACTCTTGCTACAAACGCGGATGAATTCAGTACATTTATTCGCTCAAACTAATCGGCATACGACATTATTGATATTCGCTTCATTTCAGATGCGCTGTAGAACTAATCTTGTCTTTGTTTAAAAGGAATGGCAAGTCAGCTTATATTTTTGCGAAAGAAATGATTGTTAACAACATACTAATTTCTGTTTGTCTGCAAAATACTATCATTCTATGGTTGAGAATATTTAATCTTTTATTTTATTCCACCATTTCAGTAGTTTTGGATTCATGCGGAAATATAGTCAACTTTAGAATACGTCGGATAAATCCTTCGAACTCTTCAAGAGCCAAACTAAACCATGAAGTCTTCCAAGGATAGATGGTACTTATGGTTGACATCAGCTGTCCTCATGACATCGCTCGTGGTAGGTGATTGCTTTCTTTTTCTTCTTAATACTTTGGGAAAATTGTCATCTATAATGCATGCCCCAAATAATTTTTTTAAATTTACTTCTGGACTTAACAAGCACTGACAACTTTCATCGTAAATTCCAGAAGGGAGTCAAAGGTAAAAAGATAAAGAGATATGCGAGGAATAATAATAATAATAATAATAATAATAATAATAATAATAATAATAATAATAATAATAATAATAATAATAATAATAATAATAATAATAAGGTAATGTCTGCTTAGGTTATAGGGGGATTCACCCCTACGTGATACAAACCATTTCCCGTAAAATCTACCATCTAAAATTCATCATAACCTCCAAAATAATAGGGATAGCAATTAAGCACAAAAATGTACTAGCGCACGTAGCACCAGTGTGATAATTCCCTTACCCTACTCACACCTCATTTATAGATTATTGTTTATTGTTTTGCAGTAACTAACATTTTGTTTATTTCTTTAAATTCTTCAGTATTAGAGTTATTTATAGCATCCTTTGCCTATCGACTATTTCCATGTGACTGACCAACCCGATCTCGTAAATCCATTGTACGCACTTTTACCAAAACTAAGACTCGGACTCAAGAAAAACAGTGACAAATGAGATTTATTTATAATTATATATAGCGTCATGAGTGCAATTAAGATAGTGGCGAATAATGATGTTCGAATTTTTAAACTAAAATGGCAAAAATGGCGAAACCACATTTCCTTTTTATAGGATAACTCTCCAAACCTCCCTTTCTAACCACGAGCAGAACGTAATTCTGGAACAAGCGTTGTGCATATTACTTATATTTCTTGTCAAATACGTGTTGTCGCGTAACATACATTTAAAAGCTTGGAAGAAAATAATTGTCTTATCCGCATTAGTTATCATAGATAAAGAATATCCTTACTAAGAAATGATAGCCATGCGCAGAAAGCGTACAAATTACTTACTCGAATATTCAGAATTAGAAATCGGTATTCTTGCACTTGAGGAGCCCGAAATATACTTAGTCATCAAAAAATTTTAAGTCATACAAAAACAATATTTAAAAACTCGGTCAACTCCTGCTTTACATAGTCATTAATGTCCGACAGAGATGCACTCCCTCTTTCCATTAGGATACACCCACCTACTAACTTTGAGCCCTGTGTTTCTCTATTACCAGTTTCTTGCCGTCTTTTCGAATGAACAAATCTCTTATTCTTTCTGCAATAAAAAAAAAACATGTTCAGTAAACGCATCATCCATACGGTAGGTTTATGGTATATTTACTTTTAAGTTCGGTCGTGAATTACTGGATTTTCTGAGAGAAATAATCCTGATAATTCCCTGGAGTAAAATACAATAAATATTAGGTCACTGCCTGTCTATAGACATTGATAACATTATGACCAATAAATTCTGAAACTATTCAATGACGCTTACGTACTGGTAAACATAGCCACTTCGCATACGTATGACCCCGATTGGATCTAACAGTGGACAAATACATTTTTCTTCATTTTTCTTTCATTTATTTATTTACAGTTTTAACTTAAACAGGAAAGGAGAATTATGTTAATATTAATATCTTTTGTGCGAATGCACACAAAACACGACAGAATTAAACGGGAAACGTCTAACATATCGCGCGGCATACATATATTTCGGCTATTTCAGTATGTTAGACACATAACTGGGAAACGTCTGAGCATGAAATCAAAAGAAAATGTGCTTGTTCACTCCGAGTGAATACCGGATATATGATTTCACGACATCGCTCAGACCTGAGGTAACTGATAATTGGAAGTAAAGTACACTAATCCCATGGCTGACACATCTAGAGCTGATATTCTGTTTTTCATTTAAATAGCTCTTTTCAACGCCTGTGGATGTTGCCGAAGATAATACTGATTTCACCTACCGGAGTCACAAATGCTATGACGAGTTTCTTATTCTGCGTATATCTTTGAACTAAAATCCACTAAACATTTTTGACCTGAAAAAGTAAATCCCCATTTCTTTAAATATCTCTGTTCCTGTGCCTACCAACCCCTCAAACGTTTTTATCTAGTTCATTTATTTCAAACATATTAACTTAGGGCATTCAGTCTTAAATGTAGATGCTATATTTAGTCATGTAAAGCTGAATTATATACTGTAGACTTCATTTATACCCTTGAATAAGTTGGGTAACGATAATATATAAATTGCAGACGCCCATAATAAGCGTTCTGTTTACGTTTTTCATTCCACAGGACCAATCCTAATTGAGAAACATAATGGACAACATAATCTACCTTAATACCAATAAAGTTTTAGTATCATAATGCAATAGGTGCCTAAATTGCCCAGTAGTTAGCGTGCCGAGCTCGCGACCAGAATGATGTGTATTCAAATCCTGACCAAACCAGTCAGGTTCGATCGATGTTAGGAGTTTGGGGCAAGACACCACACTTAACTGCTTCAATATTGTGTAGTCTTACGTGTATTGATGTAACGTTAAATAAGAACGGATCGATCACAATGTACAAATCATTTGTAAGATGTGAAAGAAATATATATTAAATGTGTGTGGTCGTTGTTCGATCTAACTTACCAGTAAGTATATACAACGGTATTCCATATCTTGAACTTGCTGAATTGTACACAAGAATCCATGGAGAACACACACACACACACACACACACACACACACACACACACACACACACACACACACACGTATATATATATATATATATATATATATATATATATATATATATATATATATATACATATATATATATATATATATATATATATATATATATATATATATATTAATCCATATTTTGAACCAAAATTATCGTACATTGCTCTAACAATATCAAATGTATCACTAAACACTTATTACCTTTTAATTGTGCTGCCTTCTTTCATTTCGTAAGCCTAACATACATATTTGCGCACTCTAAACGATAGCATTCGAAATATACATTGCGTGGTAAGATATGGGTGTATATGCATGTTATGTATAATTTGCAGAAAAAGACGTTTATGAGATTTCCATTACAAGTGTACCTGTGTCAGATACCTGTATCAAGAAAGTTCTTGTTGAATTGATGTGCACAATTGGAAGTGTAATCTATTAGATACGTTGGAGACGTTTTTCAGTTTGTGCACTGGAACAGAGAAACGTTGTACCAGTCTCTATACGACCGCTGTTACAATTGACTTTTAAGAATGTATGTCCGGTATAAAATAAAAATTAATGACTGAGAATAACTATAGTGTTTCATTGACATTAAGTGAAATCTCATACTCCAGCTTCCTTATTTACATCTCAATTTTCCATCTGATTAATTTCGCATTCTTATTCCATTTACGCCTGAATTTCAAAATTTCTTTGCGATATTAACTATTTAGTATGTGACATATTGTTATTTGTTTGAAAGGAAAATCGTGTAACTTTAGAATACAAAAAGCAATTGCGATTGGGCCTAAAAACGTTTGGTGGAGTCAGGGATAATTACAACGATAACATTATTGACCATCTGTCCCTAGAAATGGGATTTTTTCATCAAGAAACGAGTAATGGGAGGGGCGATATAAGAAAAGCTTTAATATATTTATAAAAAATTTTCATAATATTTCATTGTTACATGAATAATCTGAAATATAAATTTGGACAAACATTAGTTTCAAATAGCAACTGGTCCCAATTTTCTCTAACTTTTTCCTGTTCTAGCTGGAAAGAGGTAATTAGATCCAAATATTAGAATAAAACTTTCACCCTCACTTATTAGGATAAAACTTTCACCCTCACTTATTAGGATAAAACTTTCACCCTCACTTATTAGGATCAAACTTTCACCCTCACTTATTAGGATAAAACTTTCACCCTCACTTATTAGGATAAAACTTTCACCCTCACTTATTAGAATAAAACTTTCACCCTCACTTATTAGAATAAAACTTTCACCCTCACTTATTAGAATAAAACTTTCACCCTCACTTATTAGAATAAAACTTTCACCCTCACTTATTAGAATAAAACTTTCATCCTCATTTATTAGGATAAAACTTTCACCCTCACTTATTAGAATAAAACTCTCACCCTCACTTATTAGAATAAAACTTTCACCCTCACTTATTAGAATAAAACTTTCACCCTCACTTATTAGAATAAACTTTCACCCTCACTTATTAGAATAAAACTTTCACCCTCACTTATTAGGATAAAACTTTCACCCTCACTTATTAGGATAAAACTTTCACCCTCACTTATTAGGATAAAACTTTCACCCTCACTTATTGTGCTTAAATGTTCATTAAAACAATACCAATTTTTGTGAAAAATTATTTCTGGTCAGAAAAAAATGTAAAATTACAGGTCAGATGTAGCAATACATGTTGTTGACGTGAATGGTATGATGGAAACGTTCAGGCAGACCTGATTTACTATATTAATTTTTGGATACCAAAATACATAACTGTGCGTGATCACCCAGTTATGTACCGTCTGTACTCGCTTATAATACAGTCCAGCTGCAAAATACACTGACCCAGATCTGCCGTCGTATAATGGGCATAGAAGTGATCCTTACAACAAACAACATATACCTGCTCTACCAGAGCATTATGTGACGGATGATCAGGATCTATGTTGTTTGCAGTTTTACTAAGTTTATAGGCTAGTATATATGATAAAATATGAGACTAACTTGGAATGATCAGTACGGTAAAATCTCTCTCTCTCTCTCTCTCTCTCTCTCTCTCTCTCTCTCTCTCTCTCTCTCTCTCTCTCTCTCTCTCTCTCTCTTATCGTAAAGTATTACGTATATTTCATATTCTCTTTTCTGGACTACGACTTGAGAGACCTCCGGCAGTTTTGCTAACAAAAGATCTATTTGTTTGCTGATGAAAGATTACACGGTTTTTACTGCATAAGATCGGATCTAGCACTGCAGAGATGTCGTACTTTATGCGATTATTATCAAATTAAACAGGGGTAATCAGGCGCGTGGAAACATGTCGTTAAGTTGACATAAACTACTCTTTGTGGTGAAGAGTTCATCATAATCAGTTACCATTTTTGATACGTTAATGGGGAACGAAGGGGCCTAAGTTTGAAACACGTCATTATTAGAGATTGTTGTAGTAGAAAGACGCCTCTCGACTCTGCATCGGGTCAGTTCAGGTCATAATGCATGTGTAGACACAATGTATTCTTTATTTCCTCCAGATTTGCGATTTCATTTGCCGTGCCACAAATTAAACTAGCTAAGAATGAAACTTGAACAAGATGAAAGAAATGCAACGAAATAAAAATAAAAATACTATGAGACATATTTATTACAAGTTTCCAAATGTACTTCATATGCACATATACAAAGACAACTGTTCAAATTGTATGTGTGCTTTTGTAAGGCCTGACCTGTTCGGCATTACTCGACTGCGGGACCACCCATCCTTGATACGAAAGATTATATGGTCTTCATTTACTGTGGAGTCCGTACTATGTATATCTATGACTATGTACCAGTGGTGTAGCAACCGCATAAACAACCGCCGCAATTATGTGTGTGTGTGTGTGTGTGTGTGTGTGTGTGTAAGAGAGAGAGAGAGAGAGAGAGAGAGAGAGAGAGAGAGAGAGAGAGAGAGAGAGAGAGAGGGGCGGCCAAGTGGTGGCACAACAGTAGTTATAGGAGGCATTTTGGGACAAGGGAAAATTAAGATGTGCCTATATTTTACATGGAGATGCACTACAGGTCCAAGGGGAAATCCTTTTTTTAAATTGTCCTTAGGTTTTACATGGGCATTATTTGATGTGGACAAAAAATTGTTTATAGCGACAAAAGTTTTTAGGAAAAATGGAAAACGTAATGCTACAATTGGTAATAGAAAAAAGTCGAGAGTTTATAGTGGCAAGAGTGAACATAAGGTTAAGATTATTAAGGAAAAAAGGGTTTATATGGGCAAGAAAAAATGAAATCTTAACATTTTTATCGACAATCCAACACACCACATAAACTATCAAGCAAACGCTTTCTAAGTACAATCCAAACACAGTCCCTACAACCTAGCAATCGTTTTTTTGATTACTATCCAGCATACACCATACTATCCAGCCACCACGTTTTGATCATTATTCAAACGCACACACTTACTATCCAACGAGAATAGTAGTGTTCATTCATGGGACCCACAAATTGACTTCCAGAAATTCTAGAACCATTGCTTACACGTACACTGTAAAATTTCAAGTGCCACAAGATTGTTAGAGACACTAAAACGACACTACTAAGCTTAAGATGCGATTGTTTGAGACTCTCCATCAATGGCGAATGTTTGAAGTCTTCTTTTCGGATAGAGTTTAGTACACCGACTGTAAAAAAAAATCATACAAATCATTCAGAAATTTCAACACGTTCAACAAACGAACGACGAGCTTAACATCACCGATGGAAAACCCACTCTTGACATGGCCGACGTTTCACCTCCTATAGGTAGTGGAACAAGCAAAGAGTTAATGGTGGATGAAATTTGCACTTCCAAACGCAGTATCGTCCGAATTGACAACGAAAAATGATTAGATGTGCTTAGACTGTGCCGCCGTCATTTCATGAATGTAAGCCGAAAAGAACAATAATACTGCAGAATGTTAATGCTCATCGGGGAGCATTTCAAAACTGGACAGAACCAACCAGCAAAATGAAGCGTTGTTTTTGTTGTTATTCTGGGACTTAACGCCATTTTTCAGCACACGATAGGCTATACATGGCGGCCAGTATTAATGGTGGAGGAAGAAACCGGGAAATCACCGTAAAGAACCATCGACCCACAAGAAGCAACTGGCAAGCTTTCTCACATATCCACATTCGCCTAATTTTAGACTCGAACCCACGCACACAGAGGTTAAATGGCAGTGATCCGTAACGGAATGCGCTTTAGACCGCTCGGTCACTCGGGGCACCCAAAATGAAGCGAACTCGTTTTTCAACAAGCAGGCATTACCAGGGATTCCGTGTGTGGTATTCGTGAAATTCATAGCCTTAAGACGTGTTGCCTCCACATCAGATGTTGAAAATGTGCAAACTAGTAGTTTACGCGTTTACGGAGTTTTCGTGTTTTTAGGACCCCGATTTTCTATACGGAAAATAAAGTCGTGTATATCATCATCAATAGCATTTTGATACCATTATAGTCATCAACGCATTTGTTGGAAACACTTACTATTCTGAGAAATGTGACTAAGGATTTGGCAGTCGGAACTATAACATGCATCGCGTAGAGAGATTTTGCGAAATTAAATTATAATTTTATTTTCACTTGCAAAAAAACAGGAATTCATGGACTAACCTCAAATTGTTTGCACACATGTCATAACAAGTATAATCCAATCTGTGAGACAGACACCTCTCGCAATGCGAATATTGTCCGCAAACAGGAATTGTGGGAATATTTTTGCAAAATTTAGCATACGGGCGCCATAGGAACAGACACTATAAAACAAATTCCATTTTTAAGGTACATGTATTTTGTAGTCCGATTAGTCAGACACTTAGCCTGTAATGGTATTAATGGGTGTATGTTATAAATAGATAAGCTTACATCATTCAGTCAACCACTTTATTTCAAAACCAGTTTTAATGTTCGCACTGACTATGGACTTGTTTTAGAAGTCAAAGGAATACAAGCTAATTTTAAAAACATGACACACAATAAATATTTATAACCACGACTGTATGCTTCCAAATGAGATGTATCAGCTAAATCATATTGCCACTGCTGATCGTTACCAGCGAATTTATTTTGATTTCAGGAAAATTTCGCCGAATTAGTGTGTGCCTACAATTTTAAACCCTTCCGTAGCAAGTAGCATATGTGCAACATTGATGTAAATGTAGGCAAAAAGCGATGGGGTGAACTGGTTGTTGTTGTTGCTGCTGCTGCTCTTCCTCATTACGCAACTCACAGTTTGATACTAATGTAGGGTTGATGTTCTGGTGGTATTCGTTTGGACGCGGCTTGACATGTTTGACTAGAAATAGTTGAGGCCATTTTTTAGTTGTTTACTTTTTCGTAATGTTTTTATTCACTTCCATCTTCGTTCTTTGTTTCTGTCGCTGAAGGCATTGACTTTATCTTTTTGACCTAAGATTTAATTTCTTCCGTCTTTGAGTATTGTACGGTTTTAACAAGAAAGCTACAATTTTACTAGGTATATTGGAACGGAAGGAGTTCTGAAACAGTTATTATCGTGTGTCTTCTTATTCCATCGTCGTTGCTATCCCTGACATTATGGCTTTTGGCCCGCTTTGCATAATAGTCTTGAAATCTCTGAGAACTTTACTTCTTCGTCTACGGCACAGCGAGGACAAGTCAGAAAGAGACGTTGAAACACCTTCAATCTCATAAACATTCTTAATAAAAGGAATAAGACAAGAAGAGCAACAGCAATCAAGGACTTGATTTCTAACTGAAAAACAATAGTAAAAAGTATGCATCGGCATTCTGGCAAATGTTTTAAGTCAGGTCTCAATCTGTTTGTCATGTCACCAAGATTTACGACTCAAGAGTCACAGTGGGTTTAATTTCATCATGTGTCATCTTTGTCTACTTCATCCCCTATCGAATCTGAAATCACAGGACAAACAAACGATTATTACACAAATCTGAATAACAGTTTCTTGTATGTGAAAGTCAAAGTTCTCCAAGTGGACAACATCAAGCATTTTTTTTATGCATGCCATACAAATGCTTAATTAGACTTAAAAATCCACTTTTTTAAAAGAAAAATTTATTTGACCGTCTCCGTAAACAATTGGTAGTTTCCGCGTGCCAAACACGGATATGGCGTATATTTATCCCTTCTATTCCGTCTAGCCATTCAAGTGTTTAATTTCCCGACGTAAACATCTATTTGATATATCTTCCGATCGTGCTTTTGTACAGCAAATATGATGCACTGTGTTGCCTATGGATGTAACCAAAAAAAAGTGATGATGGGGAAAAAGTACTCTTTCTTTTTCCGAAAGACCCTTTGTACCAGAAAAAAAGTGAATTCAAGCTGTGAGATAGAATAGGGTGAGAGGATGGAAAAGTTGTGTCATTAATTCCGGATTATGTTCAATTTGGCCCAAGACGATTCGACACAACTCGAAAGACAATTCGGCTCAACTTAATAACAGTTAGAAGAAATTCTTTTTCTTAAAACAACAAGTAAATAATATGTAAGATACGTTTTAGGAATATGTTTTGGAAAAAAAATCTAAATTTAAACGACAATTAATATTCTTTCAAAGAAAATAATCATATTTTGCAACGTACATATATGAGAGAAAACATTAGTAGATATATCTTGCTCGTTCTAATTAACGCATGACGTTACAAGGTGCAAAATGACCAAGACTATTGTATCTAGGTTACATATACGACAGTATCTCGCAAATAAAAATCATTATTTTAAGTTGCATCCACTTTGAGTGCAGATGATAATCTTTTCGCTTGCGTGGGTTGCAAAAGTGTTATTAAAACACGTTATTGTTGTGTATAATATTTTCCACGCAAACATAAATTATGATCACATAGAAGCCAGGGTGATGGATAAACATAACTTGGAGCAAGCAATAAACTCTTTCCTTAAACTTTCCGGCAAGATATCAGATACAAAGGTTATATTATTACTAACCGAACAACCTCGAAAACTGACCTTGGTATATTTTAAGTGTGCCGATTTTTCTTATGAAGTCGAACGACATAAGGAAGTCAAGTTTGGTTCCTTTGGATTCTTTTAACTGTGCCGATTTTCTTTTTGTATGAAGTTGGCTGGCATAGAGAAGTCAGCATTGATTCATTTTTAACCGTGTTAACGGGAATTTTCAAATAAATTGAAACAACAGAACAATTTAGAAAGCGACACAATCTAGTGCGTCGCACACGCATATTGATATAAGGCTGGACAGTAAAATAGCTTTCAGTAGTTTCATCTAAATGTTCCCTATCCATGGTTTATAATGTTGTTTTTTTTCGACAACAAGAAGCATGTACTTCGTCTCGTGGGGATAAATGTACGTCATTTCCAGTTGGCATCCTCTATAGGTGGGAAATCGTAGCTAAAGGGTAGTAACTGCGTTGTGTATGTTCTTTTTGAAGCAATTAAATTATCATTTCTTTTTTACACTTGATATATTTTTGTTCTTTTTGTGCGACTATAATCACTTTTAATCATGTAATACAAATCTGATGTAAGCAGACAAATTTTGGAGTGTGGCCGGTGACCTTTAACAAAGTTGACAGAAGGTTAAGATCAGCACAACGTTAAATTCAACAACCGTCGAAAGCATATCAAATAAAGATTCAATTTAGAACTGATGGATTATCTGCATTGGACCTGTGGTTGCAAAACACATTTTTCGCTGAATGAAGTGGCTGTATACATGAGACTAAATCGAAGTAGTACCTTTTTCCATTTGATGGATGGTGCTGACGATCAACCATCATTGAAGAAGCTTTTATTATTGTCCCTAGACAACTACCCAAGCATTTGCTCATTGACATCGTCAGTTATATGACCGTCAACAGAGCCATTGATCAAACTTCATTGGAGTTTCAACACTTCAGTTTGACCAAGATAGAAGTTACTTGAGTCAAACAGTGTGTACCAGATGCCTTGAATCTAATTATGCCCAGAAAAATACTTGAGATCTTATTTGACAATTAAGACTTGACAGCTTATTACCAACAGCAGCCACGGCATTTCATACGACGACGATGCAGGCTGATATGTTTTGTTAGATTTAATTGATTTTTTTTCAAGAAGAAGGCAGCAACCATGGACATTTTTTCACTGTTTAAAATCAGGTCAACTTCTTATGTTTGCAGTATCTCTGGCAAACAGCAAACATTATTTGATAATTCTCAGTTGCAGAAATGTGATCTAGACTATTAGAAAAGATGCAACATAAAGAACATATGAAAATGGATGAAGAGGATGTTTTTTGTTTCAGGACAAGAAGAGAAACATACAGTTATGGTGTCATGATGGCAAGATGACGAAGAACATTTAGTTTTCTGTTTTGGTAATGGCTTGGCTGAAATAATTACACGTGTAGCTAACCATAGAACATCCTTATGGATTTCATATCGATCATTTGTCAGAAACACCACAAATGTATGATGACGGTTCAAAAAGAAATGTTTAAAAAGTACCTAAAATGGCGTAGGCTCGTGTCCCAGAAGAGAAGACTAGTATAAAGACTTTCGTTGCCGTTCCATACATACATTGACTTCTCTGAAGATGAAACGCATCGAAGCGTTCTTGTAACAGAGCATAGTTACTACCCATTTCAAGTAAAAGGGAGGTATGAACTCATTACCTTTCATTACTAAGAACTATCATTAAAAACATAACAAAGAAAGAAAAGAAAATGGATACCCTGGAAATCTATTGGCTACTAACTCACACTTCATGCACATCTTATTGGAACACTATGGTGTGTGTTAAAAATGAATTTCCCATCAAACAATTAAAGAAGTTGAAGAAATGCCATCAACACTGGACAGTAATAGTCCGGGAATCCACTTAGTGGCGGTGTTCTGGGATATTTTGTTTTTTTTATGAATTACTTTTTGTGGACGACATCCTCAACTTTATGAGAAGAAATGCTATATCTCCTTGATTCAATGATGTTAGATTACAAGTATAAGATTACATGCTATATGGACAACACTGTATCTATTTTCTTCATTAACGCGGTCTTTGATTTCCCTTGGAATATTTAGTGGGGTGTTTCGATTGTGAGCACTCAGAAAACAGTATGAAATCAAAAGATAGTTCTGTGAACATGATCGTATTCTCTTTTCCTTAGTTCTGAAACGTTGATGGCAAAATGACAGTGCCTTAGACCA
Organism: Potamilus streckersoni; assembly: GCA_016746295.1. NCBI lineage: Eukaryota > Metazoa > Mollusca > Bivalvia > Unionida > Unionidae > Potamilus > Potamilus streckersoni. Next base: position 2,452,913 of record JAEAOA010001395.1, read on the forward strand.
TTGAAAGTCGAGTGACCCACATCTCTTGACATTAAATATAAATCATTTGTCAGTTGTTTGGGTTTTTTAGTGTTTTCGTTCCCCCAAACAAAAGTCTAAAACTTGTATTGCGTATGTGTACGTATAGTGTGTATATAAACACTCCCTTACTTTTGTGTAAATCTGTGTACAATCATTCGAAAAACTACGTCCGTGCGATGTCTGTTCCGTTTGTATTCTTTGTGATGGAGATTTCCCTTCATGCTAGTGCTTCAGGTTTAAAAAGGGACGCGTTCATCGGTCGTCTAACAGACAAGAAAAATGGCAGACACTGCATGGTAGCAAGGTGCGATATGTAATCAACTTATTGGATAGAGTAGATCACCTCCTCCTGGATCGGGTACAATAAATATTTAGGCATCAATCCTCACAAACGGCATCTCCAGAGGAGACAAACTCATTAAATTCTGCGAAGGGACTCCAGAGCGACGTAATGGATTAGTAAGTCTTAAAGATTAAGGCAGTAAGGCGGAGGAAAGGAGTAACAAGGAGGGAAAAAAGAAGGATAGGGAAGACTGAAGAAAGGGATGGGTGGTAGTGATGAAATTTAACAGTCCGAATAAGAACTAGATGAAAATCTAAGAAACATTCAGAAGATTATATCATCCATATCGGAAGGCAGAGGAGAAGACAAGACTTGGAGGAGGACAGCAAACCTAGTTTTAGGATTGTGGTCTTCACTCACAACAACACAAGGGCATGAAAGATGTGCAGTCTGTTGTGAGAAACCCGGGAGGTGCAACCACTAATTAGAGTGGTGCAAATAAAAATAACATAGCGAAACTTTGTAGGCCATCCCAGATCTCCATAAAGGAGAGCTATTAATAATTTTGCCAGCTTGTGTTTTATACTTTTTGCATGTTTTTGTATGTATGTGTTATTTAAAACTATATCTTATAACCCCTTTACCCTCATCTCATTTTTGTATCTGTATCTGTGAGAGGGCAAATGCAGTGTCTATAATCACTCCCTTACCCTCGTGTGTGATAGTACATTTATGTTTTTGTAAGTATAACGTGCATGGATGACACTCCTACCCTTTTTGATGGACACTAGGGATGTGTATTTTGGTGTGTTGGATTGTAACAGTGGTTATTGGATTCTAGATTAAAAAAGTTTAACATGACATTTTACCTTTTCCATATGATTATTTTTCCTTAATTGTAATATCACGTTTTCCATTATCCCCAATAAATTCCGACCCTATTTCCTCTTAACAATTTTAACATTACGTATTCCTTGTCCTGTAAACTTGCTATCATTTTTCACTTGAAAATTTTAACTTAAACAATTTTGTCCCAATAAACACTTATGTCTCCATAATACCATTCCCATGTTAAACGTAATGACATTTGTAATATAGGAAGTGCCTCTCCATATAAACTATGGGCTAATGCTAATTTTCTCTTGCCACCCAATTCCCTCATACAACTACTAAAAACATTCTCATCAAACAACATTTTTGATTGGGAGTGAGACTCAGCATAAAGCTTTGAGGGGTGGGAGAGTCAGATGGCTAAAATAATCCGGTGTAATGACAAAGGGACACAAGCCTTTAACTTCAAGAGAACTCTGTGATTCCCTTTTGAAGTGGGGCAATCCTAGCTCTATGAAATGGGAATAGGGATGGAACTCGCACTAAGATTTAAGTTTAATTTCAATTTTTAATCGCCATAAAATAAAATGTCATTCAAAATTCAACACAGTATCGGTTGCATCACTTCTAAATATAATGCTTACTGACTTCATATCACATTGGTGTGGTGCATTTTGGATAAGCAAACTAAATTCAAATGGCTTTATTATAGCAGACTCTGTTATGAACATTTGGAAATATCAGAATTTTATGTTCCTATTTTATATTACTTTTTTATTTATTGATAACTTAGAAAAATGAAATTTATTTATATTTGTGTTACTTAAACTTGATAAAGAGCCACTTGACACATCTAATGACTTTTAATTTTTATATATCTTTTATGCCCAGTCACAGCAGGTAGGTAGGTAGGTAGGTAGGTAGGTAGGTAGGTAGGTAGGTAGGTAGGTTATTACATGTTTAGATCGGTAGGTGAGTGGCTTCACAAAATGTGAGCACAATAATTGCTATATAGTACCAATTAAGTGTTCAGATTTTAAATGTAAAGATTAAAATGTTACATATAAAGATAAAAGATTGCACACATCTTTGGTTAGAAATAGTCAACGTTCACTTTAGTCTGAATTTATTTTCTGTTTGATGTTTATAATGGTTACTGGAATCTAGTGAAGGTAGTTTTGAGCAATGTAATTACTGTCTGGTTGCTTTTATGAGAAATATACAATGACACACACACACACACACACACACACATATATATATATATATATATATATATATATATATATATATATATATATATATATATATATATATATATATATATATATATATATATATATATATATATACTTGACGAGTTTTTAGTACAGTTTTTATTTTTGTAAATTTGGGGTGGGGTAATTTTTGATCTACTAATCATATACTCGAAATTCTTATGAGACATTAGGTTGTCCGTCATCCATCCGTATATATTTCGTCGAACGACGTCCGTCTGTCCGCTAGCATAAGTTTGTTATCGCTTCTATTCCTAAACAACTTGGAGGATTGCCTAGCCAGGTACCCATGCCTCTCCTGATTTCCTGCACAGGAGGCCAGGTGTGCACCGTTGCATGGCCCACACCACTGAAGAAACTGAAGATGGCGAAAGCAATGCAAATAATGCGTTTACAATGGCATTAAATCAATTATCCCAAGCTGAGTTGACCGGATTTATAGTTGTACTAGTCACATAGGTGTCGACGGAAGAAGCATTGATTACTTGTTTAAAGTGTCACTATTCATTCCTGTCATTTTCAGCCATAGTACACGGGATGCGGAATGGGTACGGTGAGAGTTTGCGAAATTGTACGGTTGTACTTTTTGCCGAAGAGGGATCAAACGTTATATTTGAATGACTGTTTTGATCGCTTGTTTTTTTAACCGTTATTTCACATAAATTTTCAAAATTCTTTATTTAAACCGATTTTCATGTAGTGGAGTATACATGTCTTTAAGAGTGCATTAATGAAACAGATAATGCCGTCGTGTGGGTGGAATTAAAAAAAAAACTATTTATGCAATGCAATTTGTGGAGAAGAATGCTTGGCCAGAATATTTGCTAGCAAGAATTAACAAGTATACATGCAATATAATGATACGAATTATACCGCTATAAAACATCTAGAATCTCCTTAGTTTCAAGCGCTTTAGCAACAACTATCCAAGTCAGTGAACTAAACGATAGACATTAGTTGAACGTGTTTGAAAACTCTTGGAGTTACTCTTGTATTGTAACATTTTAATCAGCAGTTCTAATAGGTCATAAACAATATTGAGATTCTTGTATATTTGATCAATTATACATGTGAAATTATAATCAAACAAAACAAAAGGTTATAACCTAGACACTTCTTTAAGCTTTGCACATTAGGCATGTGCACGCTGAGTTTCTTCAGTTGATACTTTGATGTTGTAACGTATTTGGTATCAGTTTATAAATTTGCACTGTGAGGCGTACACAATCATATTCATTTATGTTTCAGACAATTGTAACTGTATTGGCGCATTTTGCAATGTGGTGCTCTGTCTGCAACATATAATATTTTCCGTTTACAAAATTGCATAAAACTGCTAATATTACTTGGTATCAAAATAATAACTATCTTGAAGTTACACTGTCATCATTGCCTGACTAAATACAACGCAAATCTTATTAAGTTCTGAGATGGTTGATGTCAACAAAAAAGTCTCTTAATTTAGCTGCGATCAGGGAAACCTAACATGTACATTACGGCAGAACCCTTTTTTCATTTAACGTTGCTAAGTTAATAGCTACATCAAAACCTGATAATGTCTTTTTTGCAACGAATTAGTGATTTAAGATATAGATCTATAGAGCATGTATTTCATTAAGTCCTAATATTAATAATTGACCTATACAGAATTCTGGTTTGTAGCTGCATTGCATAAATACGTATCTTTTGCATTACCAAGCTAATTGACCGCTCAAGTGGCTTAGTGGTTAGAGCGTCCACCTCGGATACGGGGGTCGCGGGTTCAAACCTCGACCAAGTCATACCAACGACTTATAAAAATGGTACTGGCATCTGCCTCGCTAGGCTTTCAGAATTAGGAGGTTAGTGTTAGGACTGGTCGGTCTGATGTTAGGATAATATGACTGGGTGGGACATGATGCTACATGTCTGCGGCATAATGCCCAAGTGCGACATCACTATAAACTGTCATTCTGCAGACATCGTAGCGACCTAACTGAAAAACTGTTGAAGTTATGTTAAAAATCTAAATCACACACACACACACACACACATACACACACCAAGCTAATGACACCCGTCCCGACCCCCATTATGTGTTCTATTATTGCATTACCAAGCTAACCCCACTCATCACTATCCCCATTCATTATTGCATAACCAAAGTAACCCCACCAATCCTGACCTCCGTTATGTTTTCCATTATTACGTTACTAAGCTAATCCCGCTCATCCGAATCCCAATTATGTGTTCAATTATCACTTTACTAAGCTAACCCCACTCATCCGAATCCCCATTATGTGTTCCATTATTGCATTACTAAGCTAAATACCCTCATCTGAATCCCAATTATGTGTTCCATTATTTCATTTTAAATTATTAACTACGCTTCATGAACGGTAAATCAGTATATTCGAAAATGTTGAACTTTTTGTAAAATAACAAAGAAAACTTTCTTTTAAATAAAGCATCTCTGCCACAATTAAAGAACAATCATATAATTGTGCAATCTCTCACAGTACCCCTCCACCACAAGTCGTACATGATAGCTGCAACTGACATTACTGTATAGTGACACTTTAAACTAACACCGTAGTTCTTCAATTGACCTAGTTGTGTGTAATACAATGACAAAGCCAGTGGTGACACAGCTGGAATAACTGATTTCATTCTATTTTTTTTTATTGCCAAGCATTTTTGTATTGCTTTAGCTGTCTTGATTTTCTCCACCGATATCTGTCATGTAACGATGCGTGATTGGCATGATGTGCGGACCATCATCGGATACTAGGGTACAATGAGGGATTGGATTCAGACCTAATACACGCATTCATTTCATGCTCTGTTGTTGGTCCTAAATGAAAATGGTGCTTCTTTATGTATGTATGTATGTATGTATGTATGTATGTATGTATGTATGTATGTATGTATGTATGTATGTATGTATGTATGTATGTCTACATACATACATACATACATACATACATACATACATACATACATACATACATACATACATACATACATACATACATACATACATACATACATACATACATACATACATACTTTTTAAATGTTTGTTTCCAATAAATCCGCAGCATGAAATTAAATGGGAATAAAATTACCTCCCACCCAATCTGAAGTTCCTGTATTCATTATGTGCAGATCTGGAAAAGTGGTGAGCTGGTGGAGGGAAATGGAACTCTTAAATCTGAACCAGTTGTATGATTTAAATAATAATTGAATATTATATAAACTGCATTTCCTTCGACCATCTGTTGGAATTGGCAAGTAAGCTAAAATAAGTCAACGTTTCCAGAGTTGGGTACCCTGAAACGTACATTGCACGCTGAATCCGATTTCGGTACAGTGTATTTGGCTTCAGACAGAGAGATACACGATTGCATTCTGTGCAGTGTATTTGGTTGGTTTCATTCAGAGATACATGATTGCCTCAAACGATAACTACATATATTGCTATAGAACAAGTTCATAAAATGAAATTACATTTTATCTGTAAAGCTAATGAATCAGGAAAAGTAAGACTAGAAGTTTCATTCTGGATATAAACGAATAACAAGACAACAAACATTCAGCTATACAATGATATTAAAATTTAAATGTCGGACAGCAGTTCAGTACAAGTTGAGAAACTTCGAACGATGGAGATGGCTTTCTTAAAATTTGTTTTTATTTGATTGAAGTCACTAATTATGAAAATTGCAGCAGCTTGTTTACTTGTTCTGTATCTTGAGTTTGTGTCTCCTTCCCCCATTTCTCTTTAATCTAAGTTTTTATTATTCAACTTGCGGTCAGTTTTCGGTACAATGAAGGTTACTGCATTACCTTATCTAATTGCTGCGCTGTATGTTTGGGTAATTTAAAATAGGACAACGTATAAATATTTTCATCAATTCTTTTTGTGCTACATGAAAAGAATGACGCACAAAAAGAGGAATTATATAGATAAGACTCGAAAAAACAAATTGGTGGAGACAGTAAATATTTTAAAATTGGGGAAAACATCTTGGATATATGTAAGTAAAAGTAAGAAAGGTGCAAGATGAAAACTGGAAATGTAGACAGTTTCTTTATGTCAAGCTAATGAACTGGTTTGATTTTGTGGGATTTAATGCCATTTTCAGTTTATGATAAGTACATATGGCGGCTGCGATATTTCGCTGAGGAAGAACCCGATACAACCACTGACCCACGAGATTCTATTGGCAAGCTTTCTCGTGTACCCGCCTCGGCCGATCTGAATCTTGAATGCATGTTGACAGAGGTGAGATCTGGGCAATCTGAAAAGGCGAACGCCTTAGATGACTCGGCCACCCGGGGTCTCTGACAAGCTAATGAAACATGCTAAATAAAAACCAGAAGTATAGACAGCTTCCATTTGTCAAACTAATTAAGCATGCTCGACGAAAATTGGAAGAGTATTTCAGCATGTGAATGAAGAACAAGACATAAAGTTTATATTAAAAAGACGTCGCAATTAAAATAACAGACACTGAAAGTAAAATTTCAAAAGTTGAGGTGGTCAAAATAATATTCTTCGGTTTTACGGGGTTTCGAGCCATTTGTTTAGCATATACTATACATAGCAGCCATTATATTTGGTGCAGAAATAACCCGGGAAGACCTCGGGAAGAACCACTGACATGTGGAAAGCTGCTGACAAAGCTTCTAACGTACCCGCATCGGCCTAGCCGAGATTCGAACACGCGCGGGTGGAGGTGAGATTTGCATTTGGCAACCAAGGGTGAAAATAAAACGTTGTTGATCTGAGCTCTTTAATGATGGTGATAATAAAACTTGTTTCTGCATAAGGTCAAATGTTTGCAAACTAATGGTAATTTCTGTATTAGACGAGTTCAAGTGTTCAAAACCTAATGGTAATTTATATATTACATGAGGCCAAGTGTTCACAACCTAATGATAATATCTTTATTATATGAGTTAAAATGTTCACAAACTAATTATAATTTCTGTATTATACGAGTTCAAGTGTTCACAAACTAATGATAATTTCTACATGACACAAATTTCAAGCTTTGACAAAGTAATGGTAACTTCTACATTACACAAGTTCAAGTGTTTGCAAAGTAGTCGTAATTCTATATTACACAAGTTCAAGTACTTACCAACCAATGGTAATTTCTGTAAAACACAAGTTCAAGTATTTACAAACTAATAGTAACTTCTACATTACACAAATTCAAGTTTTATAAAGTAGTCGTAATTCTGCATTACACAAGTTCAAGTGTTCACAAAATTGTATTACATGAACTTTTCTTTTACAAACAAATGGCAATTTTTGCAATACACAAGTGGCAAGTTGGAAAATCGTATTGCTGAAGAATATCAGAGATGGTTTCAACACTCGGCAATAAAAATAAAAAGTCTTAATCAGAATTCCTGGAAAATCTTTTAAGTTAATAGAGCACAAGTCCCTTTTAGGTCTTCTTGTTTACAAGTAATTAGCGTTGCATCATTCAATCGAGTTTAAGTATAAAGGAAGATACTTGGGGCTGAATTTATAATCACCTGGAGAAACAGTGCATATCCTGGAGTAATTCTTGAACTATCATGCTGACAAAAACAGCCCATAGAAACTGAATTTATATCAACATTTATCAAGCAGTTTTATTAGTTAAAATATCATTTCTTTTTGTCTGCTCTTCATTGATTTGCAGTAAATCATAAAAGACATGACATGAAAAATTAAAGAAATTGACAAACTTGATAATTATATTTCATAATTTGCACTGAAATCCCATTAAAAACAAGGTTTGAAGACCAAACTATAAATTTCCTTGATAAATACGTTATCGTACCTTTATTTCTGTTCTTTGTTAGTGGCAATATGTGTTGTTGAAATTAATTATATCATTGAGTTTAGTGTGTTAAAGATCTGATATAACCACGTATATGTTATCATTTTAGCAATATGACCTGCAAGTCAGTAACCAGTTACTTATATTACTTTTCTTAGTAACGAGCCTTTTTCTCGTTACCGGCAATAGCAGACAATATTGTGATGTTAGGTACTAATGTTTGTAAGTGTTTATAGATGTACAATTGAATAATTCATCTGTTTGATGAATTCCTTTTCACCTGCCGTTAGGATTGCTCCCCGGGGTCCCCAGATTTTGTAGCGGAGCAGTGTTCAGAATTTGATACTATGGCATTTGATGGCCGATACTACAGATGGACATCGTATGACAAAGGTAATGTATGACCACTCGGGTAAATCTTGTATTTTCATAAAGCTGTAAGATGAAAATACAAGTATAAAAATGATGCTTTGAATAATACAATTATATTTTAAGAATGTTCCACGGCTTTAATACAGTTTAGAAGAAAGCTTTTTTTAAAGTATCTAAATTATTTGGAATTGCTTCAGTAGATCTTTAAAAACAAAAAAAATTGCAATACAAATAAGATCAACAACAACAATAACAAGTTACATATTTTGGTGTTAAATGACATAGTTTTTTTCCATATTTTATTAGCTATTTTGAAGAGCTTCAATTGCTTAAGCATACAAATTTATGTACATCTATTCTTACATACATACATACATACATACATACATACATACATACATACATACATACATACATACATACATACATACATACATACATACATACATACATACATACAAGCATACATACATACATACATACATACATACATACATACATACATACATACATACATACATACATACATACATACATACATACATACATACATTTTTTGTTTCATAAATGCCGCATATATAAATAAATCTTGTGCTTTATAAAATCTTAAAGATGTTGGAATACATTCGTACCACCCACCCCCCAGAAAGTTTTGCAGGTTACATTTTTGTTACTTTGTTGATCACTGGTTTTTGTGACATAGTTAAATTTTGTATTCCATGAGTATCCTTTTAATGCTAATGTCGATCCCTATATACATGGTCCGCAGATGATGGGATGTGTTAGAAAATACCATTATAAGAGTCTCTAGACTTATTTGTGCTAAAATGAATGGTAAAACTCCAGCAAATTCTTATCTGTCTCAAAAGAATGTATATCGAGACTGTTTGTTATCCTTTAAAATATTTAGGAATATAACCGTAACAGCTTCCTTCAGTGATGAAAACTAGATCGTCTGAACATGTGGTCAGTGAATGTTAATCTAATTCCTGCGTCTTGTGTCCAGCAGAATGCTTATTTTGCAGTATTGTGTAAATTAAGCTTATCTAGTGCATAAAATATGTTTTTCAATAAAGGATAAGTAAGGGGAAATTATTAATTATTATCAGGCGGAGAGAACTGTGAATTGCTCTGCAAGGCAAAAGGCTTGCCATCACACCAGAAACTTCGTGGCAAGGTGGCGGATGGTACACCGTGTGGGCAAAAGCCATTTTCTGTCTGTGTAAATGGTCACTGTAGGGTAAGATTCGTTATTTTAATACTTGGAAGTTATTCCTATAAAACACAAAAGCCTTAACATCTATATTTATCTCTCGGCATACTTTAAAGTTTAACACAACTTTAATGATCGGACCTTCTCTAATGCCAGCCTTAACCAGAAGTATTATGTTAAAAGATGCAAATTACACTTGTACCTTGTTTAAATTAGAGTATTTTATTTATTGTGAAAGATGGCAGTGTAATGATATCAGAGAAAATGGATATAAAATTATGTAGACGCAAGTGGTTTCTCCAGAATGAAATTGGTTCACAATTAATTTTATTCATCTGAATTACTAAGCATTCAGGACAAAGTCATAAATTATCTTAGCTTGGAATGTGCACGTGTTCAACTTTTTTTGATCCACTATTTCTATTTACGAAAACCAACGGTAACTCGGCATTATTCCAACACACTATAAAAACTGGTCATACTAAGACGTTCCATGTTGGAAGATTGTATATAAAAAAAAGTTATTAAAACTTTGTCAATAAAATTTTGAGTCATAAAAAATGAATTTGAGACGTGTGAAATGGGTACTTATTTGTTTACCATTTTGCAGAGACTATTGAAAAACAAATTATAAATTCTTTAATGACCGTTTGTATTTTCAGCACACAGGTTGTGATGGTCAGTTGGGTTCAAACATGACCCTTGATAATTGTGGGGTTTGTGGTGGAGATGGTACCTCCTGTTCACTGATTGACCACTCGGGCATATTTAACAAGAAAACATTGTCACCAGGTATTTAAAAGTTTTAATTTTGAAGTGAATTTTGATATATTTTTAAAATAATATAGTCAAACCTGTTAATAGCGGCCAAGAGTGGGAAAAGTCAAACAGGCCTTTGCATACAGGTTACCTCTGTATACAGTTCATCTTACTCACTATTATTATTATTATTATTATTATTATTATTATTATTATTATTATTATTATTATTATTATTATTATTATTATAATTATAATTACTAGTAGTAGTATCATCATTATCATCATCATCTTCATCTTCATCATCTTCATCATCATCATCATCATCATCATCATCATTATCATCATTATCATCATCATCATCATTTGGTAAGTGGTTAGGATGTCCCCTTCCGATGTGGGCGGTCCTGGGTTAGAACCCCAGCCAAGTCATACAAAAGAGACATAAAAATGGTACTAGCAGCTGCCTCACTTGGTGCTCAGCAATTAGAGGTTAGTATTGGAACTGGTCGGCCTGCTGTCAGAACAATGTGACTGGGTGGTACATAATGTTTCATGTCTGCAGCATGATGCTTCACTGCTGAACATCACTATAAACTGCCATTTAGATTAAAAAATATATATCACACACATATTTTATTATTATTATTATTATTATTATTATTATTATTATTATTATTATTATTATTATTATTATTATTATTATTATTATTATTATTATTATTATTATTATTATTATTATTATTATTATTATTATTATTATTATTGTCATGATTATTTTGTTTGCACTATTAAATAAAATCATAAAATTTGTATATTTTATTTTCTTCCAAATTTATGTCCACATGGGATTACATTATTTTGTTCACTTTGATCATAAGGTAAATCATCACTGAGTTAAAATAATCACTAATTTTAGTTTCTTTTGTTCACAATGGCAAAACACTTATTTCAATACTGATTGACAGTTTTCAAAGGACTGAATATTAAACTTTTATAAAATAGGTTTGGAAACAGCTGTTCACACTACCCAAATAATATCTGGATGCTCAACTTGCATAGATCAAAAAAGAGTACTCTTATGAGAGTAGGCTCTAGATATCATTATATGGCTATTTCTTTTACCCATGATCTAAACATGGTCTGCCTTTACAGAAACATATTAAATATTGAATGACCCCTGATGCTAATGAAAAGGGATGTAACTGATATCTCTTCTCAAAGACAAACTTTTTTCTTCAGAGATGGCTTTAATTTACAGACAAATAGCTGTAGACATCAAACTATACCAGTTACACTCACACAAAAGATGAACTTCATTTTTGCTGCAGACAGAGGTGAGATGGCAGTGATCTGTAATGGACCATGTCCAATTTTAGACTGGATGGTGTTGTTTAAAAAATGAGTTGTGTATAGCATTGGAGTCGGAAAACCCTTTTTTGGCACTTTATTGCCAGTTAGAGATAGTGGCAGAATAATGAACAGAAGAAAAATTTGACTCAAAACAATGTCTTTTTCATAGACAGTAAAGAGCACACACATACAGATGCACAAACAGACAGACAGACACACAACAGAGAGCTGAATGGTCTATGTATGTAATAAATATTTACAATTTAGCAGAAAGAAGCAAAACTATCTAAAATAGCAGTGATGACATATGTGAATAGTACACATTATTAAACAGTTTATAGATATATTGTTTTCATATGGCATCTTCATGTGTTTTTGTGTATTTTTGTAACAGTCATAATTGGGTCAAAATGTAGCTGAAAGATTTTTCCCATCATGTTTTCTAACTGTTGTAACATGATATAATAGTTATGTATGTATGTATGCCAGTAGTAGTAGGAGAAAGTAAGAATCCGAGCTCAACAACCCCCTCCAGACCTCCAAACAAATACAAAATACCTAGGTAACGTAATAGAAAACCTATTGCAATCAATAATTGCGTTAAGAATCCGAGCTCAACAAATACAAAATACCTAGGTAACGTAATAGATCACCTGTTGCAATCAATAATTGCGTTAAGAATCCGAGCTCAACAACCCCTCTAGACCTCCAAACAAATACAATAGAACACCTGTTGCAAAATACCTAGGTAACAGGTAAAATTTAATTACGTGATCTTCCAGAATAAGCAAAATGATATGTCAGACTCAATTTTCCAAATCATTACGATTTAGCAGAGCGTGGCGATTGTGGACTAAATTACGCATTAGAATTCCAATAAGGTAAGTGGTATTATACCTCATTACCAACTGTTAATGTCTCAACTGTAGATATCAAAAATATTTCATTATCATGGTGATAGAGGCTAAACTTTACTTTACCGCTCACATAACGACGGGACTCAAACAAATCTTTTATTTGTGATTTGTTAAGAGGGTATTTTTTGTCGATAAAATACACCTTTGACCGATCAAGATCAATTGTAAGTTTGGTGTATTTTTGCTGACTAATCGGACAGTGAAAGGTTTTAAATTCCGCTAGCAAATTTTGATACAATCGTTCGAGATAATTAAAATACTCGCTGTCATCAGATCTGATGAGCGAAAGTTTTAACTTGTCACGGGTACCACTAAAGCATATGCCTGATGTTTCATTATTAATTTCAACTGTCAATGGTTTGCCGTCCATCATTAGATATTTGATTTTGCTACTGTAGCTATTTGTTACTGTCAAATTTTCAAGCATTATTTTTAAAGTTTAGATAAAATTTTAGTTTGCAAAGATAATGTCAAATATATCTCTATCATCATGACAATACCCAAGTGCAAATGTATCTACCCCATTTTCGCAATAACGTTTATCATCAAAATTGCTCAAACCGCGTTTGATAAGGACATCTGTTTCGAGCTTATGATGATTTGTCCGAATTGACATAGCTCTTATAAAACTAACACCACCATCAAGCGCGTACTTGTAGTCATCAAATTTTATAAACTTTTTAACAAAATCACGAGGCAGACCTTTTGCTTTTTTTGTTATTTTATTATTGTCTAACAATACGGCATACATTTTACTACGTAATCCGATAAAGTATTTGATAGCGCTCGAGTTCATTTCATCTTTGAACTTACCAATAACCTTTTTATTTGTGTCGTCATGAAATTTACTGTCACGTGGGTAATCAGAAAGATCAAACAGATATCTATTATCATGCATGTCCTGATAGATGTCCTCGCATTCGATTTCATATACGAGCGAATCAGTATCAGTAAATAATAATCTACTAGCCGGCCATTGATTTTTAACAAAATTATAATGAAAATCGTACATCAGCCACTTTGATAAATCTAACACTGAAGCTCCAACGTAGATCGGCTTGTTTAGTTTTAGATTTGTTTTTCTTCTTTGTATCGCAACAAGATTCTCATTAAATATTTTCATGCTCACAAAATCATCGTCTGACACAAGTTTGTTTCTGCGATTGACATCATTGACTAGTTCGATATTTACGCGTTTCCTAATATTCTCCATCGTCTTACCAAAAACAGAATTGTTCATCAGTTTGAAAAAGTTTTTCTCAAAATCAGTTTTTGCCGCAGCTCTTCTTGTAGTGTTCGAGTTAATATAACCTCTCATCCACGGTGACTGATTAAATTTTAGTACGCGATGAACTTTTCTCAACACAAGACCAGCATCGACTGCTTGTTTTAAAACTTTGTAATGCAAAACATAATTACGTTTATGAAGCAAATTCGGTACTAGTTTCTTTACCATAGAATGTTGTCTTGGTAATGCTGACGCTTGTTGTTCTTCTGATAACAAACTATATTCTATAACCATCGATTCCGCGCAGAAAGGGTAATCGTTATGCAATTTGTGTAGCGAAGTTGGATAATCGAGATCAACTTCAACGAAATACGAAACATCGTCGGGTATCTTTTTTTCTGTCTCTGATAGAAATTGATCAGCCGTGATCCAATGAAATCCACCAAACGGCATTGGTTCTGCCATCGAATACCCGTACAAGTTATTGCAATCTAGATAAACTATATACTTCGAAGGAAGGTCAGGATTATACTCTTTCAAATATTTGTTGTTTGCTTCAGCATATTTCTTCGTTATCACGCTAATACCGCCTCGGATACCTTTTTCAATAAAATTGAACATATCAACATCAGTCAGTAATTCCAACCTTACCTTACTAAACTTTAACAGAGCATCCCATGACAGTCCGGGGGCAGAATAATACCAGCAAGGATCTAGTCCGTAATTATTATAACTCACTTCTCGAAAACTTTCAAAAACATCTGCTAATAATAACACGTCAGTTTTCAAATACAAATCGTGATAATCACCAAAAGTCTCACAATCAAACTCTTTCCAAATATCTTGTGCATACCTGTACTCATCATCAGTTATATTTTCTTTTTTAAGTTGCGAGTAAAATTTGTCTTTGCTAGGTAAAGATATTTCATCAAATTTACTCCAATCGTTGAGATATTCGTATGGAAAAACTCCTTTTTTAGCTAATAGATTAAATTTATCTCCAAAACAGTCTCTTAGGTTATCAAATTTACTACAACCTTTCACTAACTCATCTAACGAGGCTGCCATAAACTGCAGGCTGTCAATAAAACGCAATTTACCTAGCGTAACTGACATGTACTTTTCAAAATTATTTGGGATGCATTTGATGATGTTATCGAGTTTTAGACGAGATTTTATATCAGGATCACCAAAAGCTTCTACGATGATGTGACTATCATATCCTCGAAAATTGTGAAGAATAACTGGAATAAAATCTGGAGCGTGAAATTTTAAATTACACTGGTCATGAGCCGCTCCACGATACTGTCCGGTCAAATGGCAATGGTCACGTACTTTTTTGTTATCATCAAAAGCTTTTTCACAAATATAACAAATTTTCGCTTGCTCGTGATTAGATTCTTGTTGAGGTGTTAATTTTAACATTGGAGTTACTTTTTTCAAACGATAAGTAATATTATCAACTTCATTAATCAACTGCTTGAGAAGCCAAACAGCTGGATTTTTACCACGATAGAGTTGGATTGGTTTAGATAACCTCGAATCAGCGCAACAAACTACCTTGTACGCTACTCCGCACGGAACATGATTTTGAATTTTTCTTGTACTCGATTGGTTAGGATCATTTTCTACGCCAAGTACAGGTTGAAGTAAGCATTCGAAATCGACGTATATGACGAAAGGAATTTTTAGTTTATGATTATGATGGACAAACTGTAACACGCTATCTTTTTTAGATGGCATTGTTATTCTTTGTACGTCACTACAGTACTGCAAATGCTTTTGTAATGTTTCATTGTCTCTACAACCGTGCAAGCAGCGATAACAAAAGAACTTTTTGTTGTTATTTTTATTATACTGTCTTCCAACTAGTCTGTTAAAGTTTTTGATCCAAACGTAATGATTTTTATAAAACAGTAAATTGATAGTCGATTGTGAAGCTTTTTCTGAAATATACCTCGGATAGACATTTTCTTTTTCATCTAATCCGAAAACGTTAATCGAAATATTATTTTGCTTTTCAAACTTTGGTATTTGATTTTCTGCCACTGGAAAGTCAATACCAGCACAATTTAATCTTGACACGTGACTGATATACTTCTCAACACGATCAGCATTTTTTTTCTGCTGGAAATAGCGCGGAAAGAACAGCCCATTGAAAACATTTGCTATCGACGTTTTTTATGTTTATACAGCACTGTTTATTTTTTATTTTTGGTGGCAGGTCGATATACGAACTACCGCGTAATGCGTCATATTTCATCGTGTGAAACAAAATTTCCTTGATCATTTCAAACTTCCAACCCGAACCTAATTCGGTAAATTCTTCTATTTTTTTCCAAATTTCTTGGTGTATTTCATTAGATAGTGACAAAAGATCACTACCAAGTAAAACACGTCTAGATTTTGCGTTGATGTAAGGGTCTGCAATTTCCTTGTTAGTAGATTCTTCCGTCAAAAGTAGTTTTGAAAATATAACGTGATATTGCACTAACAATCTTAGACCCTTGTGTTTTTCAAGCTCACGTTTTACAGTCGTCTGTAGGAGATGAAAGAGATTTGTTTCAGAAAAATTTACTAAAACGTTTTGATTATCAAACTGATAACTATTGTCAAAACCTGTAAAAGCAGTCGCTATTTTAACAGGTTCTCCAATAAGTCTCTTCTTGGCTATATCACGCAATTTCAACATTATTATATTATAATATAATCTCTAATTGATAATTTACCTCACACTGCGCATGCGCTAAACAACAATTAGAGATAAAAAATATCACCTATAATATAATGACAGTAAATCTGACAAGCGCACGTGAGCAAGAGGTATGTCATGTTTATCCGAAGTACAATCTGTACGCTGGAAATGCACTTGGTTCGGTTATTAATATCATTACTGGAATATCTGTTGGTAAAGCAACGCCAGCGGGTTATACGATTAGTGTAAAGGGAGATAATACTGAAAGAATTACGATGTTTAGAAAAGATTTTATTTACACGTTATTTTGCGATGACATTCCAGAGGGGAAACGAGTATATCATTATAACGGTAAAGTCACTGATGATAATATTGAAAATTTATCCTTACAAGACGAGTTTCAGCCGCATCCGGTCTTTGATTTATACGAGGCTAACGATCGCGGTATTGTTAGAAACAGAAAAACGAAAAAAGTTCTTAATAATATGAGCAATATGGGATATATCAGTGTGACTGTTAGAGGAACATCGACAGATCAAGTTTGTTATCTTGGTCATAGGTTTGTTTACGAGGTGTTCAACGGATCTATACCCAATGGTCTGGTTATTAATCATATCAATAATGTAAAAACAGACAATCGATTGGAAAATCTGGAGCTAGTGACCCAACAGGAAAATGTGAGAAAAGGACGAGGTGGTGGTATTAATTTTAGATGCCTAATAAAACCTGTTATTTCGTTAAACCTTGAAACGGATGAGGAGATCAAATTCAAATCAATTACAGCTGCGGCGAAATATTATAATATAAATCCCAGAGCAGTAAAATTTGTAGCTGATGGAGCAACAAAATCAGCTTTTTCAAACAAATATGATGCTAGTATTATTTTTAGATATGATGATTAATAATATTTTGTAATTCGGTTTTAGTCAAACAATGATGAGCAAATGCTATAATATCATCGCAATCAAATTTTAGCGTCGTTACTGCACTTTCATTAATTTTATTTTTTTCTGCTTCTGTTAGTAATATTTTATGAGAATCACCTTGCATTACAAAAATCTCAACGGAATATGAACTATAACCTGACAGGCATTTTCTTACCGCTTCGGTCAGTTCGTGGTAGTTTATTATATTAACTTTTTGGTGATATTTGACCTTGTCAGTCATCTTATAACAACAAATTAGATAAAAAGTATATTATAATATGGATATGATGAAACGACTCGTTCAACTATACGAAGAAGATACTAGCGACAAAGTCGCCAGCGATATCAGCGATAAGGTCTCCACAATCTCTAATGATATGATACACAAATCTGTTGGTTATAACAAAGATGATATTTTATATAACAACGAGTCTGATGATGGTGAAATAGTCACCGTCGTTAACAGATATAATTATAGCAGACCAACCACTGGAAAATATAATGTCAAGTATCACATTGCTAAAAAAATTATAAAATTTAATTTTACCGTTACCGAACAACAACTGTTTTGGCAGTTAATAAAACCTTTCTTAAACATCAGGATTCCAGGCCGACAGAAAAATATCAAATTCGATTTCATATTTGTCAAGATTTTTAATCTAATGACGATCTCTGACGATCGTAAGCAGTATCTAATATCGTTATGTAAACCAGTAAAATGTAAATCTGTCAAACAAAAGTATGAGAAAATTTATAATAACATTATATCTTAATCTGCTTAGTTGGGATCCAACTGTTAAATTTATCGCTATACCCACGCCATTTGACTAAACTTTTATCTCCTTTTTTCCTAATCACTTTTTCGATAACGAAAACATCTTGTTCAGTTTTTTGTAGTTCTTGTTCGTAAAAACTACCTACGATCGGTTCCCCTGCCAGATCTTTTAAAACGTACGTTACAGGTATTGTGAAAAGTATCTTATCAACCACAAATACTTCTTCGCTCCAGTTTGGAGTAAATCCTTTTTCAAATATCTTTTTAGTCAAAGAGATTCTAACTTTATCACCGACCTTAAATTTATGTCTGCGGTACATGTTTTCGTTTGCTAATATTGGATTTTTGATAGCGTCATTGGGTGACATTTTGATGGTTCGATGTTTCGTGTTATTATATTCGCCTACGATTTGAGAAAGGTCATCGATGTACCTGTTGGTGTTTTTAGCTGTCATATGTTTGTGTAATTTTTCGTTTAGCGTGCGATTAAATCTCTCGACAACAACGCTTTTGCCTTCGTTTCCTGTAACGTATTTTTTAATATTATTTTGTTCTAGAAACTGCTCAAACTTTTTGTTAAAAAACTCGGCTCCATGATCAGTCCAGATTTTGTTTGGTTTTCTTTCGGTACTCGTTATTATTTGTTTTAACGCATCAGTGATTGACGTTCCTGTTTTATCTGAAACTGGCACACTAAAAGCGTATTTGCTGAAAACATCTATAACGTTAAACAAATACTTCTTTGGAGCGCCATCAGCGCCAACGTTAAACTGAGCCATATTAGATACATCTACCAAATCTATTGCCCAGATATCATCTACAGCGTTTGCAACAACTTTACGTCTCGGAAACTTTTTTTTTTAGGTCTGTGTAATTCGACTGCAAGATCATCGTATAATTCTTTTCCGAGTCCAAGTTTATATTTTGCTCCTATCATTCCTTGAACAAATCTTCTATCAAAACGTTCTCGTATATTTGTTGGCTCCATATCATGTAATTCGTCTAACATTACTTTATCACAATCTGCTTTCGAGTTTTCATGATCACGATAACAGATATCGTGACGCATTGCTATTGCATCCACTTGATTATAAGGCTCTTGTCCTGGCAATGGATTGTCGTTTTCATCTAGTTGTTGATCTAGCGGATTGTAAGGACCTGTATAACGATGACCTGGCAAAGTCCAACCGCCTTTTGGTTTTGGTAATTTACCAATTAGTTTATGTATATCTATACCTAACCCTATTATTTCTCTGTTGTTACAACTTTGACAGTACGTAATGATTTTATCTTGTTCTATGCAAAGATCTTTGTCACAATCACAATTGCATTTCATTTTATTTTATTTTGTTTCATAAGATTAATCGTCGATCAAGATAACTCTATCAACGCTAGATCCTACTTGTTTTTTCAAAAACATACTTTTCTTTCTACCACAGATTGCACAAATACTTTTTAACATCGTTCTATTATTTTTCGTTTTTTCCGTCATCTCATCCTTGTTATCTGTTTTAGTTTTGCATTTGAGACAGTATGTTGACATTATTATATCAAGGAGTTTAGATAAAATTGATTGCAATATTATCATTCGCATGAGAAGGAAGCTCATCAAATTGTAAAATAAACTTTAAAAAGTTTTTACTCCCAGAGTTTTTACTCTGGTGCATTTGTCTGACAAACATGATACAATAATAACCACAAGCTGATGTTCCAATCGGCTGTAGTTGATTAGACGAATAATTTATTTTATCAAATTTTTTAAAAATATATTTTTTTATGAGATCGCTTGGAGGAAGTCCGAACGAATCAAAATAATTGTTATCGTGGACAGCAACCCAGTGGGTGCCAGAGCCATCATTGAAGTTTTCAATATTTACAACACAAGAACCGCCTGTTGGTACGTCATCGAGTTCATCCTTGGAAAATACTCCTCGAAATCCAACAACGTCCTTCAATTTTTCAATGATGTCAAAATTGCTCAATAACGTCTGGTCCCTGGTAGAGTTAATCCGCGTCCGATTCCTAGTAAGTTTGGCAGCAGACTTCCCGCTAGTCCCGCTAGAAGTGGAGCGAAAGGAATAATTCCTCCTTGTTTTGTTTGTTTGCGTTTTGTTGTTTTCTTTTTTTTCGATGATTTTGTTTTTTTCGGCGACTTTTTCGTTGGCATTTTATTTTATACTATTACATAAAATTAACGATAGATTTGTTTGATACCACGACCTTCGACTGCTTTCTTCGTTGCGCCAGAGACTGCTCCTGACGCAGCCGCAAGTCCAAGTGTACCAAGTACTGGTAAAACTTTGCTAGCTATTATTGATAACGCTGGTCCAAAAAATCCACCTTCTTTTGACATTGCAGTTACCTGAGAAACAGATAATTTCAACACAAAAGGTTTGTTGCGATCGAGTTTATTGATTTGTTGTTGCGTTAGCATGACTTTTACTGCAATTTTATTTGAAGTTTCCGGAGAGATCATCAAAGAAACAGAGCTGCGTTTAGCAACAGCTGCTGATAATTTTTCAACTTGACCAGATGTTAGGTATATTTCTCGAGTTGTGTATTTGGTTTTCATAATGTTATATCCAAGTTGTTAGATTAAACTTGTATTGTCATTCTTCCTTTGATTGAATCGATGGTCAGAAATCGATCACTAACCAATAGCGCGTATACGTTATACTGTTCACCTGGCACATCGCCCAGTGTCCACGTGACCTCAATATCTGCAGTCGATCCCACAACACGCTCCAAATGTTTTGATACGTCAAAATAAAAGATGGGATAGAGCGTTCGAAACTCTTCTATTGATATTTGAGATCCACTGTCCGCGTTCTGATATTTTTGCATTGCTTCCATAAGATACATGTACGGCCGAGAGATGTTTCTGTTGGCGTCTACGGCAAAATTACATTCGATTGCACGTTCGGGATACTGTTTGGAATTTACTCTCACAAATATTCGTCTAACGTCTGGGTTATCGAATACGGAGTTGTTTATTTCCTGATTGTTACGACGCGCTTGTCGTTGAAATACGACGAACAAGTGTCGCGGTAGTTGTTCGCTGGGCGTGGTCGTTACACGCCATGTGTAATCAGTCGCGTTGGGAATGGCTGTTTGATAAATCCTGTTCTGTTGGAAGTGTATCTTTTTTGTAAAGGTGGCTAGTAAAGATTCGAGCTCCATCATTTTAGCTAATGAAGGGACAACCCGAGGCATCCACAGTGCTAATCTTGTAATAGAAAACTGTCCCTCAGCCACTCCACCGGCGTGTATTATACAATCGTTTTGATCAGCTCGATCTAATATAAGCGTATGTTTTATTCCTCGAAACACTTTGTTATAATCACGGCAAAATCCAAAGATTGTACTTAACGGAAGCATCATCGTTATTTGGCGAGATTCTGCGGCAAACGCTTTTCGTTTAGCAAATCCTTCGTTAAAATTTAATCGTCGTAGATTTTTATTTGCGTTTCTTATTGCATTCGCTACTATAGTACCACCAGCTGCATCTGCGGTTAATGCTGGAACAGTATGTTGTGCAGCTGCATTAGCTCCAGCTGGGTTTAGAATAAGTCTGTTTGCAACATCAGCATCAGCTAGCTCTCCAGTTTTAAACTCACTCGAAACAGCTGTACCTAATGAGGTATCTTTGAACCACATCATATTTGTGGCTATTGATCTGGAATAGTCATCGCTAAACGAAACGATGTTTAGTATTGTACTCGCTATGGGTAAGTGCATCGAAATATCTTCTACGGTTTGATTGGCCAGTTGGTATCGTGCACTCTTAAACAAGCTCCAACCATTATTGACGAGAGCGATTTCTGCATCAGCTGCAATATCACCACCTATCACAGTTAATATTTGACCACGCACTTCTAACATTGCCTTATGGGGTAGTAGAAACACGTCCTCGTCTCTTGTGTTAAAAGTTCTAACTCCGGTTTTATTCGGTTCGTTCGAGTTCTCATCGAGATACTCGACATACTCTAATTCTGTTACAGCATCGTCAGTATCAATTTCTTCTGCAAAGTCGAGATAGTTTTTAGCTGACATTTATTTTATAATCGTTACACAAAATTAAAAGGCAGCAGGGGTCATCGGTTTTGTTTTCTTGACAAGTTTACGTACTATTTCTTCACCACTCGGCGACAATAATTTTTTTGTTGTAGCTATCATAGCTCGTTTTGTTTCTTCTGTTGGCGCAATATCTGATATTACTCGTTTTATTTCCGACACCGTAGGTGTTGTTGAAGGTCCTTTAATTTTATCAGCAATCTTTTGCCCTACTGCAGTGCCTGCTGAAGATGCCGCCCCTGTAGCGAAAGCTTTACCAGCGTCAAGTGCAATGGGCGCTACTTTACGCGCGATTCCTGGAATATTCTCTGCAATTGTTGTAAATATATTTCCAAAAAATCCACCTACGATTTTTCTTCGATAAACTTTTCTTCGTCTCATTTTATAACATTATGTACACAAAATCACATTCCTAGGCAGTGCGTAGGTGTAAGTAATACGTGACTATCTCATTGTTCACGTCTATTTGTCGTCCAGATTGGTCTGTGAGTTGCATTGTAATGCTTGTAATTTGATTCTCAGGTGTTATTGGATAGTAGATAATCTGCCGCGGATTGATTTGCATGAGAGAACCTGGTGGGACTTCTGGTGAGAAACTGTAGATCGTTTGCCCGCGGTTGCCTTTTGACGTATAAGATCCAGATGCGATAGAGCAATTGATGAGTATTGTATTTACTTCTGTGATATCTACTGGTAGTTCTCCATCAAATGTTAAAGATTTATCTTCACCGGTGGTATAGTATAAAACTCTAGTAAAACCTAACATCTTTCCAAAACTTCTTTCTTCAAAGAGGACTTTCATATTTCTTTTCACTGTTATCCTAGCTCGTAAGGTGTTATAATTCGCCGCTAATTCGAAATTATCAGCATTCCCACCAGCTTTTGTTAGAAGCTCTTTTATTGTTCTGTTTAGATCAGTAATGTTATAAGCTCCTTGTGGAATCTGTAGTTTGTATTGAATATCAATAAACTCTTTTTGTGATGTTGGAGATTGTTTAACATTAACGATTAAAATTTCATCATTAATCCCAGTTTTAATATTCGGCATGGCGTTCCAACAAGTACAAGAAATTAATCCAATCTCATACTGTTTTGCAGGATCTAGTTCTATTGGTGGGTTGTAATTTACTGTAAAATTCGCGCTGTTTCCTGTTATTTGTGATGAATCGAGCAATAATGTTGTTTGCATTATACTAATATTTTAGATAAGATCGCGGTGTAAAATTTCGTACTCGGATGATGTTAGTAATCCACTCGATCTTAGATGATCAAGTATATCAATAATTTCGTTATCAATCTCTACACTTTCATTACCAGCTTCTTTAGAGGATATCAATAGCATTAGCCGATCGACTATGTCTGCGTTTGATGTAAAAACTTTAACTCCACCTCCAGTTCTTTCTTCCGGTAATCTTTTATCTCGATTATCTTCGTATCTATCAAACAATTTTTTAAAATTCCAACCTTTTTTATAACCTCCTGGTTTATTTCGATATCGTTTTGATGTTTTAAGAAAAACATCAGCAATAATTCCTTCTCTTATCTGATCAAATAATACTAGAAAATTCTTTCTATCTTTTTGATCTTTAATTTCTTCATCAGCACGTGAGCCCTCTTCTACAATTCTTTTTAATTTTTCAATCAAATTATCATACTTTTCTTTTGACCAATCTCGAATACTATTAATATCAGTGATATCATATTTTTCCATAAACTCGTTATACTCGGAATCGTCTATTTCTACCCTAGCTTGTCTTCTGTAAAATATGATAGTATCCTCAAGAGGCATTATTTTTATCATACTTTCTTGTAACGTTTTTTGTTTCTCAGCTAATTCCTCAGTTTGTTCTGACACTTTTTCTATTAACCTCCTTAACTCGTCGGGATTAACAGCCTTTGTTGTTATAGCTTGCTGAAGTGCAAGAGGGTTGTTTATTAATCTATCAAATTCAACCTGTCGTGCAATAGGATCAACAATGTCTCTTACAAGTTCTTCTGCAATTTTTTTATTTTCTTCTTTCGATCTTTCTCCTAGTAAACCTAACAAACCTTTTTCTTTTATTTTTGCTAGTTCTTCCGGAGACAATGTTGGTATTTCTGGCTGCTTGCCAAGCATCGCCTCAGTAACAGGTTTGAAAAATTTGGTTCTTTCTTCTTCTGCTTGAACTTGTCCACGTCGAGCTTCTTCCACCTTTTTCTTAAAAGCCGCACGAGTTTCGAGAAACTTTTTTAGTAATTCGATTTTCTGTTGATGTTTGTCCATTATTTTTATACGCTTTACAAAATTATATCATAGAAACGTCTCAAGGCAACAACGAAACATCTTGGTTGGATCACGCGCTAGCTTGTCAAATAAAAAGAAACTATATCTATCTTTAGTTGCTCGATGATATAATTCGATAAATTTATCTTTTGTAACATCACCACATTGTTCGTTTGCAATATTTCTCACATCCACATTATCTAGTCCGGGAAATAATATGAAACAACCCGTATTTCGCCTAATAAACCTATCAACATTATAAAAACCTTGGGCAAGATAAACAGAATTGCATCTTTTATTACTTGATAGTGAAAAATATGATCTAATCTTGTTCATTTCCTCATTGTTTAGCGGAATATCATCAAAGACGATTATCTTCTGCTCTGACGAATCGAGTTCATTCACTGGAACAAGTTCTTCTGGTTGTTTTATCAAAAATATATCATCACCAATGCCAAGGTCATCACGAAGTTTATCATTATACTCACTTAGTAACTCGTATTTGTCTTGTTGGGGGTTGATGGTGTAAATATACACCTTATCATAGTTAAAGTTATTATTGAGTAAAAGATTTAATAACAAATTTGTTTTACCAGATCCAGTTCGCCCAACAATAAGATAATGACAGTCTGGAAGTTCATTGTTATGTTTATGCTTCACCAATCGCTCGGTGTCAAAGTTTATTATCTTCGCCATCGTATAATTTTATGTTATATTAATCCAACAATTTTGTGTAGAACGGTATGTATAATGAGCTACTATACAAAATTTGGAACATTAGCAGTAGATTTATTAACAGAAGGTTACCAGGGTGACTTATCCAAGTATGCGACTCTTGATAAGCTCAAAAATGAAATCAACAATTTGTTAAACGTTGCAAGTGTAGATCCAAATGAAGTTGTAGTTTTCCAGGACAAACAAGGACGATTAAAGACGAGTAATGTACAACTATCAGATGTACTAGTACGAAATCCTACTGCAGTTGCTAATAATATTGTTACTTTTAATAATCAAGGTAAGATAGAAGATTCGGGTAGGTCAGTTAACGATTATGTTAGAAAAGCAGGTGATTTATTTACGGGGAACATTGTTATGAACCAGAACAAGATCACATACCTTGGAAACCCAACTGAGGATAATGACGCTGCTACTAAGAAATATGTTGATGATCAGGAATCAAAGTACGTGTCAGTGCATGGCGGTATAATGCGTGCATTTCTCAACATGAACAATAATGGCATCAATAATCTTAGAACACCAGAATCTGATTTTGATGCTGTAACAAAGAAATATGTTGATGATATCAACAATGAAATCACCAAGTTCAAAACTGATTTTACTAATCACATCACCACGTTTTTAAATTTTCGCAGAAACATAAACAAAACCAATAACGAATTTTTTGGAAGTCCACCGTCTGTTGATATTACACTCGATAATATTAACACAAAACTCAACGATATTATTAGTGGAATTCCTAGTATTGTTGAGAAAACGAGTATGATTAAAATTCCTCACAAGCAGATTAAAAATATTGTCTATACTGTTGCTTCTGGAATGTCTATTTGGTCGCCGCAAAATAACACTCTCAAACATACTGCAGAGGTCACTGGTGTGTATAGATTGTCCGTGTTTAGCAGTGCAAAGTTTAATATATTTACCTTATTTCCATGGCGTCACTCGACTGATAATTTCTCTGGAACCGTGTCTATTGTGTTAAACAAAGATGTTGAAGAAACTTTTATGCTAATAGCAGATGACAAA
>JAEAOA010001396.1:0-15000 GCA_016746295.1 Potamilus streckersoni
TTGTGTTATTTTAATAATGTTATTTTAATCAAAATATCAAACCAAACTGCACACACACACACACACACACACACACACACACACACACACATGTGTGTGTGTGTGTGGGGCAGATTGTGTTATTATGTCTGTATGTATTATTCATCAAAATGAGCATAGTTACATTCATCATTTTAAATCTTCAAAAAGAATTTTTTTGCTTACTAGAAACTTATTTTATGGAATTTGGTCGTTGTTTGATAGTGATATAATGAGAAGATCTTAAAGAAACATGCTACCCAGTCTTTTCATTTTCACAGTGAAGTTTGTTGTTAAAAGGACAAAGTCTAAAACATTTGTTTATCAGGTTGAAATTGGAATTTGGAATTTCTGAACACTAAAATTATGAGCTTTGCAATTTAGGGTAAAGAAAAAGATATTTCAGATATAATATCCTTATGTGATCCCTTTGGCCACAGAACCGAACTTCTGGATGTTTCTCGGCTTACGGTATTCTGACCCATGTATCCATTGATATCTTGAAACTTTACACCCACAATCAGTTATTGTTTGGTTGATTCTATATCAACATAGTGCTCCTCACAGTATGGCCACCAAATCGTATTGCTACTCATCCCAAACAGATGTTGAATGTGGATGTGTGAGAAAGCTTACCAGTAGCTTCTCGTGGGTCAGTGGTTCTTTCCGTGGATTTCTTTATTTCTTCCTCCAACAATGATACTGGCAGCCATATATAGCCTATCATGTGCTAAAAAATGGCGTTAAGCTACAGAACAACAACAACAACAGATGGTCATAGCAACATTGTGTTTTCACTAGTATTGAGAATTGGTTGCAGGATAAATATTTAGTATTGGTTTTCATACTTTATCAGACATGAATTTTAATTGGCTTGAGATTTTTTTGTTATATGTTTTATATGGACATTATCATTTTTGCATGCTTTTTAACAGTTAATCTGCTGTTATCCCTAGAAGCTGAATAATTACTGGCATATTTTTCATCTGCCTTGTTGTTCGCATATGGGTTTTACTAAAAAATGGAAATTTGTATTACAGAAGCTGTTATTCTTGTATATTACTTTTACTTCTGATCAAAAACAAAGGGAGAGGTCCATCTAGAGAAGGTTGGTATCTCTCAGAGTCACATGTGCCATAACAATGGGCTCCAGAGAGAATAAAAACATGGCAGGTGTTGCAGTGTTTTAATGGGGAGGAGCAACTCACTATTACGTTGATTAACCTCCAAAACAAGAGGGCAAAAACCACTGTTGCAGTGCTCAACCTCCCTAATGGAAAGGTGCAGCCCACTCTAATGATAGAAAAGGCATGAATCTCACTTCTTCATCTTGCAGAAGCTAGAGTGAGAAGGAACACAGTTTGAATGTGAGGTTTTGAAAGATGGGACTTGGTTAATGAACATAAAACACAATAAAGACTCCATCTGGGTATAAGAGAGTGGGAAGTTCAAAATACTTAATAAGATCGGCAAGGTTAAAATCTGAACTGATTCCATGCCTTGAGAGAAGAGGGAATTTGTGTGTTTGATAGAGGATACTGAATATGCCTCAAGGTAGATTAGTTCTTAGCTAATTGAGTTACCCTCTTTAAATAAAGTTATAATAATAATAATAATAATAATAATAATAATAATAATAATAATAATAATAATAATAATAATAATAATAATAATAATAATAATAATAATAATAAAAATATCTTTTGGTCTTAAAAAGGAACAAAAGGAAATCAACAAACTTGGAAGCTAAAGAGGGACAAATAGGAAAAACATTTTCAGAGTTAAGTCGCTACCATTCCCATAGGTGAAGACTGGATGCGGAAGAAATTTTGAACAACAGAACCCTGAATTGAAAAATCTTACTGATCTAGGCAAACGCAAATATTTGCAGTGTGGAGGAAAAAATTGTGATGTTCAAATGAGCATCATGAAGGTCGATGGAGATGGACAAATAGAACAGGTGAAGAGCATTCCATATTCCTCCAAGTGAAATAGGTTGATCATGAAGAGATTGATATGATCAAAATTTCCAAAGTTACTTGGTGACCAGAAAGATTGGGGTGTAGGAGGGAGACTAATTGTCATAGTTTCTAATCAAAGCCATAACTGTCACACCTGCTTCAAAAGTGGTTTCTTGTGTAACTGATGTCTGCACTGACAACCAATCCATGGAAGTTCATGATCACATTAAATAATTGGTGACCAAATGAAGCGAACTTTGTATCAGTTAAATTAACAGCAAACACACTGTGAATTTAACTTTAAAATAGCTCAGCAGATTTTCTTAGATTGTGTCTGAAAACGTAAGTTGTAGAAAAAAATTATAATGGAGCAATGTCCGAAAAATTACAAGGCGTTTAAATGTTATTATATTTTTCAAAAAATCTGTGTCCAAAAACATGCAGTAAATAAGGTATGGTGCTCAGGCACAACCCACAGTTGCTGTGCTCCACCTCCTTCAAGGGAGGATGCAACTTACTGTTGAGGTGCCCTGCCTCCGTAATGAGATGGTGCAACCTTCTATCAAGGTGTTTTACCTGCCTAAAGGTAAGGGTGCAACCTGCTATTGCAGTGCCTTACCTACCCAATTGGATGAAGCAACCTGTTACCTGAGGCATGCACACTGCTAGAAACATGAAAAGTGTTTGTCATCTCCCTCAAGCATCTAGACCCTCCTTCTTGAAGAAGCTTTGCTGGCCACCAAAGATACTTGACCCAACATGTGAAACCTGGAAGAGATTCTGGAAAATTCTGAAAAAAAGAATACCACATTTTTTTTTTTTAATATGTAAAGAACATGTTTCCACCAAAAAGATGGAACATGAGAAAGCATTTAAACCCTTTTGAAGAACTAAGCTTTAAGGGAGGGAGAAGGCTAATATACAGTTTCTTATAAAACAGAAGAGACAGTTGTAACAATGAGATTAATTAACAGATCTAGAAGAGGACTTCTTATTTTGTGGGCCTCAAGTGGCCAAGTGGTCTAAAGCACTTATTATTATGGATCACTGCCATTTCACCTCTGTTTGCATGGGTTTGAGGTTTAGATTTGGCCAATATGGGTATGTGAGAAAGCTTGCCAGTAGTTTCTCATGGATTGTTGGTTCTTTCGG
Source organism: Potamilus streckersoni (assembly GCA_016746295.1). Classification (NCBI taxonomy): domain Eukaryota; kingdom Metazoa; phylum Mollusca; class Bivalvia; order Unionida; family Unionidae; genus Potamilus; species Potamilus streckersoni. The sequence goes on from JAEAOA010001396.1 coordinate 3,132, forward strand.
GTTTTCCTGGTTTCTTCCTGCAACATTTATATTGGCTGTCCTATATATTGTGCTGAAAAATGGTGTTAAGTCCTACAGCAAAAACAACTTAGTTTTGGTAAGTTATTACGGGCATAATTTCTCTGGTGATAGTTTTGGAAGACATCTACACAGTATGGCATCTGAGAAAAAGATGACAGGTAATATCTATCTCTTTTGTGCAAAAGGTCATACTGACATTTGTCCACTATGTGGGAGGGTGTATTTACATCAAATGGATGGTGAGTTATCCTAATGAAAATATGTTAGCTATGCAATATCAGCAGGATAAGTAATTCCTATTAAAAATTCTATTATATATTTTCAAACAATACCTTCAGTGATGCCAGTTCAAAAACATGGTTTTTAACCCCTAAAGTATTATTTAACCAACCTATAACATGTGGTTTTATCTTGATACATGCTCAGTGATCTTCTATCCACAATATCAGGTTTAAGGTCAAAGGTCATGACAGTCATTTGTATTTCATGTACAGGTATTGTGCTATCATGTTGACAAGGATTTAGGTAATTATTGTTACCAAATTTGGTTTGTTGATGTTTCTTATCCAAGATGGTTTCTGTACAGTAATCTTCTGTCCAAATAATAAAAGTCCAGAAGAAACAGACATATTGATTTTCTTTCCTTTTTCTGGTTTCTTAGCATTGTGGTCATTTTTAAATTAGGGTGATAAGCAAGAGATTGTTTTATTTATTTATTTCATATTTTCATTGTTTGGGTGTACAAATACCTTGGTAAATAAAAATAAAAAAACAAACAGAAACCTTAGAGGAATGAGGACCTAAGGATGAAAAAGGTGATCCCTTCTTCACTATCAAGGACTCTTGTTTTTGGATGCATATATTTATTTATGTTCCTTTATGTAAAAGCTTCCAGGTTTGGATCTTTGAAAATGTTTAATTTATTCATCTTTCATCCAATTATTTGTATAGTTCATAGAATGTTTGTATGGTGCATGAAACAGACTTTCAGAGAGGAATACTTGAGTGTTAAGTAGTTTTTAGGAGTTCTGTGTCCTACTAAATTCCTTATAATTGGATTGCCATGTTCCACCTCAAGCAGTGACCTTGTATTCTATCCTGAATTTCATGATCTTCTGATATCATTAATTTGTACACTTTCAATAAACAACACATTGTATAATACAGAGTATTCAGGAATAATACAATTTTAATATTAGTTTTTTGAAAAATGTATAAATTTATCATTGTTGTCATGTTTCTTTTTTCTCTTTATGTTATTGTCTGTTTACAAATCCTGTACATTTAGTAAAATTAATATTCTTAGCAATTGGGTTTCCTCATTTTTTAAAAAAAGGAATTGGTAATTGTTCTTTGAAACATTTTTTTCTAGCTCAGGTCTATTTTGGGGGACACATAGTATTTTCTATGTCCATCCATCCTATCTTGTTCAATCCCATCACACAAATTTCATTTCCCCTGAATAATGTTTGAGGAAATTTATGGATTCAAGCCAAACTTAGTACAGTAAGAAGATCTAGGTTAAATTCAACTTTTATTATTTGATGTCAAAATTTAATGGAGTGATGTCCCCCTGTTTAACTTACAGCTTTGCCACCCATCAGTTTTGTTTCTGTTCAGTAACTTTTGAAGGCCTTCATGGATTAAAATAAAATTTGATGCAAAACTTAAAGACCAATTAGTCATGTTTTATTTGCACCATATTATGACACTTTTTGACTTTGAAAATTGCCCTCTAATTGCTTTATATTTTTTTACAGTTCAATAACTTTTTTGAGAATTTTATTGGTTCAAACAAATATGGACATGCAACTTTACAATAGGAAGATTAGTTCAGTTCAGTTATTGTTATTTTCCATTTTCCAAATAAACTGAATGATGTGATAGTCCTGTTTAATTTAGAACTTTTCCTTCAGATAAAATTTATTTTTTGTTCAGCATCTTTCAAGAGATTCTTCATGGATTCTATCCAAATTTGGTTTGAGGCTTCATATTAATTTATATTGAATTTCACTATTTTGTTAATAACCCGTTATTTAAATCTTGTCTCTTAAGTTACATCATGTTGACAAAACATTTTACTGTTTCACATGAATCTTGATCCTACCTGTTACATATATATAGGTAATGTTGATGTTATGATACTTAATGGTGCTCTAGGTTCATGTTGTTTGTTCCACAGTGATTCTCAAACTAGAAATATCTCTATCTTGTGACTGCAAGCACAGATCACTAGTCCAGTGAATACATTTTGTGAACACATCATCTTTTTTTTTATTTTACCACATGTATATTTGACTTATAGTAAAAAGAAAGCTTTATTGTGTAAATCTTTTTCTTTATGAGGGAAAGCATTATGTATACTTAATTTAATTGTTTATGTTTTAATTTTTTTAAAAATTTTATTACTTGTTATTGTTATGTAACATTGCTAGCTTGACTTCATCTTGTTAAAAATTGAGTACTTTTCTGCTTGACCTGATTTACTTTTTTTATCTTTTTTATTTATTTCATTTATGTAAACAATGAATAATAGCTTCATGATTCTCTGTGTGTATGAGCTTATTATAAGGGTTATTATTCAGGTAAACAAAGTTGGAGCAAATACATTGATCAGGGTCCTTTGGAGATTTCTAAGTGAGTTTTGTAGGTCATTGTGTTGTAAATAAACAAGGATCATCAGATCATTCTAGAAGGTTATATTCCATTAGGTAATGGCTGTTTTTAGAAAATGCTAATTGTGACCTGATGTTAAGCAGGGAACTGTATTATTTTGTGACTGTAAAGATTTTACCAGTTTTGTTTTAACATCTAGTACTTTAAGTTGTATTATGTTGTGACCAGTTTTGGCTGAATTTTATTTTCGTAAAATTATTGCATTCAAGTGATTACTTTCTTTGGAATAACAAAAGTGCTCTGATAAAATTCTTGGATGAAGATATTAATTGGAATTTATACTGAATTTAAAACTTGAATAATATTTCTGTGATTCAACAAGAGATTGTTGATACATCAGTATTTCACAGGCTATAACAGACACATCATTGTTGTCAATTCTGAATCTCTTCGAGACAAACTGAATTTTATTAAGGACTTTTTATTACTAGGACTTGTGTCTTTAATTCTTGGATTATTTTTGGATCTAAATCACAATACTGTAAGTTTTTGTTTTTATTTTTCACTTTGTAATCCTGGGAAATAAATTATTTTGTTAAATTTTGCAAAGCTTGATGTCTTCACTCATTTTTTATTACTTATTTTAGGAGCATAAGACTCATAACAGAAAATTGGGTGCTCATCCATGATACAAATTTACTAAATTATTTCAGAAAACTTTTTTTATGAAATTTAAATTCCCAAAGTTTAGAATTTTAAAATCTCAAATATTATTTCACATTTTTGAAAGTTTTAGTGAAAACAGCAAGCTTTTTACCATGTCATCAAAAGTGGAGATCTTTATTTCAAATCCTACCCAGGAGCAGTTAGATTCCTTGGAAAAAAGATGAAATGATTCAGCTTGCCAGAAAATATGAGCTTTCTGAGGCAAAAGCTTACTTAACAAAGCAAGAAATAAAAAATATTTTGGTTCAATTTTTTTTGGGGGGAAAGAATGTTTTGAATAAAATGACTTTTGTTTTGTCTGTATCTGACTCTGACATAAAAGTAAAGAAATTAAAATTAAAATACAAAATGGAATTAGAGTTAGGAAAGCTAAGCTTCAGAAGAAGAAAGAAGAGAAACAAATGCAGTTAGATAAAGAGGAAAGAGAGAGCAGAATGAAAATGGAGAAAAAGAAGACAATGTAATTAGATAAGGAGGAAAGAGAGAAGGATGCAATTGGAGATGAAGAAGAGACAGAAGCAAATACAATTAGTGTGTGAGTGTTTGTGTGTGTGTGTGATTTGGATTTTTAATGCAGCATTAACAATTTTTCATTCATATTGCTACAATGTCTGCAGTGTGGCAGTTTATAGTGATATCTAACACTGAAGTATCATGTCCCAGACATATTCCATGATGTCCCACTCAGTCATGTTATCTGAGGCGGATGCTCTAACCCCACTAGGCCACCAGAGTTGTTGCCATGTTGAGCTTCAGACCAGAGTAACTTTGCAAAGTTAGGTCAACCTGAACAATTTATGAAGTCTGTTTTAGAATTGTGCTCTATACACTATTCAGTTGTTTCACATTTTGCACTTCAGACATCAAAATTAGGTGACATCAAGGCTCTGGAGGCATGTTCCTCACACTTCTGGAATGATTTAAGTTTTGTTAATATTTGTTAAATTTTGGTACATTTTGTTAAGTTTTGATACATTTTGTTACATTTTGGTACTCATTTTTGGGGTATTTTTAGTTTGAGAACAAAAGATATATTTAAAAGATTGCACTGTGCAAGCAGGGATATTTTTTCTTTTAAGGTAAGGTCATGACTGAACTGGGATCATAACTGTCAAATGCACATATTAACCTGTTTCCAATGTGTAGTATTTAAAGAATGCAGATAATTTGGTTGCTAGCAGTATGATATGAATAGCAGTCCCATCCCATTCAAGAAGCCTGATAAACTGCAGAAAAAGCAAATATGAAGTGGTACAACCTAGTTCCTGTTGATTGAGTTGGAAGAGTAATGCTCTCACTGTAATAAAAGTTCAACCAGCTTGGCCAATACAGCTTTATAATGTCTGCTGTACCATATTTACCAGACAACACACACCCAGATTACTCATCTCATTACTGTAATGAAAATTTACCAGCTTGGTCAGTACAGTTCTGTTGTCTGCTGTACCATGTTTACCAGGACTGCTTAAAGCATAAACTTGGATGTACTCATTTAATAATGCGTCATCACATCATGATCTGCACTGTTTGTTGGAAATCTAGCACAAGTAGAAGACCAAGTCTGGAAGTCAGACAATCAGAAATCAAAAGAGATGTCATTTGTGATTGATCAATACAAATTCCCAAGTTCAAACACAACTTTAGTAGATTTATGATTTCCAGGCCATATTTGCTAGAAAATATTATGTTTAATGTAAAGTCTAATTCTGAGATCTCAACATTTTTAATCATCTATGGAATTCAGTATTGTCTCAGTGTCTTCATTAGGAACTTTTGATAGTCTCCTGAGCTGTACACTAAACATTTTTGTTAAAAAATATTTAAATAGTGCACACTTAATTTCTTGTTTTATGCTAATTATACAATTACTGTAAAAAGAATAACTCACACAAGTCTCTTTGGAGTGTATATTTCATCAGTTTTTGTAAATTTTGACATTTCTGACTTTATGTGTGTGTGTATATATATATATATATATATATATATATATATATATATATATATATATATATATATATATTTAATATATATATATATATATATAGCATACATACATACATACATACATACATACATACATACATACATACATACATACATACATACATACATACATACATACATACATACATGCATACACTGGTCTGTATGTATATTATACACTGTTCTTGATAAAGTCATCAAGCTAGATGATTGTGTACATCATTGTTATTATCTCAAAATAAATTCAATTAGATAAGGGGGAATATTTGACAATCAGGGCCATCAGGACCTATTTTGAGCATATTGGTCACTGTTTACAGTGGATACTGGAGACTGCTTAGATTTGTAGATGTGATCTATGTGAAGTGGAACAGCTGCAGTTTTCTTAAAACACATTACAATTTAAATTTTTCTCTCAGACTTCCAAAATGACATTTATCTCCATCCTACCATACAATGCATAAAGTCAGAAATAATTTCAAGGTCACAGAATGGTACATCGTTTAGATATGAAGGACATCAGCTTGTAAAATATCTCCAATATAGTGTGACTAAAAAAGACCAAACTCTACTCAGAGATGACTTAATGGGATCTCATGGTCTCTTCTGTTTTTGGTGCCTTAGACACAACTTTCAAGGTCACATTCTGTAGGGTCACACACACATACACACACACACACACACACACACACACACACACAAACACACATGCTTGTAAATCAACACTAACTGCAAACTGTGCAGACCCAATTTTAATGTTGCATAATGCATTGGCAGATCTAGGTCTGTGCTAATCAATTGAACAAACAACATAGACCATGATGTGCCAGTACAGTAGATGACAACAGACCAGGATCAGTGTTGTTTGCATTTGAATTCGTCTAGTAGTTTAGTATTGATGGTATGTATTGGTCTCATAAGTAGTTTATCACTTCTTTTTTGTAAATTCATTAGACTTGTCCCTAGTTCTTGATATGGAGAAATTAAACCATGACATTGATTATTATGTCAGTGTGACTTGATTTATTCACTCAGGGACTTACATGGATTATAATCATAATGGAAATGTTGGCCTTTATGTGAGATAATCATGTGGAACTTTTTTAATGGATCAGGGTTGCAGTGGGGTAGGGGGGATTTACTCCTGAATGGTCACCATCTTTTCATCTCAATCACAGGAAAAAAATCCTGTTCAGGTTAAGTGAAGTCAGATAGATACATCTTTTAAGACTAAAGTGTTCACTGGTATAATTCACAAGTTAATCAGTGACCAAAATTTGATGGATTTGAAAAAAATTAATGCAAAAGGAAACTTGAAAAGGAATGGAATTGATGAGAATCTATAAGGAAAAAAAGGTTTCCTTAAATTGAACACACAAACAGACAAAGAATTGATTTAGTATGCAACTGAGAAAAGTGAGAAAATGTAATGCAACTCCATGTCACTGGAGCCCGGACATGCCACCCATTTCTTAAGCTCATATCCCCTGTTAAAATAAAGATAACAGTTAAGGTTGTGGTGCATTGTTGTATGATAAACTATGTGGTGTTCTCTTATTCAGGCAGATCAGGTTGAGGAAGCTTTCTAACCCCAACCCCTTCAAAAAAGGGCTTCTTGACATCATTGTTAATGAAACTGTAATGTTGCATGTATCAAGTGTCACTGCCTGCTTCACAGTACATCCATCATACAAAATATATAACACATCCTGCATTCTGCTTGACTAGTTTTGCACCTACTGACTTTGACCTGCTTTGTGCCAAAGTTGCATTTGGTTGGTCTTTTTTCATATTTAATAAATTTATTTTAAATTGTAGTTGGCATATTTTGACAGTAAATATACTTCATATGTGTGATACACATTTTACTAAAGTTAAATCAAGTTTAACATGAACTTAACTGAATTCTCATTTGATGTTAAGTTTAAATCATAAGAAACTCAAATGAGACACAGTCTATTAATAATTGGCAGCTGTAATTTACAATGCTGTGCTCAGATAATTACGAATTATTTTGGGTCAGTCATAATTAACCCCATTTAACTGACAATAGGGTTTTATTTAATGTTTTCAGTTGGAACTATTTGGATGCAAATATTTAGGTTATAAACCTTAGTTTAAGCTTTTCACTGTGATATGGGTAATATGGAACTGTGGGAACTGAAAGTGTTAACATGCAAATTGGGAACATGACACTGGGCTTTCATGTTCTGAAGAGAATGGAATCACTTTGTAAAGAAGGATTAAATTTTATTATGTAAAATAGACTGCTTGATCTCTTTTCTCCCTATTGAAGCAACATGTTCTGAAATGCTTTTTCAACTTTATACATGCATTACCAGTTAGTTATTCAGATTGATGTGCCAGTTATTCAGATTGATGTACCAGTTAGTTATTCAGATTGCTGTACCAGTTATTCAGATTGATGTACCAGTTAGTTATTCCGATTGATGTATCAGTTAGTTATTCTGATTGATGTACCAGTTAGTTATTCTGATTGATGTACCAGTTAGTTATTCGGATTGATGTACCCGTTAGTTCTGTTGAAAATAATGATAGCACCTTGTGCACATTTTTTGGGGGTGTGAAATTAATCACTTTGTACACTGGTATCCCCTCCTCCTCTTGAGTATTGAAAGTTAATGCACCCACAGATCTGGGTCTATGCAGTTTGTCTGTGGTAATCAGTAGAACAAACAGCATAGATCCTGACCAGTCAGACATTACAAAGGCAGGTGTCAGCCTATTATTCATTTGGATCTAGCATATTAGCAAGTATACTCTTTTGATGCTGTATTCATTCATTAATGTATCCCAGACATAAATAATATTGGGGCAAGTTGAATGATGATTAGGGCAAGTTGAATGGTGATAGGGACAAGTTGAATGAAGATTGGGTCAAGTTGAATGATGATTGGGTCAAGTTGAATGATGATTGGGGCAAGTTGAATGATGATTGGGGCAAGTTGAATGGTGATAGGGACAAGTTGAATGGTGTTAGGGACAAGTTGAATGATGATTGGGGCAGGTTGAATGATGTTTGAGACAAGTTGAATGATGATTGGGGCAAGTTCAATGATGATTGGGGCAAGTTGAATGATGATTGGGGTAAGTTGAATGATGATTAGGGCAAGTTGAATGATGATTGGGGTAAGTTGAATGGTGATAGGGACAAGTTGAATGATGAGAGGGACAAGTTGAATGATGATTGGGGTAAGTTGAATGATGAGAGGGGCAAGTTGAATGATGATTGGGGTAAGTTGAATGATGAGAGGGACAAGTTGAATGATAATTGGGGTAAGTTGAATGATGAGAGGGGCAAGTTGAATGATGATTGGGGTAAGTTGAATGATGAGTGGGACAAGTTGAATGATGATTGGGGTAAGTTGGATGATGATTGGGACAAGTTGAATGATGTCATGACATGCAGTGTTCATTGATGTTCTGAGGTCATTATGTGTCCTTATCAGAGATATACACCCTTTGATGATATATAGATATATACAGTAAATATGGGGAAAATATTGCCTCATACATAGACTTTTTGGGACTTGATAATAGTACATAAAACACTGGCTGAGGCTGTTGAATATGATAAGTATTGAGTGATTACCCTTAGTGCCAGGTTTATTGCCTCATCATACCTATCTGTCTACAAGGCTATGATAATTGGGGTCAAAGTAGAGTCAAATATCTGTCGTAAGCAATAAAATACAAACAGATAACCAACTGAATATTGATAGAGTACCTTTTATTGATGGTATGGTGTAAATATTTCTACCTTGCATGCAGTAGGTTAAAATGGGCCTAACAAATATAAACAATATTTGGGGAACAATAAACCTGTATGACACCTTATTTCAGCTCTATATTTCCTGGCTGAGGGGCATGAGAATGAGTTACTTTTTATGTATTTCTTGTACACACCCACCAATAATGGCACACATTTCTGCAGTTTTGTCATTTATAAAGCAGTTAATCATTATTTCCTACATGTGCCCTGAGCACCTTTTGGTGTACCCCTAGCTAATGGTAAATACTGTCCTGACCTAAGAGTAAGGGGACTCAATACAATCTCTTAGTTTTGTCATTTATAAAGCATTGTTTCCTATATGTGCACTGAGCACCTTTTGGTGTACCCCTAGCTAATGGTAAATACTGTCCTGACCTAAGAGTAAGGGGACTCAATACAATCTCTTAGTTTTGTCATTTATAAAGCATTGTTTCCTATATGTGCACTGAGCACCTTTTGGTGTACCCCTAGCTAATGGTAAATACTGTCCTGACCTAAGAGTAAGGGGACTCAATACAATCTCTTAGTTTTGTCATTTATAAAGCATTGTTTCCTATATGTGCACTGAGCACCTTTTGGTGTACCCCTAGCTAATGGTAAATACTGTCCTGACCTAAGAGTAAGGGGACTCAATACAATCTCTTAGTTTTGTCATTTATAAAGCATTGTTTCCTATATGTGCACTGAGCACCTTTTGGTGTACCCCTAGCTAATGGTAAATACTGTCCTGACCTAAGAGTAAGGGGACTCAATACAATCTCTTAGTTTTGTACAATATATGCTACTCATACAATCATCTTCCCAAGCAAACAGTTTTTTGATATGTAGCTTTACTTCTTTCTTTCAAAGACCAAATTAAAACTTCTTAAAATTCTTTCCTTTTTTCTGCAGTTATGGCAGTTAATCATTAATTTTTTTAAGTACTTCATCATCCATTACATGTTATAACTAAGGAATTGTCACTGTTTTTGTCTGCATAATCATCTACCCAATGTTTCTTTTTGTCAAGTTTGATGAGTAACTAACCAGGGACATTTATTTTGTAAACATCATAATACATTAATATTTTTTTTATGAGTGTGGATTACTGAGATCTTTATTAATGCAAACATATTTACCTGAATTTTAGTTTAAAGTGTTGACCTCTGCTGTCTTCAAGAGAACAACTTAAACTTGTGAAGGACAAAATTAAAAATTTCAAAAAATGTGGTTTGGTTTATTATATCCAATGTAATGATTGTGAGAATGATTACATTGGGGAAATAGGCAGAATGTTAGAAATCAAGATTAAGAAACAAATCGGTTGAGAGTTATTGGTCATACATGAGCAATATATGACACTCCAGCATTACCAATCAAACCAAGGTGATCACTTCAGAACACATTATTTGGAAAAGGAACGTGAAGGAGGTGATCAAAATATAATGGCTGAAACCAACAATAAAGCAGGGGTGAGGGGCTTGAAGTACCACCCATCTACACCAGTCTTCTAATATCATGTGGCCATTATAGGTCATGTGATCAACATTAGTTGCTGATGAAGGCAGTGTGATATTGCTGGAAAGTTTGAGCTCTTAATATATTTATGCTTTGAGTATGGCAAATTCATCATGCATTATTTAGAACAAGGAAGCAACTTTTCAGTTGTACTTCTTATGAAGTCTGCATGGTCCTTATTAAAAATGGTACCAGTCTGACATTCATTTTGACCATCATGGTACCAGTCTGACATTCATTATAACCATCATGGTACCAGTCTGACATTCATTATGACCATCATGGTACCCAGAATGACATTCATTATGACCATCATGTACCAGTCTGACATTCATTTTGACCATCATGGTACCAGTCTGACATTCATTATAACCATCATGGTACCAGTCTGACATTCATTATGACCATCATGGTACCCAGAATGACATTCATTATGACCATCATGTACCAGTCTGACATTTATAATGACCATCATGGTACCAGTCTGACATTCATTATGACCATCATGTACCAGTCTGACATTCATTATGACCATCATGGTACCAGTCTGACATTCATTATGACCATCATGTAGGTGGCGCTCTACAGTTTCATATTTAGCATAGGGTTAAAATTTTAAAGAAAAAGAGTTTCCCCGGGTTTCCTCACTAGTTGTACTGGTGTTTTAAAAGAGACTTTGTATATCTTAGGTATTGTTCAAAGAACCTTTAATTCCCTTTATTTTGATGTATGATTGATGGGTGTAATATGGGTTAGAGAGTATACAGCTTGACCTAACTGCAGATGTGTACCTTTCAAAAAAGTGCTAGCTCTACTTGCTCATTTTCACTTCTTGAACTTCAGAGGTAAATTGTAAAAAAAAGAGCCAATAACTTTTTTTTAAATTTTATGTATTTGGTAATTCAGTCATTGCACTTTTAGAAGCTGGTATTATCTAGTTTGGCAAAATTCATTTTCCATATTTTAATAGCTGCCAAGAATAGTGTACTTTAGACAAATTTTGGTTGATTTTTGGAGCACAAGGGAGCAGTCATTTTAGTTCGCAGTGTCCTAAGCTCATTTTAAATTTCCAAAAGTACAATATCCAAAGAAATTTCATCCACATTACATGAAAGTAGTATATAGGTATGCCAACATTCTCTCCACTGTGCATGTTTAAAATGCAAACAACTTCACCTTACATACATCACTCTCTCAAAAGTACATAATAACTGGTGAGCGCCACCGTACCAG
>JAEAOA010001396.1:20000-177500 GCA_016746295.1 Potamilus streckersoni
AAAATTATATGGTGTTCATTTAAAATGTTCTTTATTTAAACCTTTACTGGTATTGGAAATCTCATGTGTAGACCTCCCTTTTTTCTCTGCCTTTGATAAATGAAAACAATGGTTAAGAAAGTGTGTGTGGGTCTGCTTACACATGTTTAATTAACACTCTATTGTTTTTTATTTGCATCAACCAACCAGTTTTGTCGTTCCTCATTCATAACTCATTGATTTCATATACAGTAGTAAATAACAATAGTAATCCAGTAGATTCATCTACATGTCTTCTTGTCAAACTTGTTACCTATGCATGAACATAGAAATCTGTCCTCTCCATAATCTTCCCTCACCATTAAGGCTTTTGACAATTCTGCATTCCCTCTCTCTTCAATCAAATTCAGTTTAAAACCTTATTCCAATATTGTTTTTATCTCAGCATGGAGTTTTCAAAGGAAGACTTTATGGTGTCTAGTTGGTCTTAATAAAATATGTGCCAATCTGATATCAGTCTTAGCACTGCATTTCCATGATGGAAAGTCATATTGACATTGGGTTTTCACCAGAAGACAAATTATGATATTTAGTCAGTTCCCACTGACATGGCAGCCATCTTTAAAATCTTCTCTGTCACTATTCCTGACAGGAAAGTCATATCTTTATGGGGTTTTCTCCAGAAGTCTGCATATGGTATCTGATTGGTCCTGAATGATAAAGATGCCGACATGGCAACCAATAATAGTCACTATTGTGACCATGTTGAAAATCTTGGTATTGCTACTTTTCCAGATCTGATTGTCATACAATAATTAATTTTCACCAAAAGACTTCTTATGATAGCTAGTTATCCGTAAAGGTCCAAATGAAAATAGTGCCCTGCAGACATTCAGTATGGCTACCACAATGAACATATTGAAATTCTTGTCACTAATTCTCCTGAATGGATGGTCATATTGATATTGGGTCTTCACCCATAAGTCACTGATGGGTCTGGTTTGTCATAAATACAAATGGTGATGATCTTACATGGATTTGGCTGGTACAGATGCTAATTTTAACTTATTATCACTCAAGAATATCAGCAATTATTTCAACACTCTGTAGTTGGAATGAAGAAATGGTATTCTTTTAATTCCTGGAAATTCTGGTATTCTTTTAATTCCTGGAAATTCTTTTCAGCAGTGAAGCATCATTCCTGTCAAGAGATGCTTGTTTATGGGTTACAGCATGACATAAAAATAGAATAAAATGTTTTCCATGCACATGTAAATTTGAATAAATGTTTTTTGATCCATCTTTTGTAATATAAAAGCATATAAACTAGTTATACAGAAGGCAGATGAATGAAGCTAAGTTCACATTTTACTTAAATTTTAATTCTTCTTGCAGTGAACCCAACAACAGTAAAGTGTCCACTTTGAGCTAAATCTAGACTGAATGCTAATATTTGTAATTCTTCCTTGCAGTGAACCAAACAAGACAAAGGTGACCAGTCTGATTCAGCCTGATATTGGGGGAATGTTGCCAAGGACACTGGTTGACTCTGCCATTCCTGGATCTATGGTTGAATTCTTCACCAATCTGAAAAAATCTCTTGAGGAAAATGGTCACATGGTCAACTAGTTACGTGACCACAGCTACCATTTGGAAAAAATATCCTCCTATAATACAGGCACATAGTGAAAGTATCAGCAAACTTTATTAACTTAAAATCATTTCTGATCTGAACATTTTGAGGATGTTGACCAGTCATCATTACATATGTATATATATATGGGGAAAGAGTGAGTGTTTTGGAACAATTACATATACATGTCAATTTAGCTTTATAGCATTTTCAGTAACTACCATATTAACTATATCAACAGGGTCTGCTTAAAAAGTTGCCACTTAAGATTAAAGCTCATCTTAACAAGGGCACACAAGATTCAAGATTATAAATAATGTCCTGATCCCTTTGTATATACTGAGAGCTCTTAACATTGGTGGAGGTTTCTATGCTGAAAGCCCTCCACATTGGAGATTCACTCACACTTGCTGTTATGGTCTCATCCATTAAAACACAACTGAGATTTATGAGACTTTTTTAGACCTAGAAACTAAAGTGGCAATGAGACAACAGGATTGCATGGTAGTTGGTGTTTAGAAAATCATGATGTTCTAAAGAGATTTTAGCAGTTACATACCTACTAGATCAATCTGGTGGCCAAACTGTTTAGTGTCTGCTTTGGATGCAGTAGATTGTGGGTTCGAACCCTGGCTAAGTCATAAGGTATGTGTGAGTGATGGTATTTAATAAGTAAAGATTGTAAGTATGAAAATTATTATTTACACAAAAGTTGCTTTTGCTTCAGACATCAATGGAACACCATAAATTGGGAAATTTTGTGTTTTTTAATGTTTAGATTATTTATGATCTTGTCACTAATCACAAAATATGTCTGCTGTAGTTCAGATACTAAAACACAACACTGAAAAATTGCAAAACCACAAAATTTTATCTTGTGGAGTTGTAAAAAATTGTCCGTTTATTGTGGTAGGGAAGCAGCTGCTGAAATCTGCCTGGAACATCCTGATTTCTTGGAATATCCCACTCTTAAGATATTGCCTTACCTTTGGAATATGCCAATTTACATGTCTCATATTTCCCTACCTTTGGAATATGCCAATTTGTATGTCTGATATCTCTTTACCATTGGAATATGCCAATTTGCATGTCTGATATTTCCCTACCTTTGGAATATGCCAATTTGTATGTCTGATATCTCTTTACCATTGGAATATGCCAATTTGCATGTCTGATATTTCCCTACCTTTGGAATGTGCCAATTTGCATGTCTGATATCTCTTTACCATTGGAATATGCCAATTTGCATGTCTGATATCTCCTTACCATTGAACTTATATGTATGAGTTAAATCATTCTACAACACTAATCTGACATGGTTTTGTAATATGAGTTAAATCAGTCCCCAATACAAATCTAACATCCATTTTTGTATGGGTCAAATCAGTCTCCAATACAAATTCAACATGATTTTATGCATGGGTCAAATCAGTCTCCAATACAAATCTAACATGCATTTATGTATGGGTCAAATTAGTCTCCAATACAATTCTAACATGCTTTTATGTATGGGTCAAATTAGTCTCCAATACAATTCTAACATGCTTTTATGTATGGGTCAAATCAGCCTCCAATACAATTCTAACATGCTTTTATGTATGGGTCAAATCTGCCTCCAATACAATTCTAACATGCTTTTATGTATGGGTCAAATCAGCCTCCAATACAATTCTAACATGCATTTATGTATGGGTCAAATCAGCCTCCAATACAATTCTAACATGCTTTTATGTATGGGTCAAATCAGCCTCCAATACAATTCTAACATGCTTTTATGTATGGGTCAAATCAGTCTCCAATACAATTCTAACATACTTTTATGTATGGGTCAAATCAGCCTCCAATACAATTCTAACATGCTTTTATGTATGGGTCAAATCAGTCTCCAATACAATTCTAACATGCTTTTATGTATGGGTCAAATCAGCCTCCAATACAATTCTAACATGCATTTATGTATGGGTCAAATCAGCCTCCAATACAATTCTAACATGCTTTTATGTATGGGTCAAATCAGCCTCCAATACAATTCTAACATGCTTTTATGTATGGGTCAAATCAGCCTCCAATACAATTCTAACATGCTTTTATGTGTGGGTCAAATCAGCCTCCAATACAATTCTAACATGCTTTTATGTATGGGTCAAATCAGCCTCCAATACAATTCTAACATGCTTTTATGTATGGGTCAAATCAGTCTCCAATACAATTCTAACATGCTTTTATGTATGGGTCAAATCAGCCTCCAATACAATTCTAACATGCTTTTATGTATGGGTCAAATCAGCCTCCAATACAATTCTAACATGCTTTTATGTATGGGTCAAATCAGCCTCCAATACAATTCTAACATGCTTTTATGTATGGGTCAAATCAGTCTCCAATACAATTCTAACATGCTTTTATGTATGGGTCAAATCAGCCTCCAATACAAATCTAACATGCTTTATGCAGAAGAGGATTATTAGGAGGGTAGAGCGCCAAACATATACAAGGGGAACTAACTCTTTTAGTTTGTACATATATGTTATATGGACTAGAATATTATATCGTTGGTGAGTACTTGCACTGATGAAATTCAACTACATGAAATGTACCCAGATAATATCGTTCAGTTATTATGTTGAATATTGTATCTCTCTACCATATTCTTTTCAAGTAAAAATATGTCTAAATTTGAAGTCTGAAACCCACTAAACTCTTCACAGAACTAAATTTCTACTACAGAATTTTTCCCTTTACCATTGATTTTACTATTTTTGCCTGGTCAGATAGTATTAATAATAACAAATATATTGTATTTTGATTTTGCATGTTTTTTAATTCAGTACCTAAAATTGTACAATTTAATAAGAAAAACTCTGTTAAAAAATTATTTATATATTATTGATGGTGTGTGAAACACTAGAGTGTAATGAAAATTTTAGACACTACAGTTTATTATAAAAACTGTTGAGATACTGTATATTCATCGTACTTAATTGAGATAGGTAAGTTTCCTACACAAGATATTTGTTTACTCTTTTTATGATTGCATTTTATGTAGAAAATAACTTTAAAAGTAGTAGTCTGAAATTTAAAGTAGTAGTTGTAGTGTAACTTGAACTTGCAGACTGAAGTGCTGTGATTTCCAATATTTTTTTTTGTTTTTGATTGGTCTGAGTTCTTGGGGTCACCTTAAAACAACGACTTTATTATGGACTGAACAAGTAATTTGACTCCAGTCATACTGAGTACAGTACTTCCTCATTATGATGCTGTTCTTGAGAGCTTCAGAGTATATTACCTTATAATGAAGTACATTATACATATAATTTTACTCTCACTTAATGAAATTGGATATATGATGAGAGAAATAATATAATTATAAAGTGCATCATAGTGAGCTAATGCTGTAATTGAATAGTATTATCATGAAATGTCTTATATTGAGGGAATGCTTTATTTAAATGGTTTGCATTTAATTCATCAAAGCTTTATTGCATTTTAAAATTTTTCTTGGCATATGAATTAAAGAAAGCCTTAAGTTCTTCAGCGTTTCTATACTTGAATAACCTGAGAATATAGATAAGTGTTTTGTTTACAGTTATCATGTATAAGGATATGTTTATTTGTAAATGTATTTTTTGTTGTGTTTAGTGATTTTGTGTGCCTTGTACAAAGTAGAAAGCTATATGGTATTAAATAATACATGCTTATGTAAATCATAGTTAGAATGCATTTACTTTGTCACAATGTTTTAAAAGAAATTTATAATAATATATCAATAAAAGGGTAATTGGAATAATATTTTACTTTTTCTCTCACAAAACAAAAGATACCACTGATAAAATATAACTTTTTGTTGTGTATGAACTTGGCTAATTGATCTGTTTGTTATAGTGATAAATCTTTGATGTAAACTTGGAAGTATGCAAAGAGGCAATATAATGAATGCAGAGCAAAGATTAGATACACCTCATTCTACAATGTTCCTAAATCAATATTACTAACCATGACATAAAGTTTGATGTGATTGAAGCTTGCCAAATTAAAGGACTATTCATGTTTAATTTTTGTCACATATTTCTAGCTATTATGTGTCAATGCTTGATTTTTAGTTGTTTTTAAAATATGTATTGGTTGATCAAAGTTTTTAATAAAAGATGGGCATTCATTACTTTGGTATTACAGTGACTCTCCTCAATGCACCGATCACAGACTCTTTCCTTTGTTAAGGTTTTTTTTAATACTCTACCCCTCCATCACTCGTCTGTAAATCCATCTGTCATGCATGCCATGTCAGGCAAAAGCCATTGCAAATTTTATTTCCACTCAATCACTTTTTAAGGCTTTGATGAATTGAAAGGAATTTGATGTGAGATCTTAAATTAAAAGATTTAGCTGAAATTTGATTTGCACCATCCAATAAAATTTAATGAAATAATCATTATTGCCCATTTAACATGGAATTTGTCATTCCCTTTTATCATATTGGCAGAGTTGTCAGGAGTTATTTCCCTTTCATTAAGACGTGCTATACTTCCATCTTGTGTAAAAGAAGTGAAACTAATTTCAATTGTTTATCAATGCCTTATCTAACTTGGCTAAAATTTTTGAAAACATATAACAAGACAGAATCTGAATAAAACATTCAAATTGCTGTTTATGCCAGTGAAAATTACTTTTTTAAAAAAAATTTCAGCATGAAATACACTAATTCAAGGAAGAAAATGATTGACATTGTACTCTTGTGTAGCACTTAACAGTTTCTTATGATTGACCATTGGATTAATGTTTGATAGAAGATACATCCTTACTTTATCTCCAGGATTCTCTTTTATTATAGATAGTGTTGTCAGGAATTGTTAAATATAGGTTCTTTATTGGGTGGAAATGCTTCATTTTGATAATTGACCTCTTCAGAGAGGAAAGGTTGCATCCTCAATTGTTTTTTATTATGCTTATTGATATTTACATACTGTTAGTCCTACTTTAATGAACAGTTACATACTGTTAGTCCTACTTTAATGAACAGTTACATACTGTTAGTGCCACCTTAATGAACAGTTACATACTGTTAGTGCCACCTTAATGAACAGTTACATACTGTTAGTGCTACTTTAATGAACAGTTACATACTGTTAGTCCTACTTTAATGAACAGTTACATACTGTTAGTCCTACTTTAATGAACAGTTACATACTGTTAGTCCTATTTTAATGAACAGTTACATACTGTTAGTCCTACCTTAATGAACAG
This sequence comes from Potamilus streckersoni, assembly GCA_016746295.1. Taxonomy (NCBI): domain Eukaryota; kingdom Metazoa; phylum Mollusca; class Bivalvia; order Unionida; family Unionidae; genus Potamilus; species Potamilus streckersoni. The sequence continues at coordinate 26,854 of JAEAOA010001396.1, forward strand.
TTACATACTGTTAGTTCTACCTTAATGAACAGTTACATACTGTTAGTCCTACTTTAATGAACAGTTACATACTGTTAGTCCTACTTTAATGAACAGTTACATACTGTTAGTTCTACCTTAATGAACAGTTACGTACTGTTAGTTCTACCTTAATGAACAGTTACGTACTGTTAGTCCTACTTTAATGAACAGTTACATACTGTTAGTCCTACCTTAATGAACAGTTACATACTGTTAGTCTTACTTTAATGAACAGTTACATACTGTTAGTCCTACCTTAATGAACAGTTACATACTGTTAGTTCTACCTTAATGAACAGTTACATACTGTTAGTCCTACTTTAATGAACAGTTACATACTGTTAGTCCTACTTTAATGAACAGTTACATACTGTTAGTCCTACTTTAATGAACAGTTACATACTGTTAGTTCTACCTTAATGAACAGTTACATACTGTTAGTGCCACCTTAATGAACAGTTACATACTGTTAGTGCTACTTTAATGAACAGTTACATACTGTTAGTCCTACTTTAATGAACAGTTACATACTGTTAGTCCTAGTTTAATGAACAGTTACATACTGTTAGTTCTACCTTAATGAACAGTTACGTACTGTTAGTTCTACCTTAATGAACAGTTACGTACTGTTAGTCCTACTTTAATGAACAGTTACATACTGTTAGTCCTACCTTAATGAACAGTTACATACTGTTAGTCTTACTTTAATGAACAGTTACATACTGTTAGTCCTACCTTAATGAACAGTTACATACTGTTAGTTCTACCTTAATGAACAGTTACATACTGTTAGTCCTACTTTAATGAACAGTTACATACTGTTAGTCCTACTTTAATGAACAGTTACATACTGTTAGTCCTACTTTAATGAACAGTTACATACTGTTAGTTCTACCTTAATGAACAGTTACATACTGTTAGTCCTACTTTAATGAACAGTTACATACTGTTAGTCCTACTTTAATGAACAGTTACATACTGTTAGTGCCACATTAATGAACAGTTACATACTGTTAGTGCCACCTTAATGAACAGTTACATACTGTTAGTCCTACCTTAATGAACAGTTACATACTGTTAGTCCTACTTTAATGAACAGTTACACACTGTTAGTCCTACTTTAATGAACAGTTACATACTGTTAGTGCCACCTTAATGAACAGTTACATACTGTTAGTCCTACTTTAATGAACAGTTACATACTGTTAGTGCTACTTTAATGAACAGTTACATACTGTTAGTCCTACTTTAATGAACAGTTACATACTGTTAGTCCTACTTTAATGAACAGTTACATACTGTTAGTGCTACTTTAATGAACAATTACATACTGTTAGTCCTACATTAAGGAATAGTTATTTACTGTTAATCTCATCTTAATGAATAGTTACTATTTGTCCTTCCTTTATGAATTGTTAATGTCTGTAACTAAATGTTGTTCAGTGCTACCTTGTCATTAACAAAGAGGGATAACTTTACATGAAATGTTTGCATTCTGCCATGGTTCACTGTCACAAGAGTCATATAATGGAGATAATTAGGTGCAGTTAGGAAATTGGGGGAAATATTATTACATGCTGCTCATGAAGAGTAAGTGGAGTAATTTTTATTTACTCTTAGGAGAATTGTTACCCTGATTCAAAGAAAATTTGTGTGGTTTTTTAAAAGTATTATTTTATGCAATTTACTAGCTAGCAAAGTTCAGTGTTAATGACATTTACAGAGTGAAACTTTATGCTGGTATGCACATCCTAAGGTTTTCAAAAGTTTATCTAAACTAGGCATAGAAAACTTTAACCTTCGGCAGATTTTTGGGGTCCATATAGAACCCTTGAGTGTTATAAACTGAACCATGTTATATACTGCCAAGTCAGTTAACTGAAGAAAATGATGCATGCTCCTTGATGACTTTATGTCAATGGATAAATAATAAGATTAATACTTCTGAGCGTACATCTTTCAACAATAAAGTTTTGAAAAGCCCAACCATTGGTTCAGATACTCATTTTTCCATTGTTTTTTTTTAGTACAGAACTTCAAGAAATTGATAACATTTTAAGATTTCAAGCATAACACCAAGTTTGTTTTATATTCAAAGCCATAAGCAATCTGTTCCCCAAAATGATAAAACATTTTACACTTTTTTTTCATACTTTTGAGAGGGAATCATGTATTTGAATTTTCATGAGTCACACCATGATCAGTATATATTGGAATTCATATGTGGTCTCTTCCATAAAGTGATAATAAACTTTGTACTAGTTATTTTCTAGGCTTTTGAGAAGAAACAAATATATTTTTGTCTGCAAGAAAAATACATGTATATACAATTTCAGGAGCCACGCTAATAACCTTGTTATATCCAAATTTGTGTTATAAAGGAGGATGCTATATTTGCTATTCACTGGTTTCAGTCATTAATTTCTAATTAAGGTCAGATGATAATGTACATGAATAATTTTCAATATGATCTTGGCAGAAGTCAATATAGATACATAGTCACGAAAACTCCGAACACAGAGTTAAAATTTGTAATGTTATGTAGTAAAGTTACTTTCAAGAGAATTATTGATAAATTTGCCTGTTAATGATCCTAAATGTACAATGTATACTATCGCTCACTCTTTCATTTCTTTATTTTGTTTTTGAAAATTAATTTCACATATTTCAACAATTACCACTTGAGAAGTTTTTTCTTAATGTTTGCAGCAGTCACTCTGCTGGAAATACAATTTGCAAACACTATTCACTGTTTTCTCTGTACATTGTCTACATGACTATCACTCATTCAACCAGACTCTTGCAAGACTCCTAGAGATCTACACTGGCAAGAGTCTGGTCAAGTTCTTTACAGTTAATAGTTACTGACAGGTATTAGTCTTTTTTTCTTTTTTCCTTTTCTTCTTCTGTAGAAATAAATACACTGTCTATATCCTCTATTCTGTTCAACAGTTTTGTACATAACTGACCAATGTACTCTTTAGGGGTATTGTATTGATGTAAAAGTAGCCAGTCTGTGCCCTATGCATGTACTCAGCGAGTCAATGTCACAGTGACAATTTGTAGTATTGAGTCATTCTCACAGTGACAATTTGTAGGATTGTGAGTCAGTGTCACAGTGATAATTTGTAGGATTATGAGTCAATGTCACAGTGACAATTTGTAGGATTGTGAGTCAATGTCACAGTGACAATTTGTAGGATTGTGAGTCAATGTCACAGTGACAATTTGTAGGATTGTGAGTCAGTGTCACAGTGATAATTTGTAGGATTGTGAGTCAATGTCACAGTGATAATTTGTAGTATTGAGTCATTGTCACAGTGACAATTTGTAGGATTGTGAGTCAATGTCACAGTGGCAATTAGTAGGATTGTGAGTCAGTGTCACAGTGATAATTTGTAGGATTGTGAGTCAATGTCACAGTGACAATTTGTAGGATTGTGAGTCAATGTCACAGTGACAATTTGTAGGATTGTGAGTCAATGTCACAGTGACAATTTGTAGGATTGTGAGTCAATGTCACAGTGGCAATTAGTAGGATTTCATGCAGAAGCTTGGCCTCTTTGACACTTACAGAGTTTCATGAAACAACACGGAATTAAAAATCTTCAAGGTGACTTTTGTGATTCTACAACCCATCAACCGGATATGAATCACTGGACTAAATGGGAAGTTCTCAAGTTGGTATTAATTAGATAGACTTGAACCTTGAAACATACATTCACAGTCCAGTTCTGGCTGTAGTATGCTGACAATGTGTCACACAATTCCAAAAGCCCAGGTCAGGCTACAGTAAGCTGACATGGGGTCACACATGTCCAAAAATCCAAGCTTGACAGCAGTAAGTTGACACTGGGTCACACATGTCCAAATGCCCAGTCCAGGCTTCAGTAATCTGACACTGGGTTACACAATTCCAGAAGCTCATACTGGATGCAGTAGGCTGACACTGAGTCACACATGTCCAGAAGCCCAGGACTGGCTGAAACTGAGTCACACATGTCCAGAAGCCCAAGACTGGCTAACACTGAGTCACATAAGTCCAGAAGCCTAGGATTGGCTGACAATGGGTCTCACATGTCCAAAAGCCCAGGACTGGCTGAAACTGAGTCACACATGTCCAGAAGCCCAGGACTGGCTGACACTGGGTCGCACATGTTTAGAAGCCCAGGACTGGCTGACACTGAGTCACACATGTCCAAAAGCCCAGGACTGGCTGGCACTGAGTCACATATGTCCAGAAGCCCAGGACTGGCTGGCACTGAGTCAAATAATTCCAAAGCTACCTGAAACTGGCACCATAATTATCTTCTCAATTCAGTCTTAACAATAACATGTACATGTTTGATGTGATTGGTCCAAAAAATAAAAAAAACTAACAATGAATCTATTGTCTACAATGATCTCACTAAGAGGTGGGAGATCTGGTTGTACAAGACAAAGTCTGAGAATGGAATTAGTTTTCTTCTTGACATTTATTTGATTAAAATTCTATAACGAGCAAGAGTATAACAATTACAAGAATGTTATATGAAATTTGTGCATTTATCTGCATTAAATGGGATATGTAGCAATATTCTAGTGATACAAATTTGCATCACTGTCAGTTTATTTCTAGATTAGGGATTATTTTGAAAAGGATGAGATAAAAATTCTCTCTCAGAAGAATAATATAAAATACAATAATGATTGTCTTTTTTTAACCGAGTTATGGAGATAAAGTAATTGATGTTAATTTTAAACTATAGAATTGATGTTAGTATCAATGATTTATCTAATCATGCATAATTCTTACGAATTTTGTTCTTGTCAGAAATTAACAACTTCTACAATTTAAATCAAATTGTGAAGAATTTGTTGGGTGCTACAACTGCATAAAGCATTTCCTGCTTGACCTGTTGTACATAATTACATTTGTAAATTGTACTGAGGAGTTAGGAATGACCAGTAGATCTACATAGTCATGGTCATGGATTTAAAGGGTATATATGTGACCACTGTTTTATACATTAGTCATAATAATTTACTGTTGTTAACTTTTGGCAGACAAAATATATTAGGCCTGTTTGGAATTTATTTTTTTTATTTTCTCTTGGACTAGATAAATATTTATACTTTTGTTACCATTACCCTGAAGTTGTTGTTAATTAGTTCTCTTGATAAAATCAAAAAAGAAACTTTATGCCTCTGAACGTTTTGTTAATTTTAGTAGATTTTATTAATAAGGTTCAATATTTTTTATAGTTTTGAAATATTTAGCCTTACACATTATCATGATGGAGTGACCAGAGTGGTCTAAAGTGCTCTCTGTTATGGATCACTGCCATCTCACCTCTGTCTTCATGGGTTCAAGTCTAAAGATTCCTTGAATGTGGATATGTGAGAAAGCTTGCCAGTAGATTCTCATGGGTCAGTGGTTCTTTCTGGTTTCTTCCTCCACCATTAATACTGGCTGCCATGTATAGCCTATCATATACTGAAAAATGGCATTAAGCCCCACAACAACAACATTATCATCTTGTTTTTAATATGCAGTGCTGGATTTAGACAAAGTGAGGCCCTAAGCTATGGGAAGCTATAGAGGCCATATTTGGAATAAAATAAATTTAAGGGGTGGCTTCAGACTAAATTCAGACTTTGGAACCCTAAGCTGAAGCTTTTTTAGCTTATGCCTAAATCTGATACTGTTAATATGTGACTTTACACATTAAAAAGTCCAATATAATCATCATTATTAATGTGTGACTTTACACATCCCAGATGATCATCATTATTAATGTGTGACTTTACACATCCCAGATGATCATCATTATTAATGTGTGACTTTTCACTTCAAAGTCCAATAGGACCATCTTGTTAGTAATATGTGACTTTTCAAATTAAAGTCCAACATGATCATTGCTAATAATGTGTGACTTTACAAATCAAAGTTCAACATGATCATTGTTAATAATGTGTGACTTTACACATCAAAGTTCAATATGATCATTGTTAATAAAGTGTGACTTTACACATCAAAGTCCAACATGATCATTGTTAATAATGTGTGACTTTATACATCAAAGTCCAACATGATCATTGTTAATAATGTGTGACTTTACACATCAATGTTCAATACGATCATTGTTAATGTGTGACTTTAAAAGTCAAAGTCCAACACGATCATTGTTAATAATGTGACTTTACACATCAAAGTCCAACATGAACATTGTTAATAATGTGTGACTTTACAAATCAAAGTCCAACATGATCATTGTTAATAATGTGTGAGTTTACACTTCAAAGTCCAATAGGACCATCTTGTTAATAATATGTGATTTTACACATCAAAGTCCAATATGATCATTGTTAATGTGTGACTTGAAAAGTCAGTCCAACATGATCATTGTTAATAATGTGTGACTTTACAAATCAAAGTTCAACATGATCATTGTTAATAATGTGTGACTTTACACATCAAAGTTCAACATGATCATTGTTAATAATGTGTGACTTTACACATCAAAGTCCAATATGATCATTGTTAATGTGTGACTTTAAAAGTCAGTCCAACATGATCATTGTTAATAATGTGTGACTTTACAAATCAAAGTTCAACATGATCATTGTTAATAATGTGTGACTTTACACATCAAAGTTCAACATGATCATTGTTAATAATGTGTGACTTTACACATCAAAGTCCAATATGATCATTGTTAATGTGTGACTTTAAAAGTCAGTCCAACATGATCATTGTTAATAATGTGTGACTTTACAAATCAAAGTTCAACATGATCATTGTTAATAATGTGTGACTTTACACATAAAAGTTAAACATGATCATTGTTAATAATGTGTGACTTTACACATCAAAGTTCAACATGATCATTGTTAATAATGTGTGACTTTACACATCAAAGTTCAACATGATCATTGTTAATAATGTGTGACTTTACACATCAAAGTCCAACATGATCATTGTTAATAATGTGTGACTTTACACATCAATGTTCAACATGATCATTGTTAATAATGTGTGACTTTACACATCAAAGTCCAATATGATCATCATTATTAATAAGTGACTTTATGCATTGAAGTCCATTATAATCATCATTATGATTATGTGGCCTTAATTTTTAATGTATGATTGTATATTTTTTTGCTTTACATTTCTGAATTTTTTAGATGTATTTTTTCTCTCATTACTATGTGTTGTTTGGACCATGTATACAGTCAGTAAACTATGCTGCCAAAAAATAAAGTCACAGCTTTGGTATAAAACATTTGTTCTTGTTATTCTGCTTTAATCAGGAATTGCTTCCAGGATAACACTGGTCCTTGATATTACATAGGTAAGTCCTTGGATCCCATGACTAACTTAGTAAATATTTTTTGTAAAACTTGGACAAAATGTAACTTAACTTTCAGTCTATGATCATCATTATCCACCATTTTGTGATTCCATACACAGAATTTACTGTAATTTACTCCAGTATATGGCAGCCTTCTTTGCTTAAAATGTCAATTGTATGGCTTTCCTGAAGAGTGTTATAATGAGCAACAGCAGTATTTGACCTTACAGTTAAATTTTGTCCTATTCCCATTTGTAGTTGGTTAGGATTTCAGTCTCTCTATGCCTTTGGCATAGTGTCCATTTTCACTCTGCCAATTATAGCTGTATTACTAAAAATAGTTACAGTCTTAATGGTCTTACTAAAACTAGTAACAAGGCTTAGGTATACTGGCCTTTCAGGTCAATTTCATATATATATATATATATATGATAGTTAATGGGACCATTAATAGTAATATCTCTGGAGTCTTTATTCCATCTTATATTGTGTAAATTAACATATTTTAAACACACCAACCTGTAGGTAGTTCCAATGCTTTGGTCTCTTAATCACATAATGTTTTCATTAATATCATCATTATGTCTTCATATTGTGACATAACACTCAGCAAAACCATTCCAGTACTAGTGAGTAATGCAAAAGTTCTTGAAATTTTTTTATATACCATATGCACTCACTTATAAATTATCCAACTGAAAATTGCACATACCCATGTATGACATTGAATAATGCCCTGGTAGATCTTGTTCTATGTAGTTTGTTAGGAGAAATCAGTAAAGCAAACATAGACCCTGATCTGCCATTGCATTATGAACAGCTGATCAGGGTGTCTGTTGTTTCCAGTTGGGATCAAGTTATAAGTGAGTTTGTATGGAAAAACTCTTAATTTTTTGGCCATTATACAGTATTACTTCCATGATAAGATAAGGGGTCTAATCAATCTTAAAAATTCAGAGTGGGCTTTTTATAAATGAAATCCTTTGTAAATATTAGTCAGTTTGTAAAATGTGCTGCATGTTTATCATCAAGCATGGATTTTCATTGAATAAATATGGCATAGACCTAAAATTGAAAACAACTGATTTGTAATATATGCAGCCTGTTGCAACCAACATGTAGCATTTAGTACGGAAAATGCTAACTTATAAGTCAAACTGCAAACAACAATCATCCTCAAATTCCTTATCTGCCGTTGCATAATGCACCTGCAGATCAGTGTCTATGTTGTTTGTTCTACTGATTACTCTTAACAAACTGCACAGACCCAGATCTACCAGCACATTATGCACCTGAAGATCTGGATCTGTGCAGTTTGCCGTTGGACTTGTCTTATAAGCAAGTACATGCGGTACCTATAGCAGTTCACCTATCAAAGACACCATATGAGTTGTACAGCAAACAACAGAGATCCTGATAAGCAATTATATACAGTATTATTTTGCATGTTTCATAAATTCATTATCTGATTAATTCTCAAATAAAATTCTTTAAATATGTGTTTGAGGTTAAGCCTATACAGTCAAAGAAAGTTATCTCCATTTCTAACAAAATGCAATGGGCATATAACTCTTGCCTTCTACAATGGACACATGACTATTTCTTCCAAAAAAGGATAAGGTCAGAATTCATTAAGTAGTATATAAAAATATTTGTATTTAGTATGTCATATTTCGATTGCCTCCTTCACCTTCCTTTTCCATATATTGCCCTCAGCTGTGAACACTTTTGTTTGATTGGGGACGATGGAGTTTCCCGTAGCTATACCAGTCTCATGGTATGACAATTTTTATAGGTAACGTGAGCAACATTTGTCGCTGATGAAGGCAGTGTGATTTTTCATAAAATTTCAAACTCTTAAGATGTTGTGATTTGAGTATGGAAAATTACTAATGATCAGAAATTATCCAGAGCAAGAAAGCACCCTTTTCAGTTTGGTAATGTTTTGTGGTGAACACGGAAATTCTGAGCTCAAATAATTAAAGGGAATAACTGCTGTAATTAATACATGTATAGTGGAATGCTGGAAATCAAATTTATTTAAGGTCACCATAGCGGAAGATAGATTCATATATTGGGCCCCGGAAATTTTCTTAACTTAAGGCTATTGTTTGACTTTTTGAGCTATTATTGTGTAATAATTAAGGATATGAATATATTTGTAAATTTGGTTTTCTGGCTTGTGGTGTTCTCGAAATTGATGTGAGGTATGCACACCTCATGTAGTCACTGCACAGTATATAGCCAGTGCAATACTAATAGTCAGCTAGGAAGCAGGGCTAGCCACTTATAGCAGTATACCTGTTGGTTCAAGACAAGTATAATATCTATAAAAAAAAAACTACCTGGATGACAACTATTTTGAATAGCATCAAGCTTTTAAGTACACAATATTTTTCAAAATCATTATTCAGGGAAATGGCTTTGTGTTTGCCCTGTGAGCATCACATCAAACTTCTTTTGCTGCTGATATTGTTTATTTCTTCCAGTGCCAATAGCTCTTGAAAAATCGTTAACGGGATGCAGATCTTCCTTCGGAAACTTACTTCTTGAAACGTATTGGCTAATACTCCTCGATAAGTCTACCAATGCTACTCCTCGATAAGTCTACCAATGCTAATCCTCGATAAGTCTATCAATGCTACTCCTCGATAAATCTACCAATGCTCTTCAAGAAATAAGAGCACAAGGAGAGTATTTTTTATAAGAAGTAACTCTGTTCAGATACTTTGACTGTTTTAAAGTGTTGACTCAACTGACCCGAAGGGCGAAGAGAATTAGATTATACCTTACAAAAATTAAGCTAACAAGGGAAGATATGAAAATCGTCAATGTGTAAAAGGTTTAGTTGCATGCTATTGTTCTTCTATAATTCTTCCAGTCCTCTTACCTCTGGAAGATGCTAACGGGACACATACAATCCTTAGGAAAATTAATTCTTGTAACGTGTTAACTAATTCTCTTCGCTACATTTTCCAATGTTCTTCTAGAATCAAGAACAGTAGAAGAGCGTTCGCAGAAGAACCAATATTAGTATGATACCTGAAGAGTTTTGACGTATGTCAACTAACCCGAAAAGCGAAAGAATTGGAAGAGTTGTTTTTTAAGAGTTGCCAAAGGGCATTTGCCAAATGCTACTGCTCTCCTATATTTCTTCCATTGCCCTTAGTTGTTGAATATGTTAAGGAGGCACATATTTTCCTTAGGAATTTAAATTCGTGATCTTCACAAAGTCTATCAACACTCTTCAAAAATAAGGAGCATTAGGGGAATTTTGGAATAAAATTAGGATAAGACTTATTTTTTGTCATATACCTCCGGTTCGAAACAGTTCATCTTGGATCAAACCAGTTCGAACAGATTTAATACAAGCCAATTTTATGGCTTAAGACTCGATTGGACAGGTTTTTAATGGTTTTAACCGCTTCATTCGTTTCAAGCCAGTTCAAACTTTTTTTTCTGGTTCAAAACCAGTTGAAACCGATTTATGACATGCCGATTTTATGGCTTAAGACTCGATTGAGCAGGTTTTGACTGGTTTTAACCGGTTCAAACCGGTTTAATATGGTCCAAACATGTTCCATCTGGTTCAGAAAAGTTAATCCTTGTTCAAAGTCAGTTCAAAGCTTTTTTTTTGAAGCCGATTTTATGGATTAAGACTAGATTGGAAATGTTTTAACCGGTTGAAACCGGTTTAATCCGATTCAAAGCAGTTCCATCCGTTTCAGACCAGTTCAAACCTGTTTATTGTGGATCAAGCGAGTTGAAGCCGTTTTATAACAATCGATTTTATAGCTTAAAACTTCATGACAGTTCAAACTGGCGGATCCTGGTTCAAAAGCAGTTAAAACTGATTTATTACAAGACGATATTTTGGCTTAGGAATCTATTAAATAGGCTTCAATCGGTTGAAACCAGGTTCCATCTGGTTTGAACCGGTTCCATTTGGTTCAAGCCAAATCAAATCGGTTTAATTTGATTCTAACCAGTTCAAACTGGTTTATAAAAAGCCGATTACATGGTTTAAGGTTCGATTGGACAGGTGTTACCTTCACCCGGTTCAGACAGATTAAACCATCTCAAAGCTGTTCCATCCGTTCCAAACCAGTTAAAACCTGATTACCCTGGGTCAAAGTCAGTTCAAACCGGTTTATTAGTTACCGATTTCATGGCTATGAGACTCGATGGGACAGGTTTTAACTTGTCTTAACTAGTTAAATCCGTAACGAACCAGTTCCATCCATTCCTAACCAGTTCAAACCTGTTAATTCTGGTTCAAAACCAGTTAATTTCTAGCCAATTTTATGGCTGAAGAATCGATTGGACAGGTTCTAACCGGTTTTCGTCAGGTCAAGCTGGTTCAATCAGGTTTAAACCGGTTTCATCTGTTTTAAACAAGTTCAAACCGGTTTATGACGAGCCGTATTTATGGCTTAAGTCTCGATTAGACAGGTTTTAACCGATTTCAAGCTGTTCCAACCAGATCAAAATGATTCCTTCCGTTTCAAATCAGACGAAACCTGGTTATCTTGGTTCAAAGGTAGTTCGACCCTGTTTATTGCAAGCCGATTTTACGGCTTAATACTCGATTAGACAATTTTTCAACCGGATGAAACTGTTTCAGTCAGTTTCAAACTGGTTCCATCCGTTCCAAACTAGTTCAAACAGGATTTTATGCTGATGACTCGATTGAACAGATTTAAACGGGTTTTAATCGGTTCTAATCGATTGAATCCGATAAAAGCTGGATACATCAGGTTAACACGAGCTGAAACATAATATCCTGGTTCAAAAGCAGTTAAAACCGGTTTATTACAAGCAATGGAGAGGTTTGTAACAGTTGTTTAATTCCGTTCTATCCGCTGACACCGGTTCAAGCTAGTTCAGATTGGTGTATCCTGTATCAAACCCATTCAAACTGGTTTATTATAAGCCAATTTCAAGACGTAACGTAAAGCTCTAGTGGACAGGTTTTAATCGATTTTAACCGGTTCATTCCATAACAAACCGGTTCCATCCGCTTTAAACCAGTTTAAACCGGTTTATTGTTCAATATTATGGCTTAAGATTAAGATTATGATTAAGAATATTATGGTTTTAACCTGTTCAGACCGGCTAAGTCTGGCTCAAAATTAGTTCCACCGGTTTGAAACAAAAGGAATCAGTTTGAACGGGTTAAAACATGTGAAATTGAGTCTTAAGCCATACGATCGACTTCCAATAATCTAGTTTGAACTGGTTTGATCCAGGATGAACTGGTTTAAAGAAAGTAGAATTCAACCATGTTTGGACCAATTGAAATCGGCTGAAACCTGTCCATTTGAGTCTTAAGCCATAAAATCAGATTGTAAGAAACCGGTTTCAACTGGTTTGATCCAGATTAAACCGGCGTGAACTGGTTTGAACAGAATGGAACCGGTTTGAACAGGTTGGAACTTGTCCAATCGAGTAATAAGCCACAAAATGAGCTTCTAATAACTCTCTTTGAAATGGCTTTGAACCAGGATAAACACTATGGAATTCATTTCAAACGGAAAGAATTGGTTTTAACTGATTTCAACATATAGGAAATAGTTAAAACCTGTACAAACCTGTTCAATTGAGCCTTAAGCCACGAAATCGTCTTGAAATGAACCGTTTTAAACTCGTTTGCTGCAGGATGAGATGATCCATTGAACCGATTTGAACCGGATTGAATTGGCGTAAACCGGAGAAAACCTGCCCATTCGAGTTTTTGAGCGTAAAATCAGCTTGTAATAAGCCGGTTTGAGCTGGTTTGAGATAGGATATGCCGGTTTTAGGCAGGTTGAACCGGCTGGGACCGGTTATAACCTATATTGAACCGGTCTTTAACCGACCGAAACCTGTCCAATCAATAATTAAGTAATAAAATCGACTTTTAATGAACCGGTTTGATCCAGGGTTGTCCAGATTGAACAAGGATGAACCGGTTATAACTGGTTTGAAACGTATTCAAGCAGATTCAATCCGATAACATCTGAAATACAGATTTGCTAGCATAAAACATTTATACATTCTGTGTGATCATCACATGACTGAATAAAAAGGTAGGACTTCAGTTTTAAAACCATTTACAAATAATAAAAACTATTTGAACGGTCCTAGATCTTCTTTTAGTTTAATAAAACGATTAAACATGCTTGTGCTATAATATTGTTGAATTGTCGAAATGATAATATCTGAAGAAAAAAAAGAGAAATATAACGAACTACATCATACTCTTTGGCAAATTCACGTAATGAATCCCACTGGAAAAATCTACAGATAGTTTGGCTCGAAATGGATTGTTGAGAGTATTATGGGTACATGTACTTAACTGACTATTTTGAAAGGGAAGCAGGCGCTTATAGCAATAAAAGAGTACGTTTCTGCCCGGATAAAGTGTTAAAAGCATTTTATCAGTATCTTTCTACTATATGTCCTTGATGTAATAACGTGCAATCGAGAGGCCACACAATGTTGTTGTTGTTGTTGTTGTTGTGGGTTTAACTCCTGCTTCCAGCACGTGAAAGATTATAGATGGCTGTCCGTATTTCTGATGGAGGAAAATCAGGAAAAGAAGAAACACCACAGGCATGTTTTCTTACCTATTCCTGTCATATAACCACGTTTCCAGAGCCAATACTCGAATCCTTGCAGGGAGAGGTGAGATGTCCATGAACATGATTGGCAAGAGAGAGAGAGAGAGAGAGAGAGAGAGAGAGAGAGAGAGAGAGAGAGAGAGAGAGAGAGAGAGAGAGAGAGAGATAACTTGGAGGATTGAGGAGAGCACCAAACTTTAGAAAGCGGATATTCTGCTAGAACTACCGATGTACGGTAAACAGTACTTTCTTCTTGTTTATTTTTTTTTTGGGGGGGGGTAGTTCTTTTTTTGTTGAAGATTGTAGCCGACTTTGGTGATGAAGTGTGCAAGTGCTCTTAAATTGCCTAAGAAAAGCCACATTTGGATGACCAAACACGTGCCTATTTGGATGACCAAACGCGTGCCGATTTGGAAGACCAAATACATGCATATTCGTTTATACAGCAGCAGTAAAATACTTGTAGAACAAAGTATGGGTCAAATATGACATCTTGTCAACATAAACGATTAGAAAACAATACATTTATTAAATTTGGGACCTACGGCTTTTGTAGATTTACACGTTTATGTTTTAACTCAACGTTAAATTAAGCTGATCTGTTTGATTTTTAGCATTTTTTATCGAGTAGAACTTGTCTTTTAAAAAATTTGACTTGTCAAACGTTGTTTAGAAAGATGTGGAAGATTTCAAGGTGATTAGTTGATAATTGTTAATAATATAACTTGCGGTATTTCTATGACAGGTTTGGTTGAAAATAAAAGGTATTCACGAGATTTCGTGAAAACTTCACTTGATGTAATGAATATTTAGCACCCGCAGTCAATATTTATCTTCTCCAAAGAGATTTGATAGCCGTAGAACAAAAACGATGCATAATTTGTGCTAAACAACGCCGCAGGGATACGGCTATTGTAGCTTGATCCGGGTCGAGAATTTCTCAGGAGAGTATCCATATTGAATGAACAAAAGCGATTAAAGATTCGTTGCAGACATGTAAGATCTATTTAGGCGCATACTCACGGAATTATTATTGGAACATGAATACAAGCAGGAAATGTTGCGAAGTGCACGAATAAGTGAATGGATAGCACGACTATCTGTCATCGTAACAGCGTTGAACAGTGAGATTATGCGAGGGTAGCAAAGAATCCCTACTGAGGTAGTCGAAAATATCACTAACACCAGTTCGCGTCGCCGTTGACATGACATGGCTGGATTCTTAAAATATATATTAGGTCACTACTTCGTCGTGAGAAATGCTATGCACATGGAGAACTAGAAGGTACAAGAAGAAGGGCTGTTGATCCAAATTGGAGTTTGACCACGCATACAATTTCGGATTTGACTCTTCGCAGCAATGTACCGCAGATTTATAACTTTTAAGAACCAGAAACCCCATGTGGTCTTAGCATACTCGCATGGGTTTGTCCGTGAGGAAATGCAAATTTTGCTAGCGGATACACAGTTATCACCAACAATAAGATCTAAGGTAAATAATAATATTTTGACGTTACATTTATGTCGCTGATTATTTTGTCGTTGTGCCTGTACAATTTTTTAATCGACGTTAAGATAAAAGTACACCTTGCGGCGTGACCGTTATGCCTACGATCACTGCGTTGTGCCTGTACAATTCTTTTATCGACGGTAAGATAAAAGTACACCTTGCGGCGTGACCGTTATGTCTACGATCATTACGTTGTGCCTGTACAATTCTTTAATCGACGATAAGATAAAAGTACCCTTGCGGCGTGACCGTTATGCCTACGATCATTGCGTTGATTTTGTACAATTTTTTAATCGACGGTAAGATAAAAGTACCCTTGCGGCGTGACCGTTATGCCTACGTTCGTTGCGTTGTGCCTGTACAATTTTTTAATCGACGATAAGGTAAAAGCACACCTTGCAACGTGACCGTTATGCCTACGATCATTGCGTTGTGCCTTTACAATTTTTTAATCGACGGTAATAGATAAAAGTACACCTTGCGGCATGACCGTTATGCCTACGATCATTGCGTTGATTTTGTACAATTTTTTAATCGACTGTAAGATAAAAGTACCCTTGCGGCGTGACCGTTATGTCTACGATCATTATGTTGTGCTTGTACAATTCTTTAATCGACGGTAAGATAAAAGTACCCTTGCGGCGTGACCGTTATGCCTACGATCATTGCGTTGATTTTGTACAATTTTTTAATCGACGGTAAGATAAAAGTACCCTTGCGGCGTGACCATTATGTCTACGTTCATTGCGTTGTGCCTGTACAATTTTTTAATCGACGATAAGGTAAAAGCACACCTTGCGACGTGACCGTTATGCCTACGATCATTGCGTTGTGCCTTTACAATTTTTTAATCGACGGTAATATATAAAAGTACACCTTGCGACGTGACAGTTATGCCTACAATCATTGCGTTGTGCCTTTACAATTTTTTAATCGACGGTAAGATAAAAGTACCCTTGCGGCGTGACCATTATGTCTACGTTCATTGCGTTGTGCCTGTACAATTTTTTAATCGACGATAAGGTAAAAGCACACCTTGCCGAGTGACCGTTATGCCTACGATCACTGCGTTCAAATGACACTTATTACTTTGCAATAAATTTACGTGCTGGTTGATGATAACAAAGCCTTGGGTGAATTGGTGGTGTATTTTGTAAATCACTCTCAATAACTGAGTGATGCTTTCGTTTCCTGACGTGGTAAAATATGCAATATTTTACCATGCGGTACGAGTGAGGAATGAGGTGTACCAGCGTGTCCAATAAGCCAGTCAGAAGACAATTTGAGTATGTAGACTCTCCAACTGATATTTTCATGTGGATATTTTGACAACGAGTATCTGGCAGACCGCATTCAAGAGAAAATAAATCTATTAAAATAAAGAAAATACAAAACTTTTGCGCAAACACGCTTGTTTTCACAGATATCTTTTGCAAGTAAGTTTGTGTGTGCCAGCTTATATCATCAATACCTATGGGAAGCGAAAGCAAAAACAGCTCTGACATATAAATGTGACGAAAGAGTGTGTTGTTAGAAGTTGCTAGGCTTATTCTACAACCACACAGTGAAGATTTAAACGGTGGATTGCAATCGGACTGTAAAGACTTTGGTGTAACTAAACTTTCTGGTTCAGAACTTTTGAATAATCCGGACTAAATACTTTAACACACAAGAAAATAATAGGCTCCATGAACAATTACTTGAAAATGATTCCATTTTTTTTTAACAAATACAATCTACAATAACCTTGAAAATGAAGATTCCAAATCTTTCAATCACCATCCGTAAAGAATAAACCTTCTTAAACAGGAATATTCCAATCTTAGGAAATTCCTTATTTGCTGGAAAATTACTTTACAGAACCTACTAAAAGTAATTATAGATTAATTCTAATGCAACCCATTGAATTTCCAACTTTGTTAGGACCATACTACCAAATCTGAAGAAAATTTCGAGGAGAGAGAGAGAGAGAGAGAGAGAGAGAGAGAGAGAGAGAGAGAGAGAGAGAGAGAGAGAGAGAGAGAGAGAGAGAGAGAGAGAGAGAGAACTAAATGATCAGACCGAGAAGTTTTCTTTATTGTAATTCTTTCGTACCATAATTAGTTTTCACTTTCCCGTAGGTAAATTGACCAGCATTACTACCATTATTCTGCTTAATGAATCGTACAATGCTGGAAGAGGTTGAAACTTGGGCCTTAGGTATCTTATCATTGGGTTTTCCTACTATTTGACAAGTATGACAAGATATATAGTATTTACACGCGTCATTCTTAATTTTTGGCAAATAGAGGTGTTGATTCAAGATCACGTGATAACGTTTTATTTTTCTCTACGTGAATGTGTGGCATGGGCTAAACAAAGAATTTCCTGTCGATACGATATTAGAACAATAATCTGATATATCATTGATTATTCGTCACCAGCAGGTACTTGAAACCGTCTAAATTTTCTCAATCCATGTCACTGTTGACAAATAAAAAACAGACAATTCTCTGGCTTCAGTTTCGCTAATAGATGTCTGAAATAGAAAGATCTCAGGATCGTTAGACGACAAGTGGTTGTTGTTTGTCACCTTAATTAGAATAACGAGTATGAGTAGTAAACTATGATCACGTGTTCAATAAATGATGATTGATCAATACGAGGGAAAACGTGACCTCATCAACAGCATTTCAATATTACAGCAACTTTTTCAAAGTGAGAACAATGTGCATCTCATTCATTTTCTTCTTTTTTATAACATGAAAACGGGAACTTGTTGGAAAACTTGGGACATGCATTTCACTTGTCATCGCTAATTATTATATCTAAAAAAAATTTCCTTCCTTTTCTCTTTTATCTGATTCTGCAATTTTTCTCTCTCTTTTTTCTTTCCCCTATCTGCTTTTATTTCTCTCATTCATCTTTACCGGTTTGCAGTTATTTTTTTCCTGAAGTTCAATCTTTCTTCACCTATTTTCATTCTTGTAGTTTAATTTAATTCCATCAATTGTAAATTAGAGCAATATGGAGACTAACTATTATTGAGGGATTATTATGACCTTATTCAAAGAAGTTATGGATTATGCCATTTTAACACATGAGAACTGTTTGCAGACCAGTACATTCTAGAACCTGAATTTCGATGGTAAGCATTCAGTTCTTTTAGTTTTTCGTAGAAAAAATTTAGGTTTATTTTGAATTAATTCATAATATACATACATTATAAAGTGTAATTTCATACTTAAATTATTTGTTACGATTTCCAAGACTTGTTGATTTCACTTCTTTCTATTACTTACGTCCTATCCAGAGAGTCGTATCAAGACATACATACATACATACGTACATACGTACATATATACATACATACATACATACATACATACATACATACATACATACATACATACATACATACATACATACATACATACATACATACATACATACATACATATATACATGCATGCATGCATGCATGCATGCATGCATGCATGCATGCATGAATGCATACATACATACATACATACATACATACTCACACTCACACATACACACACAAATATATATATATATATATATATATATATATATATATATATATATATATATATATATATATATATATATATATATATAATAAACAACACCAACACGTAGAATGAGTAATTATATTGTAATTATATGAAAATTATATTATATTGTAATATAATCAAATTATTGTTCTAATATCGTATCGACAGGAAATTCTTAGTTTAGTCCATGCAACGGATTCCATTAGGGACCAATAACATATAATGCATTGCCTATTATATGTATATATATATATATATATATATATATATATATATATATATATATATATATATATATATATATATATATATATAGAGAGAGAGAGAGAGAGAGAGAGAGAGAGAGAGAGAGAGAGAGAGAATATTAATTTTTTGTATAGATGAAACAAAAGCTTTACTTAAGAATGCATCGATATGATTTCACTTTTTGCAAATTGCATCTTGTTTGTTTCAATACTGATAAAGTTTGGATACATAATGAATACGTGGAGATATGTGTCTCTTATTAGATTACAACATATATGCAAGTTTTATGATCCTAATGTTAACGGTGTGTAACAATATGACAAAATCAACCAAAAGCAGATGTTGGTCCACGAAGGCTCAGGGAAACTGTGCATACCTCTAGCTGCCTAAAGTCAATGTTATCATAATGTTTACCCACCATAATAACAATTTTCTCTTAGCATTTTCAAGCTATACAACTTGATTTTACCTATGTATAGGCAAGTTGTTTAAGATTTCAGTTGTACAGCACTGACATTTCTGCCAGTGTGTTGCATTGGGACACAATGCCCTCGATTGTACTGTTATTTCTAAGTTGGGTTAAGTAGAGGGTCATTGTCTCTCATTTGGAGTTCTCCATTTGTTTACTTATAGAGAAAAAGCTTTGCATAAAGATCTTCTGTATTCTTAATTTAATCATGACATACCATTTTCTAGTTTTGTTAAAATAATGGGTGACTACGTGTCAAGCGAAAAGCCAACAAGCGCCCAAGATATTCTGCTTCGCAATTGATATCGTACATGTTGATTTGTATCATTTACTACCACTTTAATAGCAGAATGGCATGAAATATTCCCACCCTGACGGTTCGATAAAACGTTGTTATTTTTATTTGTTACCTTCGTAAGGTTATAATACTGCTTAGTGGAGTATAGTCAAATAGCTCTATCCAACAGAGTTGAACAATAGTCAATATATTATCCGGCTGGAAAGAAGTTTGTTTCGTTTTGCCTTTTTGACATCCTATTATTAAACTATGGGGTCTTAAAACTGATTTGTGTATTTCATTTTGGAGTTTGTTTTCGAAGACCAATTGTAAAACTAGCATAAAAAAGAAAATCGGCATTTATATACATCACCAGACCCTCCGTTGGTTAATTTTCTATAATCACTTAGGATAAGTAGGTATGGTTCTAGTAGCTGGAACGATCACAAGAATTGCTAATGTTGACGTCAGAGTCCCAATGAAGAATATCCAAAACAATATTCGGTCTACAACCTGAGCTACAAGTCTCCATTCTTGAATAATTTCATAATCTCTGTCTTCTTTTTCGTGCTTCTCTAGAATTTTCTTCAGAGACTGCAATATTTCCTCGTTAGTTCTACGTAGGGAGGATGACCTTTTCTTGAGACGCTTATGTGTTTCGGTCTGATGAGGCGACAACAATTCTGGTTTGCTTTGCACGTTTTGTACAAGCTTGCCTGCATTTTCATTTACAGTACTATCTTTTGTTCCATTTTCCATTTGCAACTCATTTTGGAGGGCGTGCTGAATATTGTCTAGGGTTATTTTTAGAGATATATTTTTTATGAATTTTTCCTCGTCACTGTAGTAGCGCGGGTAATCTCGTTCTGACCTCAGGCACAGAAGAGTTGACAGTTTGTTTATGAAGACATCCCTGATCCAGCGAGGAACTTGCTGTTTACTGGGGCCACGGTGGTGAAGATTCAGAACAAACACTGTCATTATCACGGATATGGATGTCAAAGCCATCACTATTGTCAGGTAAATGCCTGAAATGAATAAAGAATACTTCAAGCGGCACTTGTCTAGTTTTATAAAAATGTAAACAGTTCATCCACTAGAAAAATGAAGATTGTGATTTTGTTTGTGGCATACCTGAATCTGCGGTTTTAGGTGAGAATATGCAATATTCAAAGTATATTATTGGGGTAATTTACATTAGACGTGGCATTTAAAGGCAGGTAGTGCTTGTGCAGCTTCCCATTACATACATAAGGAGAACATATATATTAATCATCAATACTAATTTGCTCTCTTATCGACCTAAGTAAAAGTCGAAACCATATATCGCAAGCAAAATCAATTTTGGTATATGGCGTTCCTGTATAAATGTTTTTCTTATGACATTTTAGATATATTTTGAAAACGATTATCCAAATGAGTTGTATGAATCAGAATATGAATATTTTAATGATTATTTTACCCAAATATATCTTTAAAAGTTTTTGAACATACTTGGAAAGTTTACCATATTGTTTCCGTTTTTAAAAACATTTTAGAATTCAGTCATATTATTGTAATTGTTCATTTCATATTGTTGTTTAATACATGAAACAGTATGAAAACAGTTTTCTTCTCTGATTGTATAACCTAAAGTAGTTGTAATGGACATGCCTTAATGTTCATGTCAGTCATGTATAGCATGAGAATGATATTGACAGATGTTCCTGACAGATATGTCAATATGACATTAACTATGACATTTGCTTTTGACAATCGTCATGTTCGTATTATACATTCTGTGTATCACGATTACAGCCAATGATATTATTTGGATATTTACTGCTTTTATTTATATTCGAACATTAATGACAAAAATATTCCCAAAAAAGTAAGGTGTCGACATCAATAGAGTAATTGTTTAGCAGAAGAAAATAAATGTGCTTCTTCTTTTGAAGGCGAATACCACATTTATGCCATATGTTAAGTGTTTGATGACACTGGAAATGAAAATAACAACTGAAGACATTTAACTCACTTATCAGAGGGACGAATTCTGAAGTTTCTGGCAGGTTTTCTGCCACTGCCAGCATGAAGACGGAAAATGCCAGAAGAACTGTTATCCCAAGAGCTATTTTCTCCCCTGAATCAGGCGGAAGACAGAACACTAGTAGCGTTAGCGCTGACATCATGATGCAGGGAAATATGACATTGTACATGTAATAGAGGATCCGTCTTCTAATGTGAACAAAAAATGTCACATCTGGGAATGGCTCCGGACAGCATGCATAGTAAACCACATTCCGGACGATTTTGATTCCCAACAGCTCCCATTCTCCGTTGTTCACATAGTTACTGAAGTCCACCTCAGAGGTCCTATTAGTGATGTCAACCTGAAATCCATCGTAAGTCCAAGAACCAAATTTTAGCTTGCAGACCTGCTCATCAAAAGGAAAATAGGTTACATCAACCTTGCAGGAGCTTTGTAGCTTGGTGGGAACCGGCCAGAATATGTTTCCTGAGTGATGTACCATGGCGTTAGCAGGCATCAAACCATCTGTGTACTCTGCAGCACTATATGAGAAAAATGGATGTAGGATTTTCACCTCTTACATTGTAATTGATGAATATTATCCTAAATAATTTATAAGGCTAGTTTAACATAATCTCCTCAGTGCACCTTCTTTACCATGATTTGATCAAGACATCCTTCGTATCTCTCAATATATATGCATAAAGGTTAGAAGAATATACTAGCGTTTACATTTGTTTATGGAGTTCTCTTTAAATACATGAATGAATAGATGATGGATTAACAGTATAGGAAGAAGCGAGGGACGGCTGCATTAATTTATGGGAACATGCGGGTAATATTTACGGTAGTTTATATGTAAATGGTGCTACTTAAGAACGTAGAGCTGAAAGAAGGGACAAATTGATAACTGGAGGAATTGTTTACACACAAAATGATGCAATTGCGTATTTCATGTTCAAGTGCTCACTTACTTGTTGTATAGAACAATGTCCGGGAGCCATATCTTATCGCACGGGATCCTCAGCATGCTGATATTTGAGAACTTTTGTGGATCCCACCTTAGGAATTCATCCTCCCACTCCTGAAAAGGAAAAACGGACGACAACCGTGACCGTCTCATCAGTAGAAATATTTATCTAACATAGTGACCAAAATCTTACCAAATATAAAACGTTCTGATTTCATCATTAATTGTAATACCATTAAAGACACAATGATGCAAGGTGCAGAACTGTAATGTCAAGGAACACTAGTGCAAAGTCTTTAATTGTTTGCATGATAATGAAGCTAATATAATGTATCAACTTATAATCCAACATGATGCACAAAAGCTCGGGTCAATTAATTGCTAAATATTGGACATCAAATGTACAAAAAGTAGGGAATGCTTTTATTGAAAAGTGATATTCACGAACTGCTATGGCAACCGCCTTGTCCATCTAAATGTTCACGTCATCTACGCATAATGTACGGTTAAGTTTCGAATGATTGTAATTTAAATGTCTACCAAAGCTAAAATGCAAACTTTTTGAGAAAGCGTAAACATATAAAGATCTCCCACTTTCTCCGCTTTCCAGAAACAACATTTAAGAGCTACCATAACAGGAATGGTACTTATCAATGGTTCGTCTTGTGAATGCAACTATTCGCTGGAGATCATTGACGGATGATTTGAATCTGTCATCAATTTTACAAAAGTTTGTTTTCATTCGCTTTGTAAAATTCAAAAACTATATATGATCGGCTAATCACACATGCATGATTCTAATTTGTGTGTGTCTGTGTATTACTGTGGGTGTTGGTATAGGTACACGACAGTATGCCAGGGCATAATTAATGTCATTGCATTTAATGCAGCTAAGTCTTTATAAGTTCTTATCAGAAATAAACTCGTTCCTTCTTCTTGTCTCTCTCTCTTACCGGGTAGTAATGGGTAGTATGAGGACAAGCACAGTGCTCGCATAAAACCTCAATAATATATGAATCGGAACGTTTAGAACAATTACTGTATTTGTCTTTAGAAAATGTATATTACATTCATTAAGCTGTCAGTGACTGAAAGAAAGCCTTCACTATTTACAGTAAAATAGCATTCCATTCAAAAACAGACTATAAGGAAAGACAGTATTTGTAAATGTATTGACCTTCTGGTGTGATATTATTTATCTTTATAAAGAACGTTTTCGTGATAGTTCCATATACGTAAAAATTCAGGTAATATTTGTTCTTATTTCCCTATGTTGTCGTATGTAGAGTATACTTATTTTTATTTAACAGACAACTTCTGTATGGACAAAACTGTATGATCGGTTTTAGGACTCTCGCATAGATATTACATAACTTATGTTAAACTGTTCATAGAGATTTGTAGACCTGAATGTAGAAATATCAAGTAAATTGCTTGTCTTTCATGTTTAATGGCTGACAGGTTGCCATTTTGATGTTAGAGTACTTTCAACTATGATCAAAGTATTGATGTATTATCATATCCTCCCTTGTGCTTGCTACAATTGAAATTGAAGTTGTAAATATTCACTTTCTTTACACCGCACACAATATATGTTTCAGACATAAATTATAATACAAAATTATGTAATACATTTATTTAGACCCAAAACACCTGGATCAGTTCCTTTGAAATTTACAGAGAAAAAGAGGACACCGTTGGTAACTGACTATTAGCTATTAAGTCAGGTGGTAATAATTATAAATATCCTGTTACGGTTTCCTTTTATTTTTTGTCACAACTGTCGTCCATATGAAGACAACAATGTAATAACTTCAATGCTGACAACAATGTCCGGGAGCCATATCTTATCGCACGGGATCCTCAGCAGCTGAGTCTACCTTTTTCTTTAGTTTAAAATTGGAACAAATTATAATGAAGAAATATAATGCAATGAAGTTTGGTTTCATGGGAGTGGGGTGGGAGATCTCAAAAATGCAAACTGGTGGATGGAAAATATAGATATTGTTTCGCCGTAATTTTTGTCAAATAATCACCTGTAACCAACGATTGCCAAAACAATCATCCTGTCTTTGCTTTACCTAATTTATATATCCCCTGCATGAGTCAATATTGGTAAATAAAAATTTCAATGACCAATGTTGGCTTTGTATTTTAGAATTATCTTTGCATGTTATTAACGCTTTCTCTCCGCACTTTCCTAATTATAGTAATGCCTCACATGCAATCTATTTTAACAATTATCAATTATATTCACAAACTGAAACCCATAATAAGAGGTTGAAATTTGGTATCCTGCCTGGCCAGTATATATATATATATATATATATATATATATATATATATATATATATATATATATATATATATATATATATATATATATATATATATATATATATATGAAATGGTCAGTCAGTATGGAGGATAACATCCAAATAATGTTGTCCGTTCATATTCTGTACAACAGAATAGTTAAAACACAGACTCAGCTCTAAAAAAGGCCGGCTTTCTGAATCCATTTAAGAACTCATCGAAAGACGAAAGAGCTATTAAAAAAGGAAGAAGGTAGTGACAAGCGCTCATTAAGTGGTAACAAATTAAGTTCATTCTGGAATTGGAGCAGCTTTGGTTGAGTTATATCCCTCTTGTTTTTACCAAATAGTATAGCTACAGATGAAAGTGATTATAGGCAGTAATTGCACTTTCTTGGTTTTCACGATTGGGAAATGTCAAGATATTTTTTTCAATCTTCAACAATCTGCATAGTAGCACCAATCCAATATCCACACTATGTTCCTACACTCCTGGTTATTGTGATTTAATTGTTGATTCCCAAACAATTATTGAATTTGTTTTTTAAGAATTAAATATTGGCTTTCACAGTTTTGTCTTCCCTAGGCACTGTATGTTCTTATCGTGTTAATTATTTAATTGCTGATTTTTTTCATCCGAATACTACATATCCAATGGCAAGAATTATACATGTTTGTTCTTTTTGCTCATTGGAAAACTACAATAAATTAAAAAGAACGGAAGCAAGAAAAGAACCTTTATAATTAGCTTGATCTCTGTTATCTTTATAAACTGTAATAAAATTTGGTCGCTTTTTCGTTATACCGGAAAACTAAATAAAAAACGTAGCTTTTTTGAATAGCAATTATGTCTCCAATAATGCTTATATAATTGGGAAACTATTTATGTTTACATGATTGTAGTCTATGCAGATCTTACCTTGTAATTATCTGCTTTCTTTTCATGGTTGCCAGAAAAAAATGTGACTTTGTTATATTATGAACCATTTCAGGTTTCATTCAACACTGACACAAGCTATAAACATTTCTAGCGAGATTTTACAACCACTAAATAATCCTTATCCACGGATTTTGTTAATATTTTATCCATGCTGTATGAAATTTCGGGGTTTTTCTATTTTATCCATATTCAGTGAAGTGACTAGGTTAGTTTTAAAATGTCATCATTATTAGAATTTGCATAATTTGTATGACCCAATAGTATAAATGTTAATAGTTATCCATGAATAAATTGTTAAAACCTTTAGTTTTTGTTTTATCATTGTGTGCAGACGACTCTTCCATAGAGCAGAACACAAAATTGAATCCTGTTTTGATTCGACTTTTTAGATGAATATGAAAATTACTTATTTATTTTAATGTGCATATCAAAAGTTCACTCTGGCAAAGTCTACATATTATAGTGTATGTACAAGTATTTTAAAAATAATTTTAAAATCTCCTCACTAAGCGCAATAAACTAAATTTATTTAGTACAAACATAGTCATTTTGATAATAACCATAAATTAACAGATCAAGATAACTTATGTTACGAGTCTATGCTCTTAAAATCAGCAACATCAAATGGTGAAAACAACAAGCTTTGCATATTTTAACAAATAATTTATTTACTTAGAATATAAAGTGAAAAATGAGAATTTGTTATGGAATTGCGCATGAGATCCAAAAATAATCCAATAATTAAAAGCACAAGTCTTAGTGACAAAAAGTCCTGAATCAAACTCAGTTCAAGTCCCGAAGAGATCCAAAATTGAAGGCGATGACGTATCTGTTATAGCTTACGATGTACTTACGTGTCAACAGTCTCTTGTTGAATCGCTGAAAAACTATTCCAGTTTTAAATTCAGTATAAATTCAAATGAATGTCTTTAAAATTCAACCGAAACTGATTACAACATAATACATCTTAAAGTGCTATATGTCAAAGCACGACTGGTAAAATCCTCATAGTCACAAGATAATATAGTTGTCTGCTTGACCTCAGGTAATAATTAGTATTTTATAAAAACAACCATTACCTAACGGAAAATAACCTTCTAGAATGATTCAATGAGCCTTGTTTATTTACAACACAATAGCTTATAAAATTCACTTAGGAATCGCCAAGACCCTGACCTTGATTCTGACTAACACCTTCTTGCTTAACTGAATAATAATTGTGTTAATAAGCTTATACACATAGAGAATAGTGAAGCTATTATTGGTTCTTTACATAAATGAAATAAAAAGAATAAAATAGTCAATCAGGCCAAGTAGCTGGACTATGTGTAGTACAGAAAACAACGTTACGTTACAAAAACATGTGAAGAAATAAAATAAATTATATCTAACATACAGTCAATGAAATTAAATATACATATCATTTAGATGAAAATAGAAATGTATTATTGTGAGAT
This sequence comes from Potamilus streckersoni, assembly GCA_016746295.1. Lineage (NCBI taxonomy): Eukaryota > Metazoa > Mollusca > Bivalvia > Unionida > Unionidae > Potamilus > Potamilus streckersoni. Next base: position 54,566 of record JAEAOA010001396.1, read on the forward strand.
TACATAGTTCTACAGGTCAATGTCTACATTTTATATGTACAAATTGAAGAATTTGAATAATGTTATCGCCATGTCTGACAAGTTAAAGATCAATTTTCAAGACACTGAGTTTTAGAAGCATACATTACATTTATCTATAACATCACTGCCAATCATTGTATTTTCTCTGTGCCATAATGGTTTCAATTTGTTTGTAAATTTGCTTCCCTTTGCGTAAGTGTTCTGTTTTGCCGTGGTTGTTGTTAGCATATAATGTATGACAGTGAGAAGCTTATAAAAGGGAGAAATTTCCTGCGTAACCAACAATAAAGGATAGTCGAAGTGACATTCAGGACATTGCATCAGTGGCAGGGAAGAAAGATAGTAGAGAAAGGGTGAGATAATAATGGCGATATACATCCAGTGTTTGCATGATACATAGGAACATATACCTGATCAAGCCAAACGTTCGTTACCAGCACTTGATTCTTTTCGTCCTGAAAAAGAAAAGAACATGTTATACAAACGTTTGTTGTCTGTTACATTTCGTTCAGAATTCCTTCTCGAATCATTGGGAATATTCTTGCTTTTCAATGACTTAAACTGCCCTGTAAATTATATTATTTATTTCATTTTGCTAAAGTGTATGTTCTACACAATATTTACCTCATTTGAAAATTGTATTACTCATTTATTCTTCTTCTTCACTGTTGATCTATTCATTGGCATGATAGTATTCACCAACAACGGTAACAGTTGCAGTTATTACTGTGTTTGTTGGTATATGTATATAGACTGAATGCAAAGATACACACTGCTTATGAAATGAGGATATTTTGTGATTAATTTGGGTATCTTATCTATTTTTGGGCTACAAAGAACACATCGTCATATGCGAAAATATGTATTGGATAGGTCACTGTATCGACTAGCCATTGGATAGGTCACTATGTATCGACTAGCATGCATAAATTGGTGCTGCCTGACTATAGAGAGAAGAAGAGCTATATATAGATGAGAAATATGCTACTTTGTAATTAGCATGTGCAATAAGATGAGGTTTCTTGTAAATTTATTCATCACGGGGAAGCTTGTGATCCATGTTTGCATGCATTGTAAAGTCGCAGCAGACTGTGGAAATATTGTCCCCCGTAGTGATTATGGTAAACATTATAAGGAGTAGATGACTGTATACCAGATTGCAAAAGGAAGCAATGGTTACTAAGAATTATTTTATCTTAATAATATTACGTCTTGACATCGTTTTTGTGTTTCTATGAGGAAGGACCGGACTTATGAATGACTGGAGATAATGTAAACTGGAAGAAATTAGTTTCCTATGCTAAAAAATTCCCTAATATTGAAAACTTGCTTATTCCATTTATTAGATCTGTTACAAAGAAAATACTATTGGTTTTGACCATTAGCAAACTTTCATTACATGGATTTTAAAAAAGATTTACTACAAATAAACTATTCCATTTCTATCTGGGAAATTGTTTCATGTTCTTCTAGGATGTTGTTAAATGTCTTATAAAACAATAGGTTTATATTTTGTATCTGTTACCATAGATACCATAGTGCTTGGAGAATATTAGTAAGTAGCAATGTTTGTCGCCGTTGAGATTTACTTAAGAAACAATATTAAGGTGGAAAGAGAATTGTTAGCAGTAATAATAGATTATTGAGCAAACGTTATTATACTCTGTATTTATCTATATATCCTTGATGAAGAAGATTATTTCTATTTGATATATTGAATGAAATCTTGATTGAATGGCCCTCTCTCTCCCTTGCCATAGATAGAATGATAAATAAATGGATAGATAAATCTTTAGTTATAATTAAGAATTTAAGTATTTAAGTCACATAAATGTATTTTTGACAGTTGGAATTAGAGTTCTCCTCAAATAATGCTTTAAGAGGACAAACTCAGATCCCTTTCTGACGGAATTGAAGAGTTGAAACAAGAATAAAATCCTCGGGATGCATTCAAAGAAGTAATCAAAAAACAACAAACTGATTTTTAGCTGGAACACGATAAAAGAAAACCAGGTAATGAAAGCTTCTGAAATATCTATCAGTGCTAGGGTTAAATGTTATACATTTTACTGTGACATGACTGAATAGCAGATTTCATATAATCTACAACTTGGGTATTCCAAGTCATAGACAGAAAACAGGTGGAAACTAAATAGCTTTCGCAGCTTCAAATCTACGCAAATAGATAACATTTTCTTAAAAGCGATACGATTTAAGAATGTCTTTAACTAATTTTGGTCTGAATGGTCAATAAACATACAAAATGGTTCTGGATTTTGGTTAGGGTGACATAATTGCCATATTTGATACATGTATTGTCAGGAGTTTCTTCGTTTAATATTAATTTGTTTCATTTTATATATCCTCCTTTTCCTCATCATCATCAACATCATCATCATCAATAACCGTAACCCAAGAGGTAGTTTGGAGCACCAGAATTGACTTTAAAACCAATTTTCTCCTTATCTTTCCCTGTTCTCTTTGAGACTCTCCAAACATTATTCACATTCTTCTCTATAGTATTGTCTGCCCACCTCATTTTGATTTCTGCTTAGTCTTTTGCTTCTCCGCACAGTGCCTGACAAGATTGTTTTTATCACTCCAGATCATTTTGTGACATGACCGTACCGCTTGAGTTTTTTTTCTCACATTGGTCAAGAGATCTTAATAGGGTCTAATTGCTCGTTGAATCCTGTTGTGGACCTCTTTGCTGATCAGTGTATGAGATGCGCAAAATCTAGTGGTAGCATGTTATTTCAAAGGTTTGAATCATTCTTTGTGAGCGGCCATGTTTCACATGTATACAAAAAACATGGAATTGACAATCTTGTGCATCAGCTTTATTTTGGAACCAAGAGCAATGTTGGTGTCTTTCTATATTGGTCTCAACCTTGTTATTGCTGCTGTTGTCTGTGCAATCCTTCAGATTAGTTATGTGCTTGTAGCCCTCACTTGTGATAATTGTTCCCAAGTACACGCTAAACCGAAATATTAATTATAAACGTTATAAATTCTGCTACGATATTGCTATCAGTTGTTAGAACAAAACATTATGTGAATATAAAATGTAAGGTAAAGAATGCTACATTTGATTATATACATAAGCCACGAAAACGCCGATACGATCGGTCGGAGGTAACATAGCAACACCGAAAGTCTACAAATGATTGACACTTGTAAGTGGTTCGATTTGATTATAACAAACAGTTGCCTGATTATATTCTAAAGCATAATAAAGTAAGCTGTTAAGACTAATCTGTTTAATCAACTATCCTGACGGAATGGAAATTAAATCGAAATTTATACCGTCATAGATTCGTATTCAAGAATTATTGTCTCTATAGCATATCAAACAGTTAATAATTTTCGAATCTGTTGATGGTTTAGTGTAACATATTTATACTTCTTGGTTTATATTGTGTCCAATAATCCGTGCATTACATTAAAAGGCTAGTTAGTCAATGTTTAGTACATGTACACATTGATAAACACCAGAATTAAACAAGAATAAAATATATACTCTTGCTTGATATAATTTGCTTTGAAGTTCGTGATGTACATAGTCCGAAAAATATTTAAAAGTTCAGCTTCAATTAATGAATGCTTATTATTACGATCTAGCATTGAATTAAGAGTTTTTTGCATCATTTAAGTTGTTAAGTTAAGACGACTAAGAAACTGCTTTATTGAAGGGATATCCTAAACAAACATTAGCATTATATTCAGAATCATGACCCTAATTCAGTTCGAACAGAAGAGTGGTTATCGGCAAAAAGTCGAATATTGACTGTGTTCTTAAAACATTTTTGGAGTAAAATCAACCCAGTCACATGTAGTGTGATCCATGCAGTCTTGGTATGAGAACATCGCGTAATTTAAAACGTAGGTTTCATGGCACAATGTTTAAAGTTTGGTAAATGTAATGCAAAACAATATTGTAGTTTCCTTCCCATTGTAAACTGTGCATGCCAATTTGATTCGTTTTAAAGATAGAAACAATTCATACAGCAATTAATTTCTACTCACCATATCGAAGATCTGCGTCATGGTCAGACCCATCTTTATCCGAACTGGAGTGGACGCGTTCCTAACTGGACGCACAGATCTTTCATAACTCTTTATTATGGACCTCAGCAGTCTTTGCTCGTCAGGCATCTTATCATGGCTGCTTGCTACATCCGGTAGATCCGAAGACTGAACAAGATATGTTATGTTATACTGCCTGCTGTCATGTAGATTTCTTATCTCTGGAAGCAATGAAAGACAGCTACCTGTGGAGGATAAATATTCGTTGCATCTTAAAAATGTTTAGATGCACCTGTTGTGAGCTTTGTTAAAGGGTTTCTTGCGTAGGAACTATGCTTAAATGTTAAAACATCAAGAACATTTCATTGGCGTCAACAAAAGATAATGGGATGAAGGTGTATCTATTGGACGTTAACACATACTCTCATACTTAATGCTAACAAGTGAACGAATCATGTTAATGTATACCTAGCTAATTAGAAAAGGAAAGAAGAAATATTCTTGAATGTTGACACAAAAATTCTTAGGGAACCTTGTCATCCAGAATACAATTGTTTTTTTTTTATCGCACGTAGTTGTATAAATGATCATAATTTATTCAGTACACAAAAACTCAGTGGTGTAAATAAATAAGCCAAAAGCTAACAATTCACGTTCTGGTAATCAGAATAGTATTTTCACACAAAATCCGTTTTACTTAAGCATATAGTCAAAATGACTAAATACATGCACGGGTAAAACGGAATTATAAATGGACTTTTGAAAAAATGAATCTTATTATAAGATAAATGCATTGATCGAAACTGAGCAAAGTAAATAAATACTTGTTGGATACATTAATACAGGTTTATATTAAAAGTGAGTCATGGAAACATTATCATTTACTTGAAACTATCCCAGACTCCTTCCACAAAGCTTCTATACTCACATTTTAATCTCATAATAAAACAAAACGCATTTTCTTCGTCTTCGGTAATTATGTAAAACACTCCAATCCGCTGCATTCCGATTTGAATGACATAATAATAAGAAACAAAAATTATAACTGCATTTCTTTGCAAGCTACACACTGTCGTCCAAATGCATATTTATATTCGATTAATAACTTGCATTTTCTTGAGTGATCTAACTTTATGCAAAGAATTCACCCTTCTGCAATTTATCGTGGAAAAGTGTCCAGTAATTGTAAATGCAGATGTATGCAATGTTCCTGGACGGAAGACTTTTGTTAAATCCTAGATCTTAATTAAGGGGAAGCTGTCAGTTTGATTCCACTACGTGACAAAACGAACAATTTTAAGCGTGCAGCACTAAGACCCTGTCAAGTCCTGTTGAGTTTCCTCTTGACAATGACATTAGATCTACCATTATTCAATATCAGAGGATTGGAATAGAGGCTTAGGAGGAACCATGTCATCTTGAAATGTGACATATGGTCACATTGTCACAAAACACTTTCATGTGGCTTAGATTCATTTTGTTACATATAATATTACATAGGATAATGCTTTATTACTTACAGGCGTATTTTGGTTTCAATGATAATTTTAACAAAGAAATTTTAATATTGATTGCTCGTTTAATCAAGCAAACCTTACGTGAAAAATCGAAACAGGTCGTGGCAAGTAGTAAAATATTTGTTTAGTACGTTCTCAGACAACTATCAACTGATCCAAATATTCCTGATGTACAGCCATATGACCGAATCCAATTCTTCAAGGTCCGATGAAATATTTTTATTGAAGTTTATGTGATATGCAGAATATTCAATCTGTTATTCATGCAGCAAGTGATTGGAAAATACCATACATAAAATTTACCCTTGATCAGTTTAACAGGTTTTTTTTTTCAGTCGAAATGATGTAAACGATTTAATCAAAGCTTTCAGTATGGTTTTAGTTTGAACGTTCCTCAAATTGTTTGCTATCTGGAAATCTAGAGGACGCACACATTATGACCAACAAGTATTGGTTACTTGACTTGGTTTTAGGTAAGGTAGAAACACATTCTACCATTCATTTCCTAAATGGTTCGTTAAATGCACGAACGGGTTGCAAATGAGCCTTAGGTATCCTTTGATTAGTTTTCCTACCACTTTATAACTTTGGCTAAATCTACAGTATTTAGACACATCAATGTATATGCAACTTAGGAACAACACTTTGATAGCTCACTTACCACTCGTCACTAGCTTATGTTCATTTTCTCATAAGGTAGCTATTTATTTCAAGATAAGAAATTGTAATAACCTACTGGAATAAACAGGAGACCTGAGGATGTTTTCCTGTTCGACAAGTAATAGTCTTTTGTCATCTTGATTATGATAGAGAGAAAAAGATGATCACTGTTATCAATGTCACTTGATTAAACAATACCGGGAGCAAAAGAGACCTCATCAAAAGACTGACCAATAAATATGCCAGATAATGGAATAATTTCCTTATCAACATCTTTCTCAAGATTTCTCTTTCCATAGTTCTAGTAACTGCGCAAGCGTAGTATAAATTAGAAACTTCCTTTTCAATAGCATCAAGTTTGTTTTATCTAAACAAGGCTTTTCATGTAGAAGTGAATTAACAAGCTAAATCATCTCTCTCTCTCTCTCTCTCTCTCTCTCTCTCTCTCTCTATATATATATATATATATATATATATATATATATATATATATATATATATATATATATATAGATAAATATATATATATATATATATATATATATGATTTTTAAAAGTTTTGCTTATGATTGTAAATTGTAATAATTTCATATACACAAGATATTATATAGCTAGTTTTTCTATACAAGTATTTTTTTCTATTTTGAGATATTAGCAGTGTATATGCATTGCAAAATATCCATAAATGGGTATTTACTATTATTAAGAATAAGGTATATAATAAACATGTTCCCTAGTTTAATGCTATTTTAATGCTATTTCCATTTAGAGGGGTCGGTCACATGGGTTACTTTACATACTGGGGTATTGGACCAATGTCACGTAGTGGATATGAGAATATGCTTCTATTTAAAGAGGGAAATGTGAATTTGATTTCATTCCTATTTCGGATTCTTATATATATATATATATATATATATATATATATATATATATATATATATATATATATATATATATATATATATATATATATATTGTTGTAATGTAAGTTTGTATATGCATTTAATGTTAAATGTATATATGATTTGATAGAAAAAATGCATCTACATTATTCATTGGAATTAAACAGCGCTCTTTATACTAATATACTATTCGGGAATTAATGTGCATTTCTTGAAAGATGTTCTAGGCAATATAGTCGTTATACACCAGAACTGTTGGCAGACCAGTTCATTATATAATCTGAAATTTTTTCGGAAAATTCGATTCTTTGGACTTGAATATAATTTTGTAGGATTCATTTGGATTTAATTCATAATAATGTAAGTTCATTGTGACTGTTTCTTTTATAACTTTAATTACTAACTTATTTTTTTAAACGTTTTACCTAGATTATGATTATAGATTACTAACAATAGAACTTAATGAATACCCTCTGTTCTTTCTTGCATGTAAGGTCTTGTTTTACTTTTTATATTGTTATGTCATCTGGTATCGAGAGTATAATATCTGGATTTAAGAGTACTATCTACGTGATCGCTAATGACAAGCGCAAGGTTCAATCCTCCATTTTCGGTAAAGTGGGAGCTCATTGCCGAGTTTCAGCGTTTCCTAGTTCTATCCGCTCTCGTTGCAACCTTGGAAGACTATATTTGCGAGTACTTGTTAATGTAGTTACAATAGATTCTTTAGACATAATTAATAATATTGTAAGTTTGTAAGTATGGCCAATCTGCCATACATCGTGAGAAAAAGACTAAAACGGGCTCGTTGGAACATCAGAAAAATCCTAAGTTAGACTCAACCGACAGAAACAGACCAGAATGACGCTCTGCCTTAATAGCGCACGAACTCTCTCGCCTTGGTGTTGACATTGCTGACCTTAGTGAAATCCGCCTTTCAGAGGAAGGAAGTGTAAATGAACTCGGCGATGGATATATCCTGAACTGGTCATGAAAACAAAAGACTGAGAAAAAACTATCAGGAGTCAGTTTCATGGTCAAAGACTCAATCACTACCTATTTAACAAACCTTCCCACTGGTCATACCGACCGCATCATGTAAACGCGACTCCAGCAAGGGAACCAACAACACGCTCCCTTTTCGGAGCTTCAGATCAAAAACCTGTTGTCTGCAGATGTCAAGGCAGATTTTTAAGAGAGCCTTCAGTCTAGATTTGAAGAACCTAATTTTCCTCCAGATCTATCTCCGGAAAAAATGTGGAACCACACCAAAATTGCCATTCTGCAAACATCAGAAGAAATCATTTGATTCATCACTAAGAATAACAAAGACTGGTTTGATAAAAACAACCAGAAATACAAGAACTGATCAACCATCCTGTTAACAGAAGATAGCAGCCTTCATCTGTAGTTCCCTCCAGCACAGGCTCTGAGACATACAAAATGAATGGTGGATAAAGCTTGCAGGAAGAATCCAGTTGTGCGCTGACATCGGTGACTACAAGGGTTATATGAAGCTTTGAAAGCAGTGTATGTCATTCCTTTCCAATAAAGAGACCCTTATAGAGTTAAGATGGCAAAGAGCTACTCACTGACAGGGAATCTATCCTTAACCGCTGATCAAAGCACTAACCACACAGTCCAGAAGGCATCCCACAACAACCATTAAAGATGGATCTCGATGAGGCACACACACTGCAAGAGACTATAAAAGCCACAGAACAGCTGCAGACAGGAAAGGTAACAGGAAAAGATGGTATCCCACCAAGGATATGGAAGAGAGGAGGCCTAGCATTGCATACCAAACTCTATGGGTTCTTCGTTTGCCGATGCTGGGAGCGAGAAAAACTTCCGCTAGACGTCCAAGATGCAGTCATTATCACCTTGTACAGAAACAAGGGTAACACAATCTGACTGTTCAAATTAACGTGGAATAACTCTGCTCTCCATTGCAGGCAGAATTCTGCTAGAGTGTTGATCGATAGGTTGGTGTCCTTCATTGCAGAAGAACATGCTGAATAGAGTCAATACATACGGCTTCAGAGCCAATAGGGGCACAACTGACATGATGTTTGTCCTGAGACAGATCTAGGAGAAATGCAAAGAGCAAACCAAAGGCCCGTACGACACGTTTATGGACCTGACGAAGGTATTTTATACTGTGAGCTGAACTGGACTGTAGAAATTCATTGAAAAGCTCGGCTGTCCTCTAAATTTCATTTCCATTAGTCATCAAGCTACATGAAATTCAGCTTGGTCAGGTCAGAAAAAAAACGACCAGTCACAGATATTCTCCATCGCAAAAGGCGTGAAACAGGGCTGCGTGTTAGCCCCATATTGTTCTCAATCTTCTTCAGCACGATGCTCCAAAAAGCAACAGAATGCCTTGATGCTGAAGATGGCATCTATATCCTCTTTCGTAATGTTGGCAACCTCTTCAACTTAGGCGATTTCAGGCCCACACCAAGTCTTTAGAAAAAAACTTATCAGAGAATTTCTCTTTGCAGACGCCACCGCCTTTGTTGCCCACACTGAAGTCGCCTTACAGCGTATAACATCGTGCTTTGCAGACGCTTGCCAGCTCTTTCGTCTTAAGATCAGCCTAAAGAAAATTGAGGCACCCAAGAAAAAGTACCGTCCACCAATTATCTTTACTTTCCAGAGAGAGCTGAAATTGGTCCGCCAGTTGACCTATCTGGGCTGTGTGATATCCTCTTATGCCAATATCGACAATGAAATAGACAACAGACTGACCATTGCAAAAAGCGTCTTCGGCAGACTCTATAAACGAGTGTGGTACAACGCCACCCTTAAGAAAGACACAAAGAAGAGCGTCTACAGAGAAAGAGATATAAAGACTCCTTGAAAAAGACCCTCACTACCTATGGCATAGACCACCACCAATGGGAATCACAAGCTGCTAACCGTGAAAGCTGGGAACGTACAGATCAACGAGCAATTGCCACTTTTGAACAAAAAGAAAAAAGACGGGCCAGCTTGGATGAAAAATGATGGCGAAGAAAGAACTAGACACCATCTTCAGCATCCACCACAACCCAGACATTTCCCTGCAGCTTCTGTGGACGGACGTGCCAGTCACGTATTGGTGTCGTCAGCCTCAAGCGCGCCTGCAAAACACGTGGACATCCCACTTCCTAAACCTTCGCGACCGAAGTCAAGCCAACACAACTAAAGTTTCTATAATGTAGTTTTATCAGTAAATGTCTTAAGGCGTGCATGAGAACGCATTAAGGAGAAAAACATTTTTAGATGAAGTTTCCGTTAAATGTGAATTGAGCCATTCAAATATGTATCTTGCCATTCGAATGTGAAGTTGTTGTTTTTCAGGCAGCAATAACAGAAGCCCATTGAGCGTTTATTGTAATATTTGTAGTTTTATTTGATGGTTAATTGCAGTTTGTTTAAAGACATTAGATGATGCTGCAAGACTTCAGTAAATCAGTATAAATGAGTGATTATTTATATATAGCATCAAACACAGATTTGTATATTTTATAGTCATGTTTAAAGGTATACACACTGCATATGATCACGTGTATATGTAAATATGCATGCCTTCAGTATTCAACGGTGTTATGACTACTGTATTTCATTTTGTTTTCTCTTAGCTTTACATTACTCCCGATCATACTACAGAGTTAATTTTGGAATAGAGAATTTGAATAAGTCTGATGCCAAATTGTTACTATGGAAAGGAACATTGACAAAGCCACTCTCTATTATCCAAAGAAAAAGACTTTCTCTGGTAAAGGAATAGTACCCGATAATAAAAAAATAATAAGAGAATCTTATGTGTCCTCTAATATTTGAATATGAATACGTTTAGAAGATTTAGCAATGAGTGATATAGAACATTTTGACCTGAATGGCTCATAATTCTCCATAAGAAAAAATTCAAAACTGCTACACAAGAAATGTACTTATATATTCTTAACAACATGGCATTTAACCAATCAGAAGTTGCCACTTTATGAGTTTTTAAATGCATTTATCTCTAAAGATTCTCTATATTCAGTGGTCAATTATAAGTGATAATTATTAGGTGTCACATTGCACCATATTAAAAATGATCTCGAAACAAACTGAACGTTTTGGTATATTTTATTTACTGTTAGATGCTTAATATGACCCCCTGGAAATGCACAAAATACAAGGACATTCAGGTACTATTCCCATTGACTTCTCACCCACATATTTAGTATAACATCCCAAAATATTTATTTCCATCCGATCAAAACCAGAACTGTTAAGGGGCGCTTGATATTGTTTTAGGATAAACTCTTTCCCTGCTTTTCTTGACTTAATAATAAATAGCATGTAGTAAATAACTTGGAAAATTACAGTTAAATGTGAATATATTGATAAATACCATATCAATCCATTTTTGTGGTGCGTACTATATATTGCCAAAACCATGTACGTAAAAAACGTTAGCATGGTTGTCAATGTTGTCTGGGTCACTTTGCACAGTCACACGCATGTATATATGCAACAAACAAGTTTACAATATGTTGCAAAATTCAAATATAAGCAACTCAGTGCAATCTGAAAACTGTCCCGGTTGTTTGCGAGAGGATTAAAACTATCTAGCGGCTCAGTGCAGGTAGTATATTTGTAGCCCTAAGTGAACATCTCCCAAAAATATAAAAAAATGAAAGGAGACTTTGAGCAAGAACGACTTCTAAAGTTATATTCCGTGTTTGCCCGCATAAATCTACCCACACTAATCTCAGCCGACAGCCCACCAACCCTATCTCAATCTCAAAACCAACTTAAACGGAGCTGCTAAGCAAGGTTTCTAGATATGTCCGAAAGATCTATTCAGTCTACAGTATATGTCTTCGATGAAACTTTAATGGGTTCCTCTTACCGCTCCCAAACCGCGATTGATGATATTGGCTTCATCTTAAACTTTTTTATGATGAAAAATCAGCATCGTTAATTGTGGCGAAGAACATATAAATTATTCACAAATAACTTTATTACATATGTTGATATCCAGAAACAAAGACTAGAGTAGGGACGGTGACCACACATTATTTTGTCGATCTGTTGTGGGGGAGTGGGTGAGAGGGTCAGGAGCCCACGATCTTTCCGAAGCTGCTCCTTGCTAATCCTTGCAACAGGTAACAAATTGGCAATATATTGTTATTGATGATATTACCAAGGCGGAGCCTCATTGTGGATCGCTAAAAAAGCTGAATTGAAGTTTTTTACTATCTGCATGGCGACAATCACTCAAACCCAATAAATGAAATCAGAACTATAAAATTTTTATTTCCTTCATCTACTCTCAGGAATAATTCAAGATTTGATAGATTTAACTCATCCTTCAAAACCGAGGCCCTTGTGTATGATCACATTCCTTCCAGTATTAACGAAAATCGTGTCATAACTTTAGTTGGATTGATAAGGGAGGGTCACGCTATTGTTATATTTCCTGTTTGAGCGCATTTTAATAATCTCGAGACCTAATACTCAGGGAGCATTATCTGTGTTGTGGAAAGGTTTCGCTGCATACCCGAAAAAGACCCGGGATAACACCTAGCCGCGCACAAATAACGTCGGCGTTAGATCGCAATCTGCTAATTGACGCTCTGAAAACAGAGAGGTTGTTGAACTGCACATGGATTGACCACATCGGGGTCTCCAAAACAAAAATCATATGTGAAAATTACTCGGAATCGAACGAATACAATTTTGTTATTTTTATCTGTTGAGATTGCCGAAAATTGTGCCACCGGTGATTGGCACGCTACTTTGCTTCTCAGATCTGATTTCATCACGAATTGTTGGCAGTGACAAGCTTGAGTTTCTAAGACTACCAAGTTCATTGATATTACCCATGGTTGATCCTAGTACTCGTGTGATAATAGAGGTCCATATGATATTGCTTCTTTTTAACTCTCAAAATGATTTTGAATGCATGAACTTCATCAGGACAAGTCTCTTCGGGATTAATGACCTCAGCAAGGCTTTCTTTGGCTGAATACTTAGAGAAATTAATGTCAGATCCGCTAGCGGATCTCTGTTTTCGCCGAGTTGATCACCTGTAGATGTCTACCATTTGTTGATTATTGGTAATTTTAAAAGAGTACTTGTAAATGCCAATATGAGTTGGTAAACATGGATGGGATATCATTCCATGCACCGAAAGAACTTTCAAGCCACATATTGGTGGATCTATACGAGTTGGAGTCCGCAGATTGAAACACCAAAACGGGCTATAACGTCTATTTGGCATTTGACTAACTCTAACAACGGCTGTAGCCTGTACGATTCTAAGTAAACGCCGCATGTGTCTATTGCATATGCGATTCAATATGTACTTAGACCATCACGAGCATCAAGACTGATTAATACTTTGTCAATTATGTAGGTGATATCCCAATTTTTTACGGGTTTTCTTCCGCTGTTGTTTGGTGCGATGATATCAAAATTGGGCATTATCGATTTTAGACGGGTACAATTCTGAGGTCGTTAGTGTTTTGGTGTTAGAGTGAGTCTGCATCCTTTTCATATACGACAGGGAACTATTTGACTTCCAGTTTCCTTAAAAATGCCATTCGGGTTGCTCTACCGCTGTGACTGTCGCCGTGATCAACGAGAGTGCTTCTGATAGGAATAGAAATTTATTCCGATTTTAGCAATGTCAGAGATCCAGATACAGACAGCATTAACATGAAGCCAGTGCTTTTCTGTGCTAGCATCGATGATGCGAGTGATCTAATACCCAGTAGGAGTATGGGCTTTTTAGGTTCACGTTGTCGTTGTACTAGTGTGAATGATAGCGTTGCTTTGCTTCACATTGGTTCTTAGCTGCTGATTGTAATGTTGTCTATTTTTTTTTAAATCTTACCTTGTGTTTGAGCAACTTCGATGTATTCGAATGGCTCCCAAACGAGCCCGAAAATTCATGTCAACCATCAATTGTCTAAATAAATCTAGATTTTCCAGCAAAATGTAGTAATGATACAGCGTTGTGAAATCCATCTGACATATTTGTAATACAGTGTCGGCATTCTGATAACTGCCCTTAAATTACATTTGACGATGATGAATTGGTTGTTTTTATTTCTTTCCAAAAAGACCTCTACGAATGCTTATTAAACGTTAGTTTACTCAAAGAGCTATATCAGACATTTAAATTATCAAATGAAATTGGCTTTGTATCTTTGAATTTTAGCCGTCTATTATGAAACGCAACGAACATGTCTTGGAGATGAAACTCACTGCTTGGATGGGGTTAGCAATGTGAATACCCAACTGCGATGTATTGCACCGCATTTATGGTCATCACCAGCGATGACAGTGTAGATTTATCAGAAGACTGCATACATGAAAAAAGGCGTTCCTTCTGCATTCTTATGGTGTCATCGTTAGCTTCTACAGGGACAATGTTGATTGGGTTATCATTCCATTCAACACTGCAGTTGCATATGTATCATCCCATTCTGTGAGTAAAATTCCTAAGTCGTCAGTATTACGTCGCTGAAAAACAACTGTATTTAGTACTAAATATGGCATATCTAACAAATTATTCAGATCAAAATATGTGTCACAGACGATCGACTTGCTGAAATTCCCATGTTGAATGTTGGATTAAAGACTTGCAAAAGTGCAAACGGGTCGCCAGGCCGTATTGTCATTGGAGCTGATATGGATCAATTGCGTTATCTCTTTCAGTTTGGGCTTTGAGAAGTTGGCAGTGGTGTCTTTGGCAGACACTACTGACGAACCAGCAAAATGTGTATAATCATCGGAAATTTTGGCTAATTTGAGTCTAGTCTTTGCAATAGTCAGCTGTTTTCATCAATTATATATTGCGCTCTGTTAAAAATATCACTACTCTGTTGTTGCCAAAACTACCTCGTTATCCTGCCACGTTGCTTCGTTGATCGGAATTGTTACTTGCTCGTCAACCTCGTAAATCAAGTCGATCGACATCAGCGAACACATGGTCTTGACTTGTGTGTACGTACTAAACCTGTGCCAGTTTGTGCTTCTTCGTATGTCGAATGTGTTACACTTGTTTATTTTGTTGCAGGTTTGCTTAGGTTTTTTCTGTGGTGGTGTAGAATTTTTAAACTAAGATTTTCTGAATTTGCTGAAAAAATTGATAATGACTGTTTTTCACTTTTGTTTCTGAGCTGTTCCAAAACATGTATTTTTGATAGACAATATGGTTCGCTTGATATTCTTTATGATATTCTGGGTTTAATGGTTTTCTAGTATTTGTATTTGTGTATTGTGTATTTCAGCAACTGTGTATTAGCGCAGCAAGTACAACTAGATTTTTACGCAACCTGCCCATAAGCCTTCGGGATAAAATATTTGTTTTTAATTCTGATGTGGACAGTTCATCAACAAAATCTTTAATATGATCATTTTCAAGACAAGCTTGATCTACTGAATCAGGAGTTTCTTTTTTTGTCCTGGTATTTGCTGTGTAACCTCTTCAATATTATCAACGTTGGTTGGTTGCATTACAGGAGTTTCCATAATTCTTTCAAGAGTTTTCTGCGTTTCAATGACTGTTGTTGTGATTGCGTTTGCTCGAAACATGCATTAAGATTCTTTGCTTCCTGCCGTTTTTGTAAAAGTGTTCTGTAACTTGTAGGGTCGTACAAATGTAACAAAAGAAAAGAGTAAAGTCAACAAGCTTAATAAAATTTAACAAAAATAATTTGTTTTACTAGAAAACACAGTAAATATGACTTATGATTTGTAAATATAGTCCAAAATTATATATATATATATATATATATATATATATATATATATATATATATATATATATATATATATATATATATATATATATATATATATATATATATATATATATATATATATATATATATATATATATATATATATATATATAGTGCTATCACTAAACAGTTCTAATTGAATCCAGGTTCGACTAACGGTAACAATTCCTCGTTGAAGCACAATTTATAATGTTCTGTTTAGAATTCCAGAATAAATTTCTGCTGAATATTTTTCTCCCAGAAATTTTATAAATATGAAGCACTTATGTAGTTTCCTAGAGACTGAATTATTAAATTCCAACAAAATAGATGAACTACAAAACAACCATCAAGAACACATTGAGCTCTGAGTTGTAATATTACGACTGCCTGGATTTACTAAGACACAAGTATTAAACCCGACTAAAAACGTCATTTTGACACTTGTGATGGCTCACATGATCACTTTATAATCAAAACACACACACAAAAATGTCATTTGTCACATATGCTAAATTATCCTACCTAAGAATCAAATTCTCATACTGGAAATAAAAAAGAGAAATGCTTGTTTACAATTCAACTAATACGTGGGCGGAAAATGACCTTGGTAATAGCCAGTCACTTGCACTTAGTGGTTACAAGATTTATGAACCAGGATGAGCTAAAAATAATCATATTGTAAGACGTTTTACGTTCAAATAAAACTGAATAGTTTTTAAAAAATATCAAATCCCGTGAAAATAATCATAGCAATAAAACATAATGAAACAGAATTAAAAATGAATTTAAAATCAACACACAAGCAATTTAGTTAAATATTCGTAACAGTTGCTTGACCACATCTCTGAGGGGTAAATATCAATTTAATATTTCGAGTCGTTTCCAATCTCATCACTCTGTAAGTGACTCTAACGAGACTGTACATTTGTCGGTCATTATTGATTTCCATGCAGTTTTATTGTCAAAATCAATTACTGATTCACAAGCGAATCAAGACCTCAGTGTTTACATCGTTATGTATATTTAATTTGTATTTCAGGTTTAGCTAGGTTTTTAATGTATTTTTATTTCACTGTATGCAGTGGTTAATTATTATGTTTCTTTTATGTTCAGCGTTCAGAAGTATTTAATTATGTGTTTAAATTTAATTTGAGGAAAGTCATTTATAGAAAAATATAAAATGAAAATATAATGTGCTCGTATGACCGTTGGGACTAAACGATATTTTTAATTATTGTGAATTTATTCAGGACATTATGGACAATGCCATTGTGAAACATAAAGACTGTTGGCACTTTAGCAGATTCAAGTCTATTAGTACATCAGCACGTTGAATATATTTCTGTTGTTTTGTATTACTTGTGATAAAGCTTTAGGGTTTTAATGGATTTAATTCGCTATAATAATGTAAATCCCTCTTTAAATTTTCATTGTATGACTCAAGAAATGCAATTATTTGTTACGTCTTGCAAAACTTTTTTTTTCTTCATCTTTCTGTTACTAAGTTTATGACAAAATGTGTAACCATTAAAGAATGTGATTAATTCGGCTTACTTCTATGTCCCTTGTGACTGGTTTTATATTAAACTAATATTTCATATTTATAATCGTTATTCTCAATGGGTTAGCTTTCAACACAGTCTGAGGCACGAATCATTGAACATTCACTGTGGGCGATATAATTAGGTTTCTAATAATGACCTTTACAGGTATAAGCTTTTCGATTATATCATTTGTGCCTACCACTTTGCTTCATCATCATTATTATCATCATCATCATCATTGTTATAATAATGATAATAATAATAATAATAATAAGAATAATAATAATAATAATAATAATAATAATAATAATAATATTATTATTATTATTATTATTATTATTATTATTATTATTATTATTATTATTATTATTATTATTATTATTATTATTATTTAGAATACCGTTATTGTCATTTCTAAACTATGGAAGAAGATATCTTTAAAAATTGCATCCAAAAGCTCTTGACTTGATAAGTGATCTACCATATTAGTATGTTTGATTAAGCCTATAAGTATTTAGTGAGCTGCTTTCTGGTTAAAGCCAATGATAATCAGTAGAGTAAATCAGCCTGGTTTTGTTTTATTTGCTGTGTTTAAGGCACACGGTACTATTGGTATGGAAAATGGAAACCAGCCTGGATATGGGTGAACATTAAATACAGTACGGGTTTGGGTGGTCAGGGACGGTTAATAATGTAAGTTATGTTTTAGGTAAAATAATCTTTTGAATGCTTATTCTAGTTGTAAGTGAAAAAAGTAGACATTATTGTATTGATGGAATTTCAGTCGTTTAACAGTCTTGAGTTTGGAACACTCATTACAAAAAGTAGCACCTGACTGTGGTGCGGAATTGAAAATACATGTTTCAAGAACATGCAGTTCCAGAAAATGCCGCGGCTCATATCCTTTCCTCTACACAGAAGCTAATATCCAGGTTTCATCTGTATTGATAAATTTAGGTTTGATCATGGGTGCTCAGAGATTTTAAGTTATTGAATTTTTAATATCATGGTGTGTGTATAAGTTTACAATGGGAACTGAATTTGTACCGTGATTTCTCAGTGTTCCTTCACCCTCCCCAGAATGTCTTGAAATAAACAAGCTAATACTGAGTTATTAACGTTACATATTGTATCAGATGAAGCTTGAAGTTTCAGTCATGCGCAATAAGCTAACAATTTTAGCCATGCGCAATGAAGAATAGGCCATGTAACTTGAAGAGATATATTTGAGAAAATGAGCACAACTCTTGTCTGAGAGAAAAGAACACCCTGGCTGATTTTTCTGGCGTCTGTAAATATTTTAAATATTTATTTACACTTAACTCGATTCGTGCGAGATTCATTGACATTGCTTTGTTGTCATTCTCTTATAATAAAAGTGACGTTAAGAACAATTGGCTTACTTGGCAGGACACCATATTTCCCACAGCAGTAGCATTATTTAACTGAAACAATGAACGCTTGCTAATATCGCACATAAGTGTGATATATGTATGTATGTATGTATGTATGTATGTATGTATGTATGTATGTATGTATGTATGTATGTATGTATGTATGTATGTATGTATGTATGTATGTATGTATGTATGTATGTATGTATGTATGTATACATGCATGCGTGTGTGTATGAATTTATGTATGCATGCATCTATGTATGTCGAAGGTAGGTACCGTTTAATATTTTAATATTATCATAGACCTGTCTGTGTGGCTAGGATCATAAAATTTCACTTTTCAGAATTCTCATTGCGCAATTATCTACAGTAGGGTTATATTTTTATGTAGATAGACAAGCTGATACGTGCCTAAATATATAGATGCATCAGCAAAATCATTATATTACATAGGTTTTACTAGTTTGAAATATCGTATTCTATATTATTTAAAACATTTACGTTACGTTATATTACTGCCATGTACACTGCGCCAAAGTACAGTACCGACTTGTACGGTGCGGTAAAGTACGGCACAAGTCAGTAAAAAAGTAAGTATACTGTTGGTATTGTACAGTAAGACGATTGTAGTTCATATTTATTAGAATTTGTACTAATATTAGATGGCACTATGCGTAATAACTTTATTGTTAACGTACAGTACATTGTATCATATACAATTATTACTGAAATTCTTTTTCCTCTTCATTAACTTTAAAATGTCAATATTTTAATGTGTTTACCGGCCTATAAACCTTATTACCGATCATTCCAGATTGTGATTAACTAATGCTGAATCTATTTCAAAGCAAATGACGATTTATTTCCTCTACTTTTTGTAATTATTATTTCATGCTGTGTATTTTTAAGTTGAGCCATTATCGTCACAAGCTTTGCTAAACAGTTGTGATAGATTAAAAGCAATTAGCTGTATTACTGATATTTCCTTCATTATAGCATTGCAGGTTACGGTAATGGGACGCTGACTTTTTCGTAGAAAATATCATCATAGTACGTGTGATGTTTCAGTTAGGATGCTATATGTTAAATCAATTAAAGCTAAATTGAAATATATGTTAAATTATTTAGCACAGTCAAAACTAATGGTACATCAACACTAGAATGTTGTAAGTTAAAATGGAATATTATATGTTCAATTATTTTGCTAAAATTTGAAATATGATGTTATAAATGGGAATTTAATATGTTAAGCTATGATGCTATATATTAAATTAGGATGACAGGCTACACTAAGAAGTAAAATGTTTAATTAGGATGTCATAGGCTACACTTAGATGTCAAAAGTTTAATTAGGATGTCATATTCTACATTTAATGTCATAGGCTAAGAAGTCAAATGTTAAATAAGAATGTCATAGGCTATACTAAGAAGTCAAATATTAAATTAGGATATTATAGGCTACATTAGGATGTTAAATCCTGATGTCATAGACTACACTAAGGTGTTAAATGTTAAATTAAAGTGTTACAGGTTACATTGGAATGCTATGTCTTCAGTTGGGATGTTTCTTTTGTTTACTTAAGATGTTATATATTCAATTAGGAAGTTATATGTTGAAATATGATTTTATTTGTTACAAGATGATGTTTTATGTTGAATTCTGATTTCATATATTTTTAGGACTATAAATATTACATAAGGTCTTAAATATTAAAGGCTGATGTTATATGTAAAAATATAAGTTTATAGATTAAAGTGTTTTTTGTTTTTAATTATAAGAATAAGTATGATGTTTTATCTTGCAGTGTGACATCATACTATTAAAAGTAGGCTGCTGTAGGTTTAATTATGATGTCATATGTTAAATTTAGATGTTATGGTTTAAAGTGTGATGCTATAACTTAATTAGGATATAATATTTTATACAGTAATGTTATACATTAAATTAAAGTTTAAAGCATGGTTTTGTGTATTTAATTGGGACCTAAATGAATTAAAGTTTGATGTTATACGTTAAATTAGGATGTTATAATCTAAAGTGTAATGTTATAGGTTAAACTATGAAGTTATAAGTTTAAAGTGTTCTGCTTTAAGTTATTTTATGATGTCAAAAGTTAAAGTGTGTTACTTTAAGTTAGATTATGATGTTAAAGGTTAAAGGTTAATGTTGTTAGCTAAATTATTATGTTATATATTTAAGCACAATATTGAATATATAAATAAGATGTTATTGGTTAAAAGTTGAATGTTATAGGTTAAGAAAAGGAAGTTCTAGATTAAAAGTGTTATGTTAAAAAAGATGTAATAATAATAATAATAATAATAATAATAATAATAATAATAATAATAATAATAATAACTTAGCACAGTACATAATCTTTAGAAACTCTCATCGCTTGACAATATTAAAAACATAAACAATAATACAAAAACAAGCACTATGAAATTGTAAAAATAAACATTGTCACAATAATTAAAGAAGCAAACATTATCAAGTCTTTAAGTCTGTTATTGTATTTGAAATAGGTGCGTCTTAAGAGCAGTCTTGAATGAGACACACCTATGGACAAAGTAACTGGGACGTGGTAGTCCATATGACTTCGTTTTAACGTCGAGAACAATGATAACACGAGTGTCAGAAGAGGAGTGTAAGTTTCTAGATGGGGTGTACACATAGGTGAGGTCATATAGGTGTCTTTGACTGGACCCAGTCAACGAAATGTAACATAGTGAACATATTTTGTGTTTGAATCTTGATCAAACGGGTAATCAGTAGGGGTTGGAGATCAGATGGGGAGAAGTGTCCTCAATTCTTCGTACTCGAAGCCAAATAACCGTGTTTGAACTCTTTTGTAGTTTCTGTAATATATTACAGAGAAATACCAGACAGACGTGAATTACAATAGTTTAATCTTAAAAATCCAAAAAACAGACAAGTGTTTTAGTGGCAACCGAACGAAAATTGAGAATGGAATTGATGCGTGGAGTAATGACTTAGTAATACTGAGTGTAACACTAGATTTCTTCGTGACTGTGCATTTTTAATATTAGCATTGTTTATACATATTGTTTGAAGTAAAGCGTGCAAACGAGAGTGTCGTGTGACAGTCAGATTGGCTTTATTTCGTAGTTATCATACATCTACAGCTTGTTTCATCTCATCCATGATTTCGTGTTATAAGTTGAGGTGTGATATTATAAGCTAAGCTAGGATATCACATGATACAATGTGATGTTAACGGTTAAATCAGGATGATATATATTAAGTTTAATTTTTTAGATTAAATTATGATGCCATGGTTAATGTGTGATGTTAGACGCTAATGAGATCGGCACGTATGTATTTTTCAAGCGGTGAAGATATTTCTAAATCAAGTTACCTGTACTGAAAACCAAATTGTTGAATTTGATGAGAAAAGCATGAGAACAGGCAGGAAAAGCTAACATAGTTTGAATAGTAGATCAATTCAATATTTGTCTAAAAGTGTTAAACTATCGTGTGAATAAGTTTGGAAAAGATATGGAAAATGAAAACGAAGTGAGTACCAACATTATATTGGGATGTTCGAGATAGTATGTGTTTCTTTGCTCACAGCGCAAATTCAAACCTTCGTCTTATGGTTTGTTCGTTGTACCGTGCTAAGGACAAGGCTGTATACATAGGTTGATATTAGGATAAATTTGGGATATTAAACGTTTCTTTCGTTCATAAACGAGAAAGAAATGAAAATAACTCTTTAAAAGGCGGTGAAAATAGACAACCACATTTCAAATTTCAAACATTAAGCCATCTTATTATAATACTAAATAAAATATATCTATCTCTAACTGACTGTAACGTTACATACCTCTCATTAGCATGTACATCAGCATTACAGCCAAATTCAGCAAGGAAGCTGTGTGTTGCATAACAATGGCCGGTGTATTACAACAGGTACAGAGATTTCCTTTCAAGTAAAATTGGTGTAAATTCATCAAGCTATTGATTAGTTGATTTTGGTGTCACAAGACATCACAGAGCAAACGATTCCAATATAAGAGCGAGGTATATTAGGCTCTGGCGACTATATTCAGTCTGTTTAATGATCAAACATTCATACACTAACACCAGACGACTTCTTCTGAACTCCCACAAAGTATGACTGGCCAAGTTATCTGAGAGGCTCCAATTCAGCCAGCTTATGCATTCCAATAGGACGCATATTGATTTTCATGCTCATTATCGTTTCAACGTTTACTTTGCTTTATTCTGCATTCAATAAATTTAGTACAATATTCTTACGTTGAAGAATAAACATCTTAGTTTAAAGCATCAGCAAATACTAAGTCAACAATTATGAAGCTGGCATTTGTTTCGAGTTCTTTCTTTGTCTATAATGGAAATATTAAAAACAATTACATACACATATATGAGAGATTAATTGTAATACACAACTCTTATCATATCACAAATCCCAGTTTTAAATGGTACTGCGTACATCCAAGTACTTACCTATTGTGTATAGCAATGTTTATGCCAAAATTAATGATAACAATGGTTATATCACGTAATCAGTTAACATAAACCAAAATGTTTGTGTCAGAGGTAATTAAATATAAATCATAACATTGATTATGTCGTATATTTGTATTCTGCGTTAAAAATATACTAAAAGGAGTGACGAAAGATGGGGAAAAGAAGAGAAAACAAATTCAGACGAATTGATTTTATTCCACAGTTGCACTGTAAACATTAACTGAAGATACACAATGATAATATAATCCATTTGAAATTTACTTCTGTAGGCATTATGACGTATTAAAGGTTTTGAACCTAATTATTTATGAGAATCAATGTAGGGTTTATTAACTGATTATCACACTGTACATTTCAAGCCAGTTTATGATTTAATTAGAGACTCTGCTATAGCCACTGATTTGAAGAAAACAAAGACCGTGCAATAGTCGCATTGATTGATTTGAGAAGCTATGCCGTGTCCACATTGAATGACATGAAGAAAGAGTATGAAACAGCCTCTTTTCTTGATCTGAGGAGAGACAATGTAATCGTCAAGTTGACTGATGTGAAGACAGACGACGAAATGGCATATTTGATGGGATTTAAGAAAGACTATGCAATAGTGCTTTTAATCTATTAAAGGAGAAACTAAGCAACAACCACTTTGCTTTTAGGAGAGACTACATTTTAAGAGAGACCGCAATAATTACTTTGATCTGAAGGGAAGCTTGGCAATAGCCACTTTGATTTAAATACAGACTATGAAATAGTCACTTTTGACCTTTTTGAGGACAGGCTATGCAATCTCATCGCAAGAAACTCTTTTTTGAGGAGACGTGAAATAACTGCCTTGTCAAAGCAGTTCCTACTTCTCTTTTTGGTTAATTTCATTTCATACCTTTAGAGAGAGTTAAAATGACAGTGTGCAAGAAAAGGACCGAACGTTCAACTTATTGGTTTTGCTTTAAGAGAAATACAAAAAATAAATAAAAGCTCTCTCTCATATATATATATATATATATATATATATATATATATCTATATATATATATATATATATATATATATATATATATATATATATATATATATATATATATATGTATGTGTGTGTGTGTGTGTGTGTGTGTTACATTCACACATATAAATGAATATGGAAGATAAAATCAGCTATTTACTTGCATTAATAAACAAAAAAGATTAAAAATTTTCCATACAACTTATCAGTCTTGGAACTAATCTGTACCCATTTTGTGACACTAGATTCGTGTTTGAAATAAAAATCACACAACAATAGGTGTAAAATCTATTGTTTTAAAATAGTTTCCACACAAAAATTTAATTGGTCCTAGCATTGTACGCAAGAAAAATAATGAAACCCAGTTTATAAACCAAGACGTCCACAAATAAGATGATGCGATTGCAATGACCATCAATGGCAAATAAAATATCTTATTCCGTTAATTACAAAATAAGACTTTGAATAATGGTTGAGCACTGAATATATATTTTAATTCTACTCTATTATTATGTGAATAATAGCCTCAATATATAATGTTCTGTTGCCAAGTTCATGTTTCTACGACGTTCAAGTTTTGGATTGATTGGAACAAAGAATGCTCCCTCGTTGGAAATCATTGTGCATTATGCCGACAATAATTTAACTAGCTGAAAAGAGGATACTATGGAAATTGCTTACTCCTTTGGGTATAAGGTAATTATCTATATTCTTTATTGATAAATATCGACAAATCAGTAGTCACCTGCTTTTTTCCTTACAAATGATCTAACTAGCACTACCCTAGCCAACTCTAAACCATAATAATGAATAATTAGAGTTTTCCGCTATAAATGGTAAATATCAGGATTGAAAATGTGCAATTATCAACGTCGTGCATAATTGCTGGCCTCAAATAATCCTTTAAAAGGCATTTATTCATTTCATCGATATAATGCAATGGGCAAGATTTAATAGATGCAAGAAGGATCAGGACTGAAGTGATCGGAATGATTCACCTATTATGCATGCTACGTCAGAACTCACTGGAAAATATACTACAAAGTCAATATTATTTGGCCCATGCAAAATTCAAATATTTGTACAACGCAATGTGATACTCTGGTTAAAATGGCGGACGATAAAACACTGTTGTTTTACATATGTAGGTAATGTTAAATCTGTGCAGTACACAAGTGGAATTCAGAGAAGTACACATTTATCTCCAATATCAGTAGTGCAGGTGGTTTTGAGGTTAATGGTTTATTTGATATCTTTAATCATACTAAAATATCATGAAGTATATACATAGGACATTTCGTTTTAGACTTTGACCCCAAATTAAACTATTTTACAAAATTCTGGAAAAATTAACTTGAACATAAAACAAAAATTTGTATTTGTTATCACTTTCGGAGCTAATCCTTTGAAGGCTTCTGAATGTTCCAGTAGATACGGATTCTTACAATGTGTGTGTGTGTGTGGGGGGGGGCGACAATTCTAAAAGGCTTATGCATTTTAAACTTTCAACAATGCCATTAGAATAAACAAATATTATCATATGCAATTGTTTGTGGCAATGGTTGAAAAGTGGGTTATTTCAGCAAAGACGACGTTTATTGCAATCTCTCTTTTTACAAAAATTAACATCATTTTTTCTAAATGAGGAGGTTTTTGTTTGTATTATTTTATTTCTCAGTTAAGATAATGAATGTTGTTCATTGATTGTATGCTTATCGCATGCTGACTGGTTCATGATTTATTTCTGGACATTGCCCCCTGTAGCTTTCGTTAAACATGGACATATTGCAGTTCGATAGAAGCTTTATGCGGCCCATACTATGCAATATGTTAATCGAACTTAGACTAGATAAAACAAATTCGTTCAACCTTTCTAAATTTAAACGCACGACTAAACATTAGGTTTGTGTTAATTTTCCATCAAATGTAAATAATAAGACGAAGTCCATGTTGCCATTAAAGTAAATCCTGAGCACCGTGTTTGCCTGTACTAAATAGGCTGCTATTATACGACCCTTAATTGCATGTTTGGTTGACTGGTTTGTAACTGTGTTTTTTTAACGCGGTGTCGGAAAGCTTGTACATTGCTATTATCTGAAACATTCAACACCAGTCGCGCTGATTTACTTTGATTTGTATTTTATTTGCAGTCTGAATCAACCTTAAAAATGGCTTTATTTTCATATTTATTTTAATGCTTTGTTTGTTAGTTAGATTTTTTAAAATATATTTCATTACATGCTATTCATTGTAACATTGTATGACGGACTTGACCTTGTCCAAAACTGAGCTCATTTTTGCTTGACCCGAATTGGTTTTGTATGTTTTCTCTATAAAAATACTAATGCATAGCCTTATGATTCTCTATGTGTATGAGATTAAACTCAGTATTATTATTATTATTATTATAGAAGTAAAGATGTTTATTTGGGTCGAGGTCTAGGTTGTGGAATTTACTAAGTGTACTTGATATAGTCCATGTTATGGTTTTTATTTTTTAAACATAGGAGGCTATTTTCAATTAGGTAATTGTTTTACAGAGAATGCTAATTGTGACCAGAGGTTAAGTAGAGAACTATATAATCGTGTAACAGAAAAGACTTTCTCAGTTGTACATTAAGACCATGCACATTTGTATTATATGATGTGTCCAGTATTTTTTTCTTGGGAAAGCAAGTTATTTCATCAAATTATTGAAATCAAGTGATTATTTTCGCTGGATGTATTTCCAGTGCATTGATAAAATCCTTGGATAGAGATATTTGCTGGAATTTATAGTGAATTCAAACCTGAAATTATATTACCGTGATTCAACAAAAGATTATTGAATATCTATAAGCTTCCACAGACAGATCATCGCCTTCAGTTTTTTATATTTATTCTGGACTTCTACTGAATTTTATTCTGGACTTTACTAGGACTCGTGACTGTAATTCTTGGATTAGTTTGGGATTTAATTTCCAATTCCTTACGTTCTTTTTTCTCATTTTTATTTTGTATTCTAGTGAAATGAATTATTTAGTGAATTTTACAAAGCTTGTTGCTCTTCTGTTTTTTGATACTTATTCTATTTTTAGACTCGTTCTTTAGATACCAATTTCTCTAAAACATTTCAGAAAACTTGATTTTGAACTTTGGATTCGCCTTGTTTTGGAATTTTCCAAATATCAGGTATTATTTCCATTTCAGAAATTTTTAGTGAAACCAACAAGCCTTTAACAGTGTCATCTAAAGTGGAGATCTTTGTTTCAAATCCTATCCAGGAACAGCTGACTTGTAAAAAGATGAATCTCCCCAACTTTCCAGAAAATATTATCTTTCTGAGGCAAAGGCCTCTGTAACGAAGCAAGAAATAAAATATATTTTCGTCTCAAAATTGGTGGGAAAGAATTATTTCGATAAACGTTTGTAGATTTGTTTAGTAAGTCTGTATCAGACTCTATCATACAAGTAAAGGAATTAAAATTAAAATACAAGATAGAATTAGAGTTAAGACGCTTGAGCTTCATAAATGGAAAGAAAAACAGATGCAATTAGAGATAAAAGATAGAGACCGATGCAGCTTTAAAAATGAAAAATAACTGCAATTGGGGAAAGAGGAGAGAGAGAGAGAGAGAGAGAGAGAGAGAGAGAGAGAGAGAGAGAGAGAGAGAGAGAGAGAGAGAGAGAGAGAGAGAGAGAGAGAAATTATATTTGAGAAAGAGGAGAGAGAGACGATTGCAGTTACAAAAACAGGAGTAACAAATGCAAATGCAAAATGAAATGGAAGAAAGATTTTTGCAGAGAGAAAGAGAAAAGGAATAATGGGAATATCAATTTAGATTAAGAAAGTTTGAGTTTAAGAAAGAGAAAACACAGGCACAAATGAAAATGAAGAAAGAGGAGAGAGACAAATTCAGTAACAGATACAGGAGAAAGAAATGCAAAAGCAATTAGAGCATGCAGAGAGAAAGAGAGAGAGAGAGAGAGAAAGAAAGAGAGAGAGAGATGCAGTTGCATATAAAAGAAATGCTATTATAGAAAGAAAAAAGAAATATAAAGTTTCAGCAATGGAAGAAAGAGAAAAGAGAGAAACAAATGCAAATGCAGATGCAGAGAGCACAAAAAATAAGAAAGAGAATATACATTTATGTTAATAGAATCAGAGCTGGCAAGTGACAAACATTCCTCCACTTTAGTCACAAATTCAAGTTATGATGTAATAAGAATATTAGGTTAGTACCCTCTTTTAGAGCAATAGAAGTAGATCAATATTTTTCTCATTTTGAGAAAATTACTAAATGTTTGAAATGGACAAGCGAGTTCTGGACTTTATTATTATAATGTGTACTTACTAGCAAAACTAGTGATATTTAACTTTCACTGTCACTACAATATACTACTGAATATGATGAGGTTAAGGACTAAATCTTGAAGTGTTATGAGCTGATACCTGATACACTGATACACATCGACAAGATTTTAGGAATTCTAGAAAATCAACTGACCAGTCCTATGTCGAATTTGCATTGGAAAAGCACGACAATTTGATATGTGGTGCTCTTCTAAAACGTTTAATAAAGATTTATAAAATCTCAAACAACTCATTAGTTAAGGAGTTCAAGAATTGATTCCAATGTGATGTTAACACTTACCTTGATGAACATAGGTTCGAATCTGTAGGAAATGATGCTCGTACTGCCGACGAGTATTCCTTAGCTCATTAAGTTTCTTTTGTCAATAAGTCTTCCACATAGTAGTCGTGTGGTAAACAAAAATAGTTCATCCTAATACGAGCTCTTTTCAATCACAGTCTGGCACAACTTTTAGAAATCAAATGTCTTGATATGATTCATCACAAGTCATTTTCTCTTCCTACCTGTACTTATTGCAAGAAGAAAGGACATTTTATTTCTGATTGCTACAAATTTAAAATTGAACAACAGAATCAAGACAGTACTTTTCATTGTGCTCTTATTTCTAAGACTTCAAGGTCACGGTCATGTATTAAAAGCAATAACGTCTGAATTTAGTTTGGAGAATTATAAAACATTAGTGTCGAAGTGTTCTATAACACACATTGGTGATTCGACTACTCCTATCTCTATTAAAATTTTAAGTTACTCAGTATTTTATTATCAGGAACTTTACCTTTTTCTGAGAAGTCTAATGGGAATGACTTATTAAAGGGATTAGAGTGAGACTTTGTTTATGTTCCTCTCCATTGTGTAAATTTCTCATCAGACTTACTCTCAGGATCCGAGAAAGTCGGAACAGTGTGGTATTTTCCAATCGAGGGCATTGGTTTATTACAAGGCAATAAACTAGCTAGAGATATGGTTGTGGTTAATCCACTTGTAACTGACAAGCCTACATTGGATCAGAAAATCGATCCTACTGAAAACGAAATCCCTGATTTATACCCAGCTTGTGCATTTGCTAGAACAATGATAAAAGAAAGCTCTTGAGAATGACGTTGACACATGTATTGGTCGAGCTTTAGATAATGTCATTTTAATCCTTTTTGGATTGATCAGAAAATACTGAGCACAATGTTCATCTTTTAACTATATATTATATTTATTCTATTCAAAATGACAAACGACAATCAACTTTCATCGAACAGCAAAACGATTCTGAGGTCTTCTGTTTCTTTCAAAAGGCATTAGTGAAACTGTAGCCACGGAGTAAATATTTGTTATTTATTTTTTGTTATTTATTATGAGATAATGAAGATCACCTCACCTGAGTTTCCTGCTGTTGACTAGTAGTTCCAAAGTCATACAAATAGGACATTCTTCTTCTGGCCCATGAAATGCCGTTGACTGGTCATTTAGAGATCAATAAAACTTATCATGACTCACTTTCGTTGGCCAAAAAAAATCACAAAAGGAAGTTTGCAAATACTGCAGATATTATCACACTCGTCAAATGATACGAAAGCCTAATCAGAAGATGCCTAAGACTCGTCTGCAAACTATCCCTGTACTTGTCTAACCGTTTAGCAGAATAATGGTAGATTGTTTCGGTCCCTTACCTAAGAACAAGTCAGGTAAACAATACTTCATGACCATGATTTGTGTGTCTACTAGATTTCAGGAGGCATTCCTTTAAGTAATATTAAATTAAAACACTAGTTAATAGTAAATGCTTAGATAATTTTTTTTATAATAAAAGTCAAATTGCCCTTACCAAATGTCTGCACTTTGATCAAGAGTAAAATATTTTGTCTGAAATTTTCAGCAAGTTATGTACGAATTGTGCATCCATAAATTCAAGAGACTAAGGTATGACTGGACTACAATGAAGAGATTCTTTTTAGTCTGTTGATAGAGTCTCTCTCTCTTGCTCATTCATAAGATTTTCTTCAGAATGAGTATTATGATCATTACAAAGTTAAAAAGATAATAAATGAGTTAAATTAGAAATATAGTACTCCTGGTGTGTAAATACATAAGAGAGAACCAGTGGGCTGATACAGATAGCCAGGTTAATCATGCCATTAATTTAGTTGTTCAAGTCACACATAGTGAGGATTTAAGCGAAGGCATGCAATCGGACTGTATTGACTTTGAGTAGCAAATCTTGTCAATTCAAAAATATGAATAATCAGGACAAGAAAATTTCACTTTTTCAAAAACAAGGAAAGAATAAACTTAAAGTTATTACTTGAATATGAGCAATTATTATCAGATGTTCCTATAAGAGTAAATACAATCTACAATGAGGTTGTAATTACAAACCCCACACATGTGAAACAACACTCTTGCAGTATGAATCCTCTCAGACAGGAATGTTTGATAAAAATCAATTCAGTATTTTCTGTAGAATGATTTCATAGAATGAAGTAAACGTAACTGGCGGTCACCATGCATACTTTTACTAAAACAAATAATACTTTGCTCATGTTGACTGAATATACAAAGGTGAACAGTGTGACTAAAACAGATTAATTTCCATTACCAAGAATCGATGACTGCATTAATGAAATTGGAAATGCAAAATATGTCACCAAATATGACATTCTGAAAAGATTTTGGCAAACACCATTGTCGGAAAGAGCAATGGAAATTTTAGCATTCGTGACTCCTTGTGGACTTTAATTGTGATGTTTAGAATGATGATGTTATCATCTACAACGACACATGTAAATATCATTTACCAACAATTCGGAAATATTTTGACAGACTCACTGATGCAGATTTGATAATTAATTTATCTACAGGTGAGTTTTGTCGTATTTGAGTAACGTTTTTTGTTTTAGGACATATAGTGAGAGATGAACAAGTTAAATCTAAAGATACAAAGGTCAATGCTATCTCCGAATTCCCTGTACCTATCAGTAAAACCATCTGATGCAAATGGATAATATAGGAATTTTTACATAATTGTTAAACCTCTGCTAAATTTATTGTGCAATAAAACCAAGTTCCATTGGTCTGAAAACGGTCAGAAAGCCTTTAACAAGTTAAAGACCATACTTAAGAGTACAGAAGTTCTTTCAGCTCCAAAATTCCAGTCAATCATTTAAAATGTCTGTTGTTGCAAGTGATGTTGAGGTTGATGCAGTATTGATTCAAGAAAAAGGGTATAAATCATCAAGTGTGCTATTTTGCTAAACATTAAATAAGTACCGGAGACACTATTCCACAGTTGAGAAGGAATGTATGACTTTGATATTGGCTTTTTGATGTGTATGTGTTACCTATAAGTAATTTAATTGATTGTGTGTTAGCTTTAACATCTATTTTATTTTATTTCATTACATGTTATTGTAATGAAAACTTTATTTACTGGATTTGACTTTTTTCTCGGAAAATTCAGTTCAGTTTTATTTTGTCCTGGTAAATAACCAGTATTGCTACATTGTAGTTTTAGCTGACCTAGTTCTGAACCTTGATTCGAAACTGGTAAATATTCTTTTTCTTTCTTAGAGTGAAAATTATTGGTCACCATCAAGGTCGTACTTAACCTGCATGTCAGTTCTATGTAAACAACTTTTTCAAAATCTTTTTATTCAGTCTTAAAAATTCATTCAGTATAATCAAATTCGTCCATGGCGTGTGTGATAGCCGACCTGTTGTGTTACTACGCCGTTTTAACTAAGGGACCACATGACCCGATCACATAATCTAAAATTGCGTTTAAAACTAACGTTTTACAGTGATTAAATTCAGTCGTAAATCGTACCTTTGGGCCTCAAAGGTATAATTTTGTTGTGACCATTTCGAGTTGAATTTTTTATTTAAAAAAATTTAAATTCTCTGGAAATATCTAGTGCTCATCAAAATTTTTGGACAAAGACATTTATGGGAACTTATTCGGAATTCTAAAGCCAGAATATTACTTTTAGTGATTTAACAAGAAACTGTTGACACGACAGCAAAAAAACATGTTATAGAAGACGTCGTCGCCTTCCATCTTGGAACTTCATCTGGATTCGAACTTTGATTCATTTAGAACGTTCGTAATAAGACTTTTATTATTAATTCTTGGATTGATTTTGGATTAAATTCACAAACCGTAAGTCAATCTTCATATTTTTACCTCGTTTTCTTGGCAAATAAATTATTGCATTAAATTTTACAAAGCTTGATGGCTTCTCTCTTTTCTTTGTTACTTTGTACGAGCCTAGACAGGTAACTCTATGTTAGTTCAGATACTTCTCGGATTATTGTGTTTAGTGATCACAAGCCCTTTACTTTCGTTGGGAAGATGAAACAAATAATCAGAGATTATTTATCTGGAGGTTTATGTTGCAGGAATACAATATTGACATCAGGCTCGTTAACCAAAGACAAATCAATAGCAGATGCACTTTGACGTGTATTGCAATAGATTGTTAAATATACATTGTGTCATTTATATTATTTCATCTTATGGATTTTATTTTATCAGGAGCGTATTTGACAAATAATAAAAAGAAAGCTTTATTGGGTAACTCTTTATATTTCTTTATCAGTAGAAGTCTTTTGTATATTTAATTTGCTTTGTTTGTTATCTTTTTATTTTAACCTTTTATATTTTTTTATTTATTCCATTGCATTGTATGTTGTAGTTGACTTTGTCCAAAACTGATTTCGTTTCAACTTTACCTGAATTGACTTTATTTTATTCTGTTTAAACAACTAATGCGCATCTCTATTACTCTCTACGTATATGGGGTACAATCAGTATTATTATAAATAGAATAAAATATGTTTATTATAGTCAAAGTTCCTGTTACTTATTTTAAGAACGTGTATATATATATATATATATATATATATATATATATATATATATATATATATATATATATATATATCTGTATATATATATGTATCTATATATATATATATATATATATATATATATATATATATATATATATATATATATATATATATATATATATATATGTGGTGATTATGTGTCTGTATGTGATTGTATTTGTGTTTTCCCACTTTCTCTATTAATGTATGGCGCACTCTTTTCGTTCACTACATTATTTGAATTTTTTTAAAAGCAAATCCGTTCTTCACGATCTCATTGTACAATTATTAGATAAGGCCATTACCTATGACAATTTATGTAAATGAAACATGTTTGGTGTTGAATGCTTTTTCTGCAATTTCGCAATTAAATAGAACCCTGTGCTCTTTGATTACGGTATTACTGACGCAACAGTTCGGGTCAGAATATGATTTAATCTGAGCAAAGTTGGGAATTTGTTTTTGCCATTATATGCTTTAATCTCGCTACATTGATATCTCGCGGAATGCCTGGACACGTTAATATTCGCAGGCATTAATTTTCTTTTCAATTAATTGGTTGGACCTAAATCATATTATATACTATTTCATCAATCAGCGGTGCATTTTACCACAATTTCTAGATTTTCATTTGTAGTACATTATACTGCCTGCTTTGGAAATGTATTTCCTAGGAGAACGGTTTGAATTTGGAATCTTTGAAAGTTCTGTGTATTCCAATAGGGAAAAGTGAAACTCATTCCCTAGAATGGAACCAATTAATTATGGAGAAACTCAGTTCCAGATTATTGAGCTAATTCTTTTCAGAAAACAATCACGTATACCAGCCTTTGGCGACTCTTGTATTATATTGATTGACAACGTTCGGTCGTGGAAATGTACTCGTTTAAATGCTTTTTACTTAAGCTTTTGTTTTCATCTCTTTCTACATTTTCCTGATATTTATTCTTATATGTCTCTCTGTCTGTCCTTTTTGTTCCCACTGTCATGCATACATAATCAAGACATGACCCTTCAACATTATCGTGTATCAAACGATGGGTCAATACTTCAAAAGTAATTTTTTTCTAATTTAACTACGATTGGTTTAGTGAATAGTACATGTCATGGCTGTGACGCTAGGCCCCAAGTCAGCCTCGTGGCAATAGACATTACTACACATATAACAATAATACTTCTTCACAAGAAACAATCTGAAATGTTCAAACAAGTATTGAAATAAGATATTTTATTTCAGGGATTATCTTAGTTTGACAGAAATTCTCATTCTTTGTAGTCAAATTAGCTCATTATGTTACGCCTAAAAGACTGATCAAAATTTTACACATTGCTCGGTCTAATATGAAAGAAGTGTTTACCTCACTATTTTATCAATAGGTCCATATTGTCCAGTGGTCATAATTCACCAACCATAACACCGAAGCCATGTTTGACTTCAAATTGCACAATAACTTCTCAAATTGGTCTGGGGAATGTGTCGAAGAACAAATTTTGGTCGGGTGCTATCCTTATAAATGTGTAACGAAAAGATGGAAAGCGCACTGTGATAAACCTTTTACTATTATTTACATGATTATATATAATGTATGCATATTTAATCTAAAAATTACCTCCTTCAAAATGTACAGCTTGACATTAATGTTTAATCTCCCTAGCTGTGTCGATGCACATTCCTAGCAGTGTTGAAGCACGATCCTAGATGTGTCGATGCACATTCCTAGCAGTGTTGAAATATACCAATAGCAGTGTTTAAAAGCACTTGCGTAGCTTGTTCAGTGTTGAAAGCATATTTCGTACAGTATCGAAGCAGATCCATGGTTATTAACCACCATGACACCGTGGCACTTTGGAATAAAAACGGCTGGAATATCTATTTAATAGGTTAATGAAACAACCAGTTCGTTTTTGATGCACATTTATAAGCACCAACTACGGACTTATATATCTTCTGATTTGTTTTTGCCAACCCCGCAGCACCAAAGGATCTGTTCTTGGTTTGCTAATGTTTGGTTATTTTCATGAATGGATTGTTTATTATAACTGCATGTTGGTGTCGATAGTTCTTTATCTTACGGGTAATACGGTTAATACTATTTATTGAACATGAAATTAACCAAGACCTAGAAAGATAACATTGGTGAACCAAACAATAAAAAGCCCATCTATTTAAATCTATCAAAAACAGAAGTATTTATTAATGCCCCAGGCTTCTGACTCAGATTTGTTGCTATGTAATAAATTAATCATAATTTGAATAATGAGTTTTTTCATATTTAGCTATATAATGTTATTTAATATCCACCTCATACCATAAGAAACTCTACTTATATCAATATCTTCAATAAACAACTAAATCAAAAAGCACTTGCCATCCACGGTGAAAGAAATAAAAACGTCTGTTGTAAATAGCATCACAATGGAAAAAACTGTTACGACGACTCAATATTTGATTCATAGCATGTTCAAGCCATTGCGCAGGAATTTGTTGTACAGTCGTTGATATTGTTGTACCGTCGTTGATATTGTTGTACCGTCGTTGATATTGTTGTACCATCGTTGATATTATTGTACCGTCGTTGATATTGTTGTACCGTCGTTGATATTGTTGTACCGTCGTTGATATTGTTATACCGTCGTTGATATTTTTGTACCGTCGTTGATATTGCTTTTGCTGCTACTTCAGCTTTTGTTGATTTGTTGTTAATGTTTGTGCTTAATAAGCGAAAAGGCAATTAAAGGAACTGATAACACGCCTTTTTATGACCAGAGATTAAATGACTCATGAAGGTTGCATAGGGAACATGTGTATCCACCGAACTATGAGTAAATTGAAAGCATACATATATAACACCATTTGTCAATGATGAACATAATCTTTTGTGGATTTACCTTTCTTCTGCTGTTTTCTCTTACGTTCATTCTCTTTAGATCGTACGTGGCGAACGTAAATAATTTACCATTCAACCCTTGTAATTCAACTCTTCATATTATAAGAAGAATTAATGAAAAAGGTTTTTAAAATGTGTACAAGTTCGACAGTTTTTAACCTTGCTTAACGGTCTATGAATGCATCCAAAATATCAGTAAGTATCCATATCGTGCAAACTATCAATTAGAACATAGCAAAATGGACCAATGACACTCCATCATTAAATCATTTTTAAATAGGCGTTATTGGTCTCTACAGTCCAAGTACCCAAATTGAAATCCATGGAGAAGAAATACGCATATGATTAGAAGGCAACATTAATTTCGATTAACGTTATTGCTTTGGACCTTATTTCCCAATGTCGAAATTTGGGAGCAGCGACTATAAGATCCCCCCCCTCTCTCTCTCTCTCTCTCTCTCCCTCTCAATGGATTTTATTATAACTGCATGTTGGTGTCGATAGTTCTTTATCTTACGGGTAATACGTTAATACTATTTATTGAACATGAAATTAACCAAGACCTAGAAAGATAACATTGGTGAACCAAACAATAAAAGCCCATCTATTTAAATCTATCAAAACAGAAGTATTTTTAATGCCCAGGCTTCTGACTCAGATTTGTTGCTATGTAATAAATTAATCAAATTTGAATAATGAGTTTTTTTTTCATATTTAGCTATATAATGTTATTTAATATCTACCTCATACCATAAGAAACTCTACTTATCAAATCTTCCATAAACCCGTCGTTGATATGTGTACCATCGTTGATATTGTTGTACCGTCGTTGATATTGTTGTACCGTCGTTGATATTGTTATACCGTCGTTGATATTTTTGTACCGTCGTTGATATTGCTTTTGCTGCTACTTCAGCTTTTGTTGATTTGTTGTTAATGTTTGTGCTTAATAAGCGAAAAGGCAATTAAAGGAACTGATAATACGCCTTTTTATGACCAGAGATTAAATGACACATGAAGGTTGCATAGGGAACATGTGTATCCACCGAACTATGAGTAAATTGAAAGCATACATATATAACACCATTTGTCAATGATGAACATAATCTTTTGTGGATTTACCTTTCTTCTGCTGTTTTCTCTTACGTTCATTCTCTTTAGATCGTACGTGGCGAACGTTAATAATTTACCATTCAACCCTTGTAATTCAACTCTTCATATTATAAGAAGAATTAGTGAAAAAGGTTTTTAAAATGTGTACAAGTTCGACAGTTTTTAACCTTGCTTAACGGTCTATGAATGCATCCAAAATATCAGTAAGTATCCATATCGTGCAAACTATCAATTAGAACAGAGCAAAATGGACCAATGACACTCCATCATTAAATCATTTTTAAATAGGTGTTATTGGTCTCTACAGTCCAAGTACCCAAATTGAAATCCATGGAGAAGAAATACGCATGTGATTAGAAGGCAACATTAATTTCGATTTACGTTATTGCTTTGGATCTTATTTCCCAATGTCGAAATTTGGGAGCAGCGACTATAAGATCCCCCCCCTCTCTCTCTCTCTCTCTCTCTCTCTCTCTCTCTCTCTCTCTCTCTCTCTCTCTCTCTCTCTCTCTCTCTCTCTCTCTCTCTCTCTCTCTCTCTCCGCCTATTATCTACATTTTGTATTGATCAATGTTTGAGCTTACAGTTTACAGATTTATGTCAAAACTATTTTTAAAAAATCACACCATACTTTAATGTTCACTGGAAAAATGACTTTTGTCCTTACGTACAACAACATTACGTTAATGTTCCTTTCAAATATAGTATGCATAATGCTATGTGAATACCGGATATAATACCTGCCGGCGAGTCTAAATTCTTAATATTTTGTTTCGGTTTTTAAAGACATAGAAAGCGGAACTTCAAACAGGTTATGCCAGTCAGAGTGTTGGACATCGAAATGAACAAAGAAAAAGTCACTTTATAATGTTCTTCGTGTCAATAGCATTGAACAACAGACTGCTATTATATAAATAATTGCATCGTTCGATTCAAGATGAGTTCAATTCCAGTCATCTACTCATCAATAGGGAAGCAACGACGGACAATAATATCTAATATAATTGGACCTCTGACAAAGTGAGTGTTTGTACTGTACTTCTTGACTCAGTCCATACATGGCAAGTGCTTGAATAACAAGAGCTAGTGAGTAAAAGTGATACCAAAAATGGTCGAAGATTATAATCACGAAGGTAATTTAGACAAGTCATCGTATTAATGAAATCTGAGTAACTAAGAAATTATCGACAGCCCTATCAGTATGTCAAGGGTTACAGCTACTATCATGAAAAGACGGAAGTATGAACAATGGATTCTCACTAGCTGTAGTTAGATGATTTCCCACGAGTAGTAAATAACGTTTCTTATAAAATTGTGATGAAGACAGTGCCTGTATATTTATGTTATTGTGACCATTAATGGTGGATTTGTTACTTTTGTATTTAAAGGAATCTTTTCCTGACTACGTGTTCTCTATTAATCAATCCATAGTGAATGTGATATCAGTAACGGGGCAATCAATTAACCATTTTTCACCCAGTGCTCTATCTGGCTGTTGTGATTGATGCTATCCTCATTTTACCATAGCAGCTTGGAATTCATTCAACTAATTTCTCTGCAGGCGGGCCAAATCACACATTTTACATTTTGATAGTTCCATAGTGTTTGTTAATATAGCTGTTAGCAGTAAGATGATTTAACAAAACCTTTGTTGCAGTAAATTACATACTCTTCTCTTACTGCTGTCTAAAATAGAATATATGTCGGTAAAGTAACAGATATTTTCACATCTCCGCTCGTAATGAAGCAACAAATTTCTGATATTTTAAAGTGACTTCTAGTCCTTTTATGCAAAGGAGCACATTCACCGTTGAACCGAATAATCATTTTTAATCTTTCATTTTAATAATTTTAAATGTTTTATGGTTATTTTTTGTTTTCAATCCAGTCATTTATACAATCCTTACTGTATTAAATCCAAAAACTTATGTTGCGATTCTAAAGTCTTAAACAAAATAACAGAAAATATAGAAAAGAAACAACTTGTGTAAAATTCGACAAAGAATTTATTTCCCCTGAATACAAAGTGAAAACTGAAAAAAAACCTTATAGCAATGTGAACTAAATCCCAAATTGTCCTAAAAGTTCTAAAACAAGTTAAAAGGTATTAAGTTTCAATTAAATTTATATACTTCCAGGGCAACATGAACATAAATCAGATAATTATGGTTATTTTTGTTGTCAAGCCAGTCATTTATACAATCCTCACTGTATTAAATTCAATAAATTATGTTACGATTCTAAGGGCTTAAACAAATTATGTGATTAACTTCCGACAAACATCCAGTATTTGGCAAATAAATATGTTTCAGTTTCAGTGATATGTTTATTTAATCTGATTTCTATTATTATTAAAAGTATCAAATTACAAAGTTGCATTAATTATACTGCAGTAGCCAATATTTATATATGTAGTTCAAGTTGGCGCATTAATAACCTAAGTGTTTTATTTCAGTAAATAATAACAATCAATTGTTATACTATTTAAGAACTGAGTCATATGAAAGTAATCTTGCTCCAAAAGATGCTGATGTATTTAGCAGATAATCCTTGTTATTTTTATCTGATTTATGTTCATGTTGCTCTGGAAGTATATTAATTGAAACTTAATAACAAAATCGTAAATAATTACTGTTTAGAAGTATACTGTTGTACATAATAATTTTATGGTCTGCTCTGTCCGTCCGATGTCTGCTCTTGTAAACTAGTAAATTCATACTTAATATATCAGACGATAATTATTTGTAACATTTATTTTGTATTTCTTTATTACTAATTACATTTTTGTATTTCCATCCCTCCTTCAACCCAATGACAAAGTAATGCGTGAATCTAGTGTCTGAAAGATCGAGACGATAAATCAATAATTTTGGGACAAGCCAACATTAAAGTGTAAATTTACAAACTTTAAAATAATGCACTCTTGGGTTTAGTGCTTCCTATACAAGAATAAATAATATATATCAAAGCCCAAAAGTTAGTTAAATGTTACATATATATATTTCAATTTCAAGTTTTTTTTTCAATCTATCAAACGGGCATACTTTTATGCAAACAAATACGTTGTAATTGATATCTCTTGTATTTTTATTCAGCTTTTCGTACACGCGACAAGTCGTTATCCATCGAAGTTTCACATGTGTTTCGAGAAAGGAATACATCCAATTCCTCCATTTAGACGATATGGATATTGACTGTCAGATTTACAAGACTTCTTTCCACCGTTATCGATCGAGAAATAAACAAATCGCTACAAAATTTGTAAATACTTATCATAATCAATTCATTGTTGCTACAAACAGCTTGTCGGAGGAAAATGGCGGATGTACCTCTCTGAAACATTCAAAGTTGTCAACAAGTTTAGAAATTTCCAAGTGATAAACAAATGTCTTACATTCTGATAGAAGTAAACATGTTTACATCCATTGATAATGTTCATAGTATTTAATCTATATTCGTAAAAAAATGTTACTATCTTGTTCTATCATGTTTACAAAATAAATGTTCCTGGTCAAGTAGGCCATTAAATTTATTTTGGGCTAAGGCCAATTACAAAATACAAATATACTTAACATATAAATCATTGAAAACGAGTCTACAAACAATGCAAATTAAACACGCAAAACATTTTTAATTGTTTTATTTAATAGCATAACTTACTGCGAAACCTTTTGACCTGTTTATAAAATGTGTCAGAAAAATGTAAGATCAGTAAACATTGAATATACTAGAGTAAATAAAACTGGATCAGACAACGTCGATAATAAATGGTTTCATGGATATGTTTTAGTTTCTGTGACCATAGAATAAAAACTTTACAAAAAGTTTTAGATTATTAGTTATTTGTGTGGTTATCAGCTATACGAAAAATTGATTTCTTGAGTTTAACTTGTACATTCATGATGGAATAGAATCTTTAAAGAAGATCCATAAGTACATTCCTTTCATCAAGACATATTGGTATTGTCCTTTTCCCATTTCAATTGGTACATTTAATTCACGACTGTCGAAAGACACAATAATATATATATATATATATATATATATATATATATATATATATATATATATATATATATATATATATATATATATATCTGTGTGTGTGTGTGTGTGCTCTGAGAGGATTCCATCCTCGGAAGTTCAGTTGAACCAGCGTTTAATTTGCAATCAAAGGGTACAGGGCCTGACACCCGAATAGGGAAACATGGGTAGGCGTACGTCCTCTTCGAGTCGGGACATATTCCATTTTCTAGTCGTGATGTAGCCAATTATTTGTTCAAAGTTCCGTTAAAATCAACAAGATTTGATAAGTTGCGATCTCAATTAGTACTTTCTTCTTGTTACTGAAAACTGTATGTTTAACAACGAAGACATCTAAGCATTACCGGCATTAGCAGACCGAATGTGATAATTTCTACCCAGCAGTGTTCGTCCGGAATCAGCAGCACGATTTAGTAAGTTATCACCACAATGACAACATCTTTCTGACACTGGTATATACTACCATGAAGACTTCTATCTGACACTGGTATATACTACCATCAAGACTTCTATCTGACACTCGTGTAAACTGCCATGAAGACTTTTATTTGACACTGGTATACACTACCATGAAGACTTGTATCTGACACGAGTATATGCTACCAAGAAGACATCTATCTGACACTGGTATATTCTACCATGAAGAATTCTATTTGACACTCTTGTTTACTACCAAGAAGACTTGTATCTGACACTGGTATATATTACCATAAAGACTTCTAGCTGACACTGGTTTATACTACCATGAAGACTTTTGTCTGACACTGGTATATATTACCATGAAGATTTCTATCTGACACTGGCAAATACTACCATGAAGACCTGTATCTGACACTGGTATATACTACCATGAAGACATCTATCTGACACTCGTATATACTACCATGAATAATTCTGACACTGGTATATATTACCATGAAGACTTCTATCTGACACTGGTATATATTACCATGAAGATTTCTATCTGACACTAGTATAAACTACCATGAAGACTTCTATCTGACACTGGTATATACTACCATGAAGAATTCTATTTGACACTCTTATTTACTACCAAGAAGACTTGTATCTGACACTGGTATATACTACCATGAAGACTTCTATCTGACACTGGTATACACTACCATGAAGATTTCTATCTGACACTGGTATATACTACCATGAAGAATTCTGACACTGGTATATACCACCATGAAGATTTCTATCTGACACTGGTATACACTACCATGAAGACTTGTATCTGACACTGGTATATACTACCATGTAGACTTCTATCTGACACTGGTATAAACTTCCATGAAGACTTCTATCTGACACTGGTATATGCTACCATGAAGAATTATATCTTTTACACGCTGTTGCAAGAGAAACACCAAAGTCGGATATGATTAAGATAAACGGATTTAATGATGCTCCACTTGAAATTATACCAGATCTGGTCATCAACAACGGTAAACATGATAATATCAGGGGTATATTGTTATAGTATATGTAACATTTTTTCACGCACAAAAGTTTTTTTTATATGATAATATCTGTAACATTGTATTTGAGCGTCCACGTCTTGTTTTGGAAGTTTATCTGAAATATGATTGAAATTAAGGTTACTTTTTCATTATATAATATTTATTTGATTAATCAAGTACTTCCAACGTTTCAACTACAAATTCCAGACACCAAAAGCAAGGCGCTACAGTTAATTTTTTTATCTGTATAAAATCTTCAGAAACTTTTTTAACGATATGGACAAAGATACATCAGTTGATTTGAGCCATGGAAATGTAGTAAATATTTTAAATTTTCCTGAACTAAGTACAGAAAACCTTTAGATCAACGATATTAGGGATCCAACTGAAAATATTATTGATTTTTGTGTTAAGATTAGCGAGTTAATATCAACATTTGGTGTTTTTCAAAAACATTCGTTAGTGGTTCTGTTCACATTTTTACGAAAATTTAAAAACTTTTGTACGTGATTAGAAAAATCAGTCTTAAATGCGGTCATTCAATCATTGATTGTAGCCAACGAAGTTGTTATTGGAATTTCATTATCACCGACATATTTGTTCGTTGCAGCATCAAAATCAGACTGTGGTTTGCTAAGATTATTTATACCATTATTATTCATGTTGAGAAATGCCAACGTACTTAGATTCTTGATCAATAACATATTTATTTTGTTGCTGCGTCCGTATTTGCGGTTGGGCCTCCAAGCTATGTAATTTTATGTTGGTTCATGATGATCTTACCGGTAAATAAATCACCAGCTCGCCTGATAAAATCGTTAACTGACTTATCGGAATATTTAATCTTAACTTGATTGGCAAAAGTAACAATATTATCAACAACAGAGATAGGTTTTCGTACAAGTATATCTGACAGTTGTACATTACTTGTCTTTAATCCTCCTTGTTTGTCCTGGAAAACAACAACTTGGTTTTGATGTATCCTTGTGATATTAAATAAATTATTGATTTCATTTCTAAGTTGATCAAGAGTTGCA
This sequence comes from Potamilus streckersoni, assembly GCA_016746295.1. Lineage (NCBI taxonomy): Eukaryota > Metazoa > Mollusca > Bivalvia > Unionida > Unionidae > Potamilus > Potamilus streckersoni. Next base: position 98,710 of record JAEAOA010001396.1, read on the forward strand.
TATCTAGATAAGATATCTTTCTGAACCGTTCCGGTGGCCTAGTGGTTAGAGTGTCCGACTCGGATGCGGAAGGTCGTGGGTTCGATCCCCTGTCGAGTCATACCAAAGACTTACAAAAATGGTACTAAAAACTTCCTCGCTTGACGCTCAGTATTAAGAGGTTAGTGTTAGGACTGGTTGGCCTAGTGACAGGATAATGTGACTGGGTGGGACATCATGCTTCATGTCTGCGACATGATGCCCCAGTGCTAGACATCACTATAAACTGCCACACTGCAGACATCGTAGCGATATGACTGAATTTTCTTTTTTAAAAGCTACGTTAACAAATTCATAATCATATAATCACTTATCTTTCTAACCTTCAGCCGATGTATCTCTTAACGTTGTTCCAAATTTTGTAATAGCTCATTATATTTGTTGTCCTACATGAAATTGTCAACATTAATTTTAATATTACATAAAATTATATAATAACCATGACAAAGATATTAAATTTTGATACCGAACGATTAAATAATCATAGACATAATAACGAACTTCCAGATTGCCATTATCTTATTATTGGTCGTACAGGGTCAGGTAAAACAAATTTGTTGTAAAATCGTTTGCTCAAAAATTACTTTAACTATGATCGTGTATATATATATACACAATTATCCCGCAACAGGATAAATACGAATTATTAAGCGAGTACAACGATAAACGTCGTGATGAACCTGGCGCTGCCGATGAAATATTTTCGATAAGACAACTAGAAGAACTTATTTCAGTTAACGAACTTGATTCATTTGAGCATAAAATAATTGTATTTGACGATATTCCGCTAAACAACGAGATGAACAAGATACGAACTATTGTTCATTATAGCGAAACAAAAAAGTAATTTGGTCTATCTTGCCCAAGGCTTTTACAACGTCGATAGATTACCAGGCGAAATACTGATTACTTTATATTATTTCCTGGACTGGACAATATTGTTGTGAGAAATATTGCAAACGAGCAATGGGGTGATGTAGCGAAAAATAAATTCATCGAATTATAGTATCAAGCAACCAAAAGCAAATACAATTTATCTTTATTTGACAAGCTTGCGCGTGATCCAACTAAAATGTTTCATTGTTGCATCAGTATATTTTGACAGGCGAATTTTGTAAAGCGTATAGAAAATAATGGACAAGCATGAACAAAGAATATAGCAGCTTTAAAGAAAAATATGGAAGAAGATCTCACGTGAACAACTTCAAGCAGAGGAAGTAAGTGAAAAGTTTTCAAACCTGTTACCGAAGCAGTACTTGTCAAATAGCTAGACATATATCTGCACTATCCGCTTAAAAATACAAGAAAAGGATTATTAGGTATAATCAGAGAAAGATCAAAAGAAGGGAATATAAGCATTGCAGAACTTGCAGGACACAGTGCTGATTCTGCTGCACGACAGGCAGAATTTGTCTTATTCATAAACAAACCTCTTGCACTTCTGCACGCGATAGCAAGACTTACGGTTAATCCAGCTAGGTTAAGGAGATTAATAGACAATGTGTTGATTTAAGCTGAAGAACTAGCCGAGGAACAAAAACAAAATAGCTGAGAATACCATAGAAATGATTCCTATTGAGGCGCATATAACACGTTATAGAAAAAAGCTAGAGAAAAAATATCTGTAAAAAAAATTAAATAACTTTTTAAAAAAATATTTGATGAAAAACGAAATTAATGATTTCGACAGAAGTCGAGAACGGAGTGGTAATGGTTACAATAAAATGGAGAAAATTTTGATAAGCAAAATTGAGGCTCTTCCAATAGCCGAAGAAGTGCTTAATGAAGCTAACACAAAGAAATGCGTGATGCGTTCATAAAGTAAGAGACGGAGTTATTGTTGATATTTTAGGTAAAACAGCAAATAAGTACAGACACAAAGAAAAATAGTATGGTAAAGGTTGGAATTTTAAAAGGCTATTTAATAAGTATGAAAGCGAACGAGATGAAACATTAACAGGGGAAACCTTTGGATAAGGAGTTAAAGTGCTTACATCAAAAGCAGAAATATTCGACCAACTTATGTTGCTGGTATCATCCAAAGATACGAAATTGTGGATATACTAAGAAACTCTTAGATTACTGACATCAGACGAGTATAAAATTGTACACCTTGATTTTATTTAATCAAGGCGATCTTATATAATGTCCACCACATTATTACTCAATTCGTTGCAGACAACAGGAAAGAACGCAAACGTTTCTGTTTATTATAATCCGCTAATACAAATAGGTCCTGAAAAAAGTATGAGATTGGATTAATTTCATATACAGCATGGTATTCTATGGTTAATGTGAAAACTGGTGTCAATGACGAATTTGGGTTTATTCCAAATGCGGTGATGGACTCAACAAGCATAGCAATTAAAATTCCACATGCAGCCAACAAACATAATGGATTTAAATAAGACGACAAAGGAGCTGATAACAAAGGCGGGCGGTATGGCAGACAATTTTGAGCTAACAACAAACTATAAAACACCCACTAGAATAACATTAAAAAATGTCATTACGGTCGATTTTTCATAATCAAAACGTATCGCACCACTGATAGGAGTTTATCGTCAAATATATGGTTGTTCTAAATCAGTTACCACACATGACGGTGAACTGCCAGTAAATATAACTGAAGCAAATACAATATTAATAAATTGCTCTATTGAGTCTGGATCTTACTCAGCCAAGTGTAGTAAAGGGCAAATGATATATAGGTTTTCGCCAAACGTTCCACCAGGATCTACTAAGCAAATTAGTCTACGGTAGGTTATTTATTATCCGAATAATCTTGAAAATCCAATAACAAGTATAACACTGTGACAGACCAATCGGGTAGACAAATAGATCTTAATAGCGAAATTGTCACGTATTATTTACACCAACGCACAACAGTATGGTCAATTTTGTAAGCATGCATTTTATAGACGAAGATGAGACGACGATTAGTTTACAGAAGAGAAATCGTGGTGGATCTTTTGGAAACATTTAAAACAATTGCTAAGAATTTACCAGGAATTGCTCGTAAAGTGGCACAAATTGCACTTGATGCAGGTAAAGGTTTTTCGACTGGAACAAAAGATCGCTGCTAAAATTAAAGGCCAGAAATCACAGGTTTCCGCATTGAAAACAAAACGAGCACTATACCATATTGCGCCAACAGCAGAAACAAAACTAGCTATGATAGATGCAAAAAATAATTATCACCGCGTGGTGAAGAAATAGTACGAAACTTGTAAAGAAAACAAATTCGATGACTTCTGCTTCTTTTAATTGTGTGTAGCGCTTACAAAATAAATGTCGGCTAAAAACTTTCGATCTTGCTGAAGAATTCGATACTGACGACGCTGTAAGATAGTTCGCATACGTCGAGTATCTGGATGAAAACTCACACGAGGCAAATAAAGTTGGAATTAGAACTTTTAATACACGCGACGAGGACGTATTTCTACTGCCCCATAAAGCAGTGTTAGCAGTGCGTGGCCAAATATTAACTACGACAAGTGGTGATATTGCAGCTGGTGTAGAAAGTGCGCTTGTCATCGACGTTTTGAGCTTATTTAAAAGTGCACGATACCATCTGGCCAGTCAAACCGTAGGAGATATTTCAATGCACTTGTCTAAAGTGAGTACAATACTTAACATTGTCTCGTTTAACGATGATTATTCTGATCAGTGATCATAAAAATGATGTGGTTTAAAGATACCTTATTCAGGACAGCTGTTTCTAGCGAGTTTCGTACTGGTGCTTGTAATCATACGGCAGATAACAATAATTAATCTAAGTTCCTCTAATAATGCGATTGGTAATATTGGAGACGCAATAAGATTGGCGGTCACAAGAATAAGACGCCAGCAATATAACAAGGGATTTGCCAAACAAAAAGTGTTTGCTGCAGAATCTCGCCAAATAACGACGATGCTTCCGTTAAGTAATATTTGGATTTTGCCGTGAATACAACAACGTTTATCGAGGACTGAAGCACACTCTTATTTTAGATCAAGCTGATCAAAACGATTGTATAATGCATGTCGATGGGGTAGCTGAAGGACAGTTTGCTATTACAAGATTAGGGTTATGGATGCCACGAGTTGCCTCCTACTGTCGCTAAAACGATGGAGCTCGAATCATTATTGACCGCTTACACGAAAAAGATATATTTCCAGCAAAACAGGATTTATAAAACTGCAATTCCTAACGCAACTGATTACACATTGCGTGTGACAACCACTCCTAGCGAACAACTACCTCGACAATTTTCCGTCGTATTTTTACGACAAGCACGTCGTAATAATAAAAAAGAACAATTCCGTATTTGATGACACAAATGTAAGACAAATATTTCTTAGAGTATATTCCAAGCAATATCCCGAACGTGCAATTGAATGCAGTTTGCTGTAGACGCCACCAGAAACATATCTCGGCCATATATGTACCTCAGGGAAGCAATGAAAAAATATCAGGACACGGAGAGTGGATCTCATATTTCAGTAAAAGAATTTCGTTCACTTTATCCTATCTTTTATTTTGACATATCAAACCATTCTGAACGACCTATCGGATCAACGGCCACCATTGAGCTGCTCACCTAGACACTTGCCATACTGCCAGTCTAGCAGTATAACGTTTATACGTTAGTAGTCAGTGATAGATTCTTGACAATCTACACGACTAAAGAAAGAATGACTATACAAGTTTGATCTAACAATGAGATATAAAATAATGAAAACCAAGTACACAACTCGAGAAATACACCTAACATCCGGTCAGGTTGCAAAGTTTCAGCAGCGGTTGTTTTTTTTAATGATATATCCGACTACTTCAAATAAAACATCTGTTACATTAATGCTAACGAATCGACAAGTCAATATACGCGATAAAGAAAAAATGTTTCTTGTTCTGTTTCGCAAGTAACAGCAATGTCAAAGAAAGGTAGAATTATTGGACCAGCACTTTCTGTGATAGCTAGCAAAATTTTAGCACATTAGGAATAGCGGTAGTGTCAGGGGCAATATCATGAACAACTTAAAAGGCGATATTAGACAAATATATCTCCAGTGATATAGCCACTGAGTTTCATGTAACAATGTAAAATAAATGCCAGCGCCAACGACAAAATCGTTTAAAACAACCAACAAAATGCAATTGAACAAATCAAGGAGAATTTCTTCCTTTACTGTTAGTGGGATTAGCTGGAAGTCTTCTTCCGAAGATACTAGGAATGTAACGTGGAATGACTCTACCAGGTAGCAGACGCCGTTGAGTAATTTTGATACCATTAAAAAAATTGTATTACGTTCTATTTCCCTGAGTATTTTTCAAGGACGAACTCGATGTTATGGCAGCAGGTGGATTGTGCATTGTAAATATAGAAAACTTTAACGATGGCTCAGACATTCACTGCGTCGCTGTCTACGGTAATTATTTTTTGATTCGTTCAGACTTCCTCAGAGCGACCTCATAAAAAATATATTTTTAAAAAAATCTGATAAAATAAATTATTCGTCTAATTAACTGCCGCCAATTCGAACATCCACAATTTGCTATTATTGTGTAATGTTTGTCAGACAATTGTCTCAGAGAGATTCAAATTTTAAAAAGTTTATTTTACAATTTGATATGCGACCTTCTCACTCAAACGATGAGATTGCAGTTAATTTTTGTACGTTATTTAAAGCTATGTAAACCTTGCTAGTAATTTTATCCAAACTTATGTATAATAATGTCAACATACTGTCTCAACTTAGGGCTCTGAGTGGCCGAATGGTCTAAAGCGGTCTCCGTTACGAATCACTGCCATCTCACCTCTTTCTGCGTGGGTTCGAATCTACGATTTGGCGAATGTGGATATGTGATAAAGCTTGCCTGTAGCTTCTCGTGGGTCGGTGGTTATTTCCGCGGATTTCCAAGTTTCTTCCTCCATCATTAATACTGGCCGCCATGTATAGCTGAACAATGGCGTTAAGCCCCAGAACAGCAACAACAACTGTCTCAAATGTAGAACTAAAACAGAAAATAATGATTAGACGAAGGAAAACAACAAAGAATTAGAATAATGATAAAAAAGGTATTTGTGTAGTTTGTGGTAGAAAGAAAAGTATAAATTTGTCAACAGCAAAGTTGTCCGGAGCGTGTTGCCCTGACAAGGTTATTTTAGACGATGATTAATCTCATGAAACATAATACAATAAAATGTAATTGTGATTGTGATAAAGAAATTTGTATCGAACAAGATAAAATCGTCATGTACTGCAAATCATGCAATTCCAGGTCATAAATATACTGGACTTTACAATCCTCTGGATAACAATAGCAATACATCATTACATCTGTTATCATGATCACGAAAAATCAAAATCAGACTGTGATAAAGTAATGTTCGACAAACTTCGTGATATGAAACCAACAAATCTACGAGAACGTACTGATAGAAGATTTGTTCAGGGTTTTATTGGGCTAAAATATAAACTAGAACTCATAAAGGAATTGTATGATCTTGCAGCCGAACTACACAAACCTAAAAATAAGGTCAAGGTTTTCGCAAAGACCGTTGATGATATTTGGGCGATAGATTTAGAAGATTCATCAAATCTTGCACCGTTTAATGTTGGCGCTGAGGGCGCTCCAAAAAAGTACTTGTTTAATGTTGTGGATGTTTTAGCAAATATGCTTTTTGTGTACCTGTTTCGGATAAAACAGGAACGTAGATAACTGATTCGCTAAAATAAATAATAACAAGTGCTGAAATAAAAAAACCGAACAGAACCTGGACCGATCACAGAGCGAAGATTTTCAATAAAAGCTTGAACATTTTCTGGAACAAAATGACATTTAAAATATGTTACAGGGAACTAGGGTAAAAGCGTTGTCGTTCAAAAATTGAATCGCACATTAAACGAGCTGATTTGACAGCTAAAAACAGAAACAGGTATGCCAATGGTCTTTCTTAAATCGTTGACAAATATAATAACTCAAAACATCATACCATCAAATGTCAACAGATGACGCAATTAAAATTCCGATATCGGCAAACGAAAACATGTACCGCAGACATAACTTTAAAGTTAGTAATCGGGTTAGAATTTCTCTAACGAAAAAAAAAAACATTTGAAAAAGGATTTTCTCGAAACTGGAACGAAGAAGTATTTGAAGTTGACAAAGTACTTTTAACAATACCTGTAACGAACGAGCTAAAGAATCTGGCAAGGTAAGCTCTAACTGGCAGTTTTTAAGAACAAGAACTACAAAAAAACTGAACCAGATGATTTAGTAATCGAAAAAGTGATTACCACAAAAGGCAATAAAAGTTTAGTGAAGTGGCTCGGTTACAGCAATAAATTTAATAGTTGGACCCCAACCCGGTTGATGAAAAAATGTTTCTGTAGTTTACCTCGTACTTACACTTGATATATTTACATTTTACTTTTTGACATAACGACATTAGATTATGACTGCGATTGTCAGGGAGCATCACTAAGTTAAAATTCTTGACAAATATAAAATCGAATTTTATATTTTTTTTTATCTGTCTGTAAGTTTGATGCTTAAGAAGGGTTTTATCAGCCGCCAAAACTTTTGATTCTCACCCTCTGCAAAAATTAAATTTCAAATCTTTTTTATGTGATATTTTGTGTTCTATCGTCCAGTTGTCGGTCTGTCGTAATTTGCTTTATCAACGGCATCGACGATGTCGCTTTGTACAATGAATAACAATGTCGTCCAAATAAAATAGTTTATTGTAAGTTGTTAAACACAATCACAAACTAAAAATTTATTTCGTTGATTTCGAATGCTTACTTCAGCCTGTACTTGGCATAGAAAATAATCCTGACCAATGGAATAAAAAAAACAACTCAAAACCATGTTTCTTTTGAGGTAGCGTACAAGATAGTTTGCTGTACTGATTTGGGATTCACCAAACCAATCAAATTATATCGTGATAAAATCCCAACTGTTCGGCTTCTCTAGCAGTTAATTGACTAAGTTGATGATATATTTAATCGCTAAAAAGAGTAACTCCAATGATAAAACTGACGTCTCAAATGGAATCTGACCACGAGCAAGCGGAATTTTGTCATATTTATAAACGGGCGTTTGATACACATGCATCGTCCGCGCCTGATAATAATAAGTACGTGACCATTGCTATCCAACAGGACAGTATCATGGAGCGGCTCATGATATGTGCAATTTAAAATTTAGCGCTCCAGATTTTATTCCAGTCAATCTTCACAACTTTCGAGGATATGAGAGCCACATCATCATAGAAGCTTTATGTGATCCTTGACATAAAATCTCGGTTCAAACTTAAAAACGTAATCAAATGTATTCCAAAAAAAATTTTGAAAAGTATATGCCGGTTACGCTAGGGATTTTGCGTTTTATTGACAGTCTACAGTTCATGGCAGCATCACTAAATTAGCTGGTAAAGGTTGCAGCGAGTTTGATAACCTATGAGACTGTTTTGGAGATATATCTAATCTGCTGACTTAGAAAGGAGTATTTGCTTACAAGTATCTTGACGATTGGAGCAAATTTGATGAAATGTCTTTACCTGACAAGGATAAATTTTATTCGCAACTTAAAAATAAAAATACCACAGATGACGAGTATAAATATGCACAAGATATTTGTGATAAATTTGAGTGCAGAACAGTTTGCGATTATCACGATTTGTATCTGAAAACTGACGTGTTATTGCTGTCGGACGTATTTGAAAGTTTTTGTGAACTGAGTTATAACAATTATCTACTAAATCCTTGTTGATATTATTCTTCTCCCGGGCTGTCATGGGACGCTCTGTTAAAATTTAGTAAAGTAAAGTTAGAATTACTGACTGACGTCGATATGTTTAATTTTATCGAGAAAGGTATCTGAAGTGGTATCCGCGTTATAACAAAGAAAAATGCTGAAGCAAGCAATACATACTTGAAAGAGTACAACCCTAAACTTCCATCGAAGTATATAATTTATCTAGATTGTAATCATTTGTTCGGGTATTAAATAGCTGAACCAATGCATTTTGTTGGATTTCGTTGGATTACGGCTGAACAATTTCTATATGAGGCAAAACGATACCTGACGATGTTTAGTATTTCGTTCAGGTTGATCTCGATTATCCAAATTGGCTACACAAGTTACACCTTTATGTGCTTAATCGATGGTAATAGATTATAGTATCTTACCTCAGGAAAAAAACAATCGTTAGCATCACCATGACAAAATTCTCTGGTAAAAAATCTAGCGCCAAATTTACTCGATAAGAAAAATTATGTTTGACATTATAAAGTTTTAAAGCAAGCAGTAGATACTGTTCCTGTGTTGAAAAAAGTTCATAAGTCGCCGGGGATGATAGGATATATTAACTCAAACACTTCGAGAAGAGCGGTGGTGAAAACCGATTTTGATAAAAACTTCTTTGAGCTTATAAACAATGCCCCTTTTTATGTAAAACGATGGAAAATATTAAAAAAACGTGTAAATTTCGAGCGAGTTAACTAGTTAAAGATATTGTTCGCAGAAACAAACTTGTGTCAGACGATGATTTTGTTAGAATTACAATTTTTTATAAAAATTTTGTCGCGATATAGCCAAGAAAAATAAAACTAAAACTAAACAAGACGATTTAAGTTGGAGATCTCGTGTTAGATGTATCGAAGTGGCTTATGTACGATTATTTTCATTACAATTTTGTTAAAAATCAGTGGCCGTCCAGTAGACTATTGTTTACTGATACCGACTCGCTCGTGTATGAAATCGAATGTAAATAGGTATATCATAATATATAGGATAATCGACATCTGTTTGATCTTTCCGATTACCCTCGTTGAAGGAAATTTCATGACGACACAAATAAAAAGGTTATTGATAAGTTCAAATATGAAATGAACTCGAGCATCATCAAATACTTTATCGAATTGAGGAGTAACGTGTACGCAGTATTGTTAGACAATAATCAAGCAACAAAAAGCAAAAGGTCTGCCTCGCAATTTGTTAACAAGTTTATGAAATTTGATGATTACAAGTACGAGCTTGATGACGGCGTTAGTTTTATAAGAGCAATGGCTATTTGAACGAATCGTCATAAACTCGAAACAGATGTCATTATCAAACGTGGATTGATCAATTTTGATAATAAACGTTATTGTGAAAATGTGGTAGATACATTTGCACTTGGGTACTGTCGTGAAACAGATTTACTCAATATCTCATATTCGGTATTCAGGGTATGTAATTTTGTGTGAACAATAAAAATATATTTTTGGAAATTTCACAGTAACAAAGAGCTACAATGACAAGATCAAATATCTAATGATAGACTGTAAACAGCTGAAATTAAAAATGAAATATCAATTATATGTTTTGCCACAGTTGGTGACAAGTTAAAACTGTCGCTCATCAGATCTGATGACAGCGGGTATTTCAATTACCTTGAACAATTGAGCCAGACGTTATCATCTGAATTTAAAAACTTTCATGATCCAATCAGTCAACATCGCGTCGATAAAATATTTCTAGTATCAATGTTGAAACATTGATCAGTGGTGATGAAGTAAAACAAATTGCCTTACCAGTAGACTTTCTGCCTCTCTGATGCGGTAATGGGTGTCTGAGATTTGTTTGGAGGTTTGAAAAATATCCTCGAGCCAGAACCAGTCTTGCTAAAAATGATAAGTCGTTTTGGGATGGTTTCGGGGGTGTCCTCAAAATGGTGATTTATATTTGTTTGTTGGGATGAAAAAAGTCTTTGAACAAGAACCAGCCTTTGCTCCTACTACTCCATCTCACCTCTATCTGCGTGGGTTCGATTCTCAGGCTTGGCTAACGTTGGTAAAATGCTTGCAAGCAGCTTCTCGTGGGTCGGTGGTTCTTCCCGAGGTTTTCCAGGGTTCTTTCTCCATCAGTTATACCGGCCGCCATATATAGCCTAGCTTGTGCTGAAAATGGCTTTAAACACTACAACAACAGCAACTATACCTCATCTTGGTAACTATCATTATATTCAATCCTATTTCATATCAAAAGGGTAGTGAATGTTGTTATTTTATTTCATAATAACTAGCATATGCATCCACTCAGAAAATCAATAAATCTGGATAAAGAAACTTTCATTTTCAAGCGATGAGAAATCATATGGTAATTGATCATATACACGTCACCGAGTTTTTTCAAGTTTTTTGCTTAACTGATCCTGAAAGTTGCTTCATTCGCGTCGATGAAATGTAAAGCATTTAAAAAAATCTAGGAATTTGCATGGTATTAGTGGTCATTGGAGAATTAGTGAGTGATATTTTGGAATCGTAAAACGCCATTAGTTTCATCCAATTGTTATTTTACTTGTTTGTTCATGATATCACTGATGAAATCATCCGTGTCAATAGTCATATTTGAGCAGGATGAATGGAGAATTCCAAAGGTACTTCCCAAAAAGGTTCTTCGTCCAGTTGTATGGAATGTTGTAATTTGTCCATGAAGCAACATACGGTAATGCTGAGAAACAAACCCATAGAACTTTTACTGTATAATGTTAAATAAAATTATCGATTCATATTTATATGGTTTTGGTTTTCGATAAGTCAAAGTGGTTAATGGATAATGCTTTCACAAATGTTCCATTGTGATGGTTGTCCAATTGGCTGAAAGATTTGTGGTGATAGGTGACAAGCAAATCCACCGTTGTTCATGTGTTACTGTTGGCACTGTGCGTAGTATATTTCACGTAAAGACTGGGAATAAGATACCCAATACAATTATTAAGTCAATTTATCAGCAAATCGTTTTTTCCGTGAGGAAAACTCAAACTTGCAATCGGTGTACCGATGACACAGTACTCACCAGCGGGTTAGCAGAAAATCCATTCTTGGTGACACCTTCCTATCACTTCACCAACAGATACTTTTTATGTTCTTAAAGAAGATTAACTCCGAGGAGAGATAGCTTTTTTTCTACTTGTATTTTTGTCCCATCTACTTCCTTTTACAGTCGATGTGAAACAGCAATCCGTGAAATAAAACTATGTAGATATCCTTTCCAATGCACATTCACTTCAGCAAGTCGATGTTTGCCCACGTTGTGTTTTGCAGGCAATATTGATTTCGCTATTGTACAAGTCGTCTTCTTCCGTGGCAACCATTTATAACTCATGCAAGTACAAGTAATATCTGTCCGTTCAACTTTAAACATATAACCAAAAGAAACGCGTCTAGGAACTGTAGATTGTAAAATATACGGATTTTTTTGTTAGTTTGCTGCCGTCTTCATTTATTAAAAAATAAGTTTGATTCAAACCGTCGGTGCACTTGACTGTTTACCATCTTTGATGGTTTTGAAGCTCTGACTAACTTGTATTAGAATCCAAACAAATTATCCAAGATGAAAACACATCGACTTTGGTTTGGCTTCTGTAAAAGTTTCGTTGAATGCTTTTGTTTAACATGTACGATAACTATTATTGTAACGATGGTTGTATATAATTCAGTACGATGCAAATTTTTGAACTAGTCCGTAATCATCAATAGGAGCAAGATTTTAGTAAAAGTGTGTCATTTATGGAGTGACTCCTTTCTGCTGATGTTGTCAAATAATTCATCAACTGTTCAACATTGCTCTTAGGTTGGTGTTTGTGTTGTCCTGGTTTGGATTGCGATGACGCTTAACGAGTCGGACGAGTAATCAGAGTAGGAATTTTAATTTGGTTGATGGGAGACTTATTCTACGTCTATATTCCCGTCTGCTGGTGAAGGATTACACACCATTTTTAGAACCCAAGGTTTCGGAGTTTTTTTTGTCTGGGAGTAGAGGAAGATGCCAACATGGAGGCTGTGATCCTAACATGTATTTGAGAATTAGAAACACACTACATGTCTTGCTCTTTTTCATCCATCCATTTGAGTGTGGCTGTTTTTCTTTACTTTTATATATCTTTGGTTTTGCAACAGACCTGAAATATCTCAAAGAATATTGAGCTGTCTCGTCCGTTGCATTCTGATTAAACGGTTGAGGACATTGCAATAACTGTCCGTACCATTGTGAAATGTATCTTTCTAACAATTTGGTTCGATTCATTCATGGGTGAATGACTTATCCGTTGATAATACTAAATAATGGAGGTTAATCCATCGTTGATATGAAACTAAATAATACTTTCATTTCAACGATCTAAAGATACAAGTGTGATGTCGTTTCAGGTAAGGATATCCTTTATATTTTCTGAACTGATATGATGGGCTTTGTGATTTTGTTTAATTATTTGCGAGAAATATGTATACTGACAGTGTTGGTCTTATACTATTTGATATTGTCATATAATACTTTATATACAGGACACAGAGATTCAACTCAAATTAAACTACGATATTATAAGGGTGTTCCTAACGTTACATGAAAGATTACGTCATTATTTTGCTTAAATGCATCAAACAGGTTTGTTAAATAGTTTCTGAAAATGTTGTGTGTTTTTTTCTTAAACAAATAAAAACCACAGTCAATAATGAAATCACCACGATAATCTCACATACATTGAGATTCAAAATGAGCACAACCAAATGTTTTAAATTACGGCACGCAAGCTCACAAAAGCATCGTTACTTTTGGTTCGGTATGATGCTTTCTTTACAACGGTAAGTGTGCAGTAAATCAGCAAGGACCTAAATAAAGCAATTTTTGTTTTGCCCAGAAAGATTATTTTCATACAAACTTTGATGGCTACGGCGTGGTAAAATAGCTTATTTGTGATACACTTACTTACAATTCCGATACACTAACACGACGAATGAGAGGATAAATAAATTATATTAAAAAATGTAGATCTGATATATATGTGAATGTGTGTGTGTGTGTGTGTGTGTGTGTGTGTGTGTGAGAGAGAGAGAGAGAGAGAGAGAGAGAGAGAGAGGTACAATGGCATTGAGATTCATTCAATGAAATGGTGTATGTCTTAGAAATCATGACTTCAAAAACACAACCTGCTATTACGAATACTTTATTTAAATCACATTAGTATGCGCTACGTGTTTATCTAAGTGCTCTACAATGTGTTAAATGCGGCGCTGGAGTCAAGTCGCATAATTATCGTTGCTAATCGTATGGACATATTTGAGGGTATAATCATGCACAAACGTAACGTAAAACCTATTGTTAAAGAAACACCCAATCACCCGACAACGTAGAGGAAACACCTGACATTGCTGATTTAATTATAGTCATGAATGAAGCAGGTGCTCTTTCTGATCTTGGTAAACATGCTACAAAAATGTATTAGACGGAATTTCCATCTGAGAAATATTAATTTATAAGTTGCCATGCTGACTATAATTGGCCTTAGGCACTCTTTCGAGAGCGTGGAATACAAAGGTCAAGGAGTACACCAAATGTATACTTGAGAAATTAGGACCCGTAATTGAACCACAATAACCGCCACCAGATAATACGCTGTTGGTTATCCCGGCAACAACAACGGCACACCAAATGAGATAATCCGCGCTCGATCATAACATAAAAGTAGCAAGATGTTATAGTTATGTTATTATCTATTATAGCAAAACCGCATCAGATTGCGAGATAGATTCATGAAACTGCAGCACGATTTCACATCAAAATTCATCCATGGATCATGCTTGTGGAAATTGCATACTAAGTCTAGAATGAGATGAGCAAGACGGTCGTCGCATTCCGGATACTATGGCTACAGAAGATGCAGCGTTTGTTTGTTTAAAAGACTTCCGTCGTATCGCAGTCACTAGAAGCGCATTTTCATCAACTAAACGCCTAAGAGTTTTAGTTTCACAAGCGCTTTGATGATTTATATAATGTTCTGGCAATTAAGCCACATAAATACAAACCAAGTAGGGACACTATTAAAATTCCTTTGAAGATAAGTCCAGGAATATATCAAACTTAAAGTGGATTTCAAGGACATTGTTCTCAACGTGCTCATAATCAAGACTAGTTTTGCCAGACAATGATATAATCAAAATCGAAAGGCCATTTTGTTTCCATGGTGGTCCCCTTGTGACACTGGGTCTTTTGTTTCTAAATATTTCAATGATTTTCAGATACAGTATCTCTACAAAAAAGTTTAATAAATCTTCAAATTTGTATCATATACAAAACAATAACAGAACATCATCGCATGGACTATCAAATACAAAACAACGTAACAAACCACTTGAATGTATTGATTTCCTAGAGTATTCATTGTATTGTTCTATTAACTATAGTATCGTTCCTACTTATTTAGAACGCAACATAGCAATAAACCATGTTGATAGTAATGTTGCATTGAACTACCACAATTGGCAATTATCTGGGAAAAAAAGCCATACCATACTGAAGGAAACCAATAATGAGATACTAATCAAGTGGCTCTCAACCCGCAGATCCCGAAATCAGGGTCGTGAGGACGTTCTGAAGGGCTGAAATTGTGGCCAAAATTGTTTGGACCACATTCCTAAACTTTAGATTTCAGTTCCAGTTCTGTGTGAATGTTTTCAAAGGAGGGGGCCTCTTTCGACATAATCTTTTTCTTAAGCTACATTATATTAATTTCTTTGACTTAGTTTCAGGTGACATGATGTACGTTTCTTTCCTCTTAGACACTTTACAATCGAATGTATATTCTCCTACAAGGCAAACTATAATCCAACTTACATGTGTATTGTCCTTATTTCTAATGATTGTGATGCAATCATTACTTCTTTCATATCAGACGCTGCTGTTATGCATATGCAAATATGTCGGACATGATGTATTGGCTGCGTGCTTATTTCAGCACACATGTTGGACATTGTATATTAGCTGCATGTCCCTCTTAGCTTTCTTCATTTTGCTTTTAATTAAGTGCAATTTTTAACAAGAGAGTATACGTATGTATTATATGCACTTAAATGAATGGAGATACATCAAGATCGATACTTGCTAACATCGAATTATCATAAATCGATACTTTGCAAACAAGTGGATTTTGCTAAAGATCTTTTAATCTAGTTTGAAGTAAACTGATGATTTATTTAAAAAAATATTTACTGTGCAATGTCGACGCATCAAGTACCGTCATATTCTCTTGAACTATATATGCATGCTGAAGAAAAGCTTTGATGCTGTTGTGTCATTGTAACCGCTCATTTTAAATTATCAAGAAAATTTCTAAGCGAACCATTAGTCTTTTTGGATAATTCACATGTTGCAAAATTACTGTAATTACGTCTTATATACTTAGTTTACGTTGTTGTTGTTGTTGTTGTTGTTGTTGTTGTTGTTGGGCTTAACGCCATTTTTCAGCACACGATAGGCTATTCATGGCGGCCAGTATTAATGGTGGAGGAAGAAACCGGGAAATCACCGGAAAGAACCGCCGACCCACGAGAAGCTACTGGCAAGCTTTCTCACATATCCACATTCGCCGAATCCTAGACTCAAACACACGCAGACAGAGGTGAGATGGCAGTGATCCGTAACGGACAGCACTTTAGATCACTCGGCTACTCAGGGTCCCACTTAGTTTACGTATATACACTATTTCCAGTGAGTCAAAACACCGTAAAGGAAAAAGAAAACCGTAATAATTCTGAAATGAATTGTCATAAATATCAACATTTCATTGGCACGAAAATCCTTTTATAGTTTGTTCTCATGTGCCATATCAACTACACGTAGCTGTCTTGTCACTGGAAATATTTGGTGTATATGTTTTCCACTGAGATAAGATTCATCTTCAGTTGAGTTTCTTCGTGATATAGTAATGCTCTTCATCTAATATTATCTCCATATTTAATACATTAAAATTATATGCGATAGTTCCCATGATTTTACTGCCACTGTTATTGATGTTCCATGCATTGCTGAACTAGCTGGTTGAGCTCTTTTACCCCTTAGATCATTAACATTTCATGTTCGTCTCGATCAAAAGAATAGCGTCAATCTGATTCTGCTTCTCAGAGTCCACGTGTGCCAAACGATCGTCCGTTAACAGTAATGCTTTCGCATTCTCCCAAAATATTTAATAAATAGAACTGTTATGCATATTTAATTTGCTTGGGGGGTTGGGTTGTTAGTTTTATTGTAACTTTTTTATTTCATGACAAGATATTGTAATGTAAAATTGTATGTTGGACATGACCTTGTCCAAAATTGAATTCATTTCTACTTTAATTAACTTCTTATTTGTTTCTGTGTAAACAACTAATACATGGCTAAAATATTCTCTGCGTATGGAATAAAATAAGCAATATTATTAACAACAGTAAATGTTTATTTGGGTCTAGGGCTAGATTTTGGAGTTTCCTTAGTGTATTTTGCATCATCCAGGTTATAGGTTTATTTTGCAAACATCTGGATCATTCCAGAATGTTTTTTTTCCATTAGGTAATAATTATTTTTAGAAAATACCAATTGTGACCTGAGGTCAAGTAGTAAACTGTATAATCTTGTAACTGTCAGGATATTTCATTCGTGCGTTAAGATCTATATATTTGCATTATATGTTATGTCCAGTATTTCATTTTTGGACTGAAAACATTTTCTTCAAATTGTTGAATTCCAGTGATCATTTCCTCCGGAAATGTAAAAGTGCTCTCATACACTTCATGGACATGGACATTTACTTAAATGTATAGTGAAATCAAACCTATAATTGCATTACTTTGGCCCAAAATTATACTGTTGATTCATCATCTTTATATAAGCTACCACAGGCCTTCAGTTTTGAGATTTTTCTGTATTTCTACAGAATTTTATTCTGGACGTTAAATTATTAGGACTTTTGTCTGTAATTATTTGATTACTTTGACATTTAAATCGCAATTCCATCAGTTATTTTTTCTCATTTTCGCTTTGTATTTTAAGGAAATAGATTATTTCTTGCATTTTACAAAGTTTGTTGCATTACACTGTTTTCTCTTACTTAATTTAAGACCATCGACTCGGTAACAAATTTCTCTAAAATATTTTAAAAACCTTTGTTTTTGAAATTTTGTTTCACCTTGTTTTAGAAGTTTCTAAATCCCAGGTATTATTAAACATTTTATAAATCTTAGTGAAAGCAACAAGTTTTTACAAGATCATCTAAAGTTGAGAACTTTGTTTTGAATCCTACCTACGAGTGATTAGAAGTTTTGAAAATGAAATCTCAGCTACAAAAGTTGGAATTAGTGTTAAGACAGGTTCAGTTTCAGGGAGAACAGATGAAAAAGCAAAAGAGATTGAAGAGAGATAAAGACAATGGCAGGTTGAATGCATGCATTCACTTCTGATCATCTCAGATATAAATACTTAGTACTCACTTTTCAGGGAAAAAAAGTAGATCAATATTTTGTTTATTTTGAGAAAATGTTGCTGAAATTTTTAAATGGCCAAGTGAGCACCGGACTTTATTATTCTAATGTGTACTTATTGGTTCTAATGTGTACTTATTGGTTCTAATGTGTACTTATTGGTTCTAATGTGTACTTATTGGTTCTAATGTGTACTTATTGGTTTTAATGTGTACTTTATTATTCTAATGTGTACTTATTGGTTCTAATGTGTACTTATTGGTTCTAATGTGTACTTATTGGTTCTAATGTGTACTTATTGGTTCTAATGTGTACTTATTGGCAAATCTCGTAATGATTACATTTCACTGTCACTACAGCAAAATGCTTATGGTGTGGTTGAGGAAAGTGCTTATGGTGTGGTTGAGGAAAGTGCTTATGGTGTGGTTGAGGAAAGTGGTTATGGTGTGGTTGAGGAAAGTGCTTATGGTGTGGTTGAGGAAAGTGCTTATGGTGTGGTTGAGGAAAGTGTTTATGGTGTGGTTGAGGAAAGTGCTTATGGTGTGGTTGAGGAAAGTGCTTATGGTGTGGTTGAGGAAAGTGCTTATGGTGTGGTTGAGGAAAGTGCTTATGGTGTGGTTGAGAAAAGTGTTTATGGTGTGGTTGAGGAAAGTGCTTATGGTGTGGTTGAGGAAAGTGCTTATGGTGTGGTTGAGGAAAGTGCTTATGGTGTGGTTGAGGAAAGTGCTTATGGTGTGGTTGAGGAAAGTGCTTATGGTGTGGTTGAAGAAAGTGCTTATGGTGTGGTTGACGAAAGTGTTTATGGTGTGGTTGAGGAAAGTGCTTATGGTGTGGTTGAGGAAAGTGTTTATGGTGTGCTTGAGGAAAGTGCTTATGGTGTGGTTGAGGAAAGTGCTTATGGTGTGGTTGAGGAAAGTGCTTATGGTGTGGTTGAGGAAAGTGCTTATGGTGTGGTTGAGGAAAGTGCTTATGGTGTGGTTGAGGAAAGTGCTTATGGTGTGGTTGAGGAAAGTGCTTATGGTGTGGTTGAGGAAAGTGCTTATGGTGTGGTTGAGGACAGTGCTTATGGTGTGGTTGAGGAAAGTGCTTATGGTGTGGTTGAGGAAAGTGCTTATGGTGTGGTTGACGAAAGTGTTTATGGTGTTGTTGAGGAAAGTGCTTATGGTGTGGTTGAGGAAAGTGTTTATGGTGTGGTTGAGGAAAGTGCTTTTGGTGTGGTTGAGGAAAGTGCTTATGGTGTGGTTGAGGAAAGTGCTTATGGTGTGGTTGAGGAAAGTGCTTATGGTGTGGTTGAGGAAAGTGCTTATGGTGTGGTTGAGGAAAGTGCTTATGGTGTGGTTGAGGAAAGTGCTTATGGTGTGGTTGAGGAAAGTGCTTATGGTGTGGTTGAGGAAAGTGCTTATGGTGTGGTTGAGGAAAGTGCTTATGGTGTGGTTGAGGAAAGTGCTTATGGTGTGGTTGAGGAAAGTGCTTATGGTGTGGTTGAGGAAAGTGCTTATGGTGTGGTTGAGGAAAGTGCTTATGGTGTGGTTGAGGACAGTGCTTATGGTGTGGTTGAGGAAAGTGCTTATGGTGTGGTTGAGGAAAGTGCTTATGGTGTGGTTGACGAAAGTGTTTATGGTGTGGTTGAGGAAAGTGCTTATGGTGTGGTTGAGGAAAGTGTTTATGGTGTGGTTGAGGAAAGTGCTTTTGGTGTGGTTGAGGAAAGTGCTTATGGTGTGGTTGAGGAAAGTGCTTATGGTGTGGTTGAGGAAAGTGCTTATGGTGTGGTTGAGGAAAGTGCTTATGGTGTGGTTGAGGAAAGTGCTTATGGTGTGGTTGAGGAAAGTGCTTATGGTGTGGTTGAGGAAAGTGCTTATGGTGTGGTTGAGGAATATATCCTGAAGGAATATGAGTTGGCATCTACAAAGTTTTAGAATTTCTAGAAAATAAACTGACCAGACTTATGTCAAATTTTCATGGAAAAAGGAAGGACAATTTGCTATGTGGTGCTTTTCTACAACGTTAATAAACTTAAGAAAATCTCAGACAATCCAGACAATTAGAGACAATTCATATTAGTTAAATAATTCAAGAACTGTGTTCATAGTGACGTTAAGATTTATCTTGCATAATGTCGAATCTTAGAGAATGCTGCTCGTTCTGCTGACAAATATTTCTTAGCTCATAAAGTTTATTTTGTCAGTAAGTCGTCCACTCATCAGCCCTCTGTTAAAAAGTTTTTCAGCCTAATACGAGCCCTTCAAAATCTCAATCTGGTACAACTTTTCCAAATCAAGGTGATAATAAGATTGATCAGAAGCCCTTATCTCTACCTACGTGCATCTATTACAAGAAGAAAGGACATGCGATTTCTTATTGCTACAGATTGAAAAATAAGCGACATAAGCAAAATTTGTAAGTGATCAATGTCACTGTCATTTTTTAAAAGCAATATTTTTGATGGGTCAAACAAACCTCAGTCTGAATTTATCATGGCGAATTATAAAACATTCATGTCGCAGGGTTCTTTATCACTCATCTGTGATTTTACTAATCATGTTTCTATTAAAATTTTAAGGGATACAGGAGCTTCTTAGAGTATTTTGTTATCAGGTACTTTGCCGTTTTCAGAGAAGTCTTTATCTATTGACAGTGTTCTTATTCAGGGGAGAAGAGTGAGGCTTTGTTAATGTTCATGCCCATTGTGTAAATTTGTTATCAGACTTCGTCTCAAGACCTGTTACAATCGGAACGTGTGGTCTTTTCCCATTGAGGGCATTCATTTATTACTAGGCAAGGACATGGCTGGATATAAGCTTGTAGTTAATACACTTCTAACTGACAAGTCTTGTTTCGATAAGAAAGTCGATTCTATTGGAAAAAAAGACTGATTTATTCCAAGCTTTTGTGCAGGTACTAGAGCTATGGCAAAGAATGCTCTTGAGAATGATATTGATCAGGAAAGTATTTCTTTAGCTGACACGTGTATTGGTCAATCTTTTGATGAGGTCAATTTTACTCCTTGGTTGGATCAATCAAAGAGCATTGATCAGCAGCAGTGATCCTCTTTTAACTACTCATTGTCTTTATTCTAATCAGGGTGAGAAACGACAACCACTTGTTATCGTACAGCAAGAAGATCCCAAGATATGTTTGTTTCAAATAGCCATTGGTGAAACTGAAACCACAGAAGTAACTGTTTGTTGTTTTGTTAACAATGGGGTCCTTATGAGAAAATGGAGACCACCTGAGGTACCTGCTAGAGAAGATTGGTCAGTGAACTTTACAATCGTAATTCCAAAATCTATCAGACAGGAAATTCTTAATCTGGCCCATGAACCCACCTCAACACACCAGCAAATGAAAACTTACACCAAACGTGTCAACATCCGTTTTTATTAAAAACTTGACAACATTAATTCATGGATCATTTGCAATTATACAGGCAATATAATATTTTAAATAGTAAAATAGAATCAACAATTAGATAAATATTATCTTCTTTATAAATAATCATTGCAATTCACAGTCATAAACAAATTTTACACATAATATAGATCCACTCATATTGCAAGAGTTGCGAAAATATAGATATACATAATATGGTGAAAACGGTAATGTACAATTGTAATAAGTCAACGTCATTTATTATCTAAAAAGCTAATAACATAGCGACTCGGTCATGCAGATTAGAAATGGAAGAATATAGAATGTCAAGGAGACAGGAGACTTAATGACAATTTTGATTATATGTCTGAAAAAGATTAAAAAGTACTAGAGTATTTTGTACCACTATTTTACAGTCTATACCTAAACACAGGAGAAACATACGCCTATATAATGTTACAACAATATGGTCACAAACTATTTAACAGAAAAGCAAAACCAATAAATTTTATAAATTTTAACAATTTCTTTTAATATTATCAATAAAAATTTGAGAGGAACTTGCAGAAGGAATCCAGCATAATATTGTAAAAGTTCTATTAAAGTCCAAAAGAATGAAGTTCCGTATATATTTCAGAAAAGGAAATATACTGGTCGGCCAAGAATCGTGATGTTGTCAAAACGGCGTTGTTCAGAATTCCTTTGAATAACTAATAGTAGTTCCGTAATAATATTAGAATCCCAAAAAAGTACCTATTATTATCACTAAACAATTCAAACCAATATTTTTACACTTAAATAATATTTAGGTGTAAATAAAACACATCTGCAGACTTACAACAGGATCCTTAGAAATAAGAATGACTGGAAAATATGAATGAATCTGAGTGATCAGTTGTCACCTTATATACACTTTCGAAAGTCTATTAGGACTATATTTCACAATATAACTCACAGGACAGATCTTACTACTTAGTCTAAGATTTCAAAATGCATATTCATGTATCCTAACCCATCCAATGGAAATATAACTTAATTCTTCTAAAAAGCTAAATTTACGTTCTTTAATACTTCTATGCAGGTGCAGTCAAATCAAGATATAGATCAAAACACATTCAGTAGCTAAATTTGCATGTTAAATAAAATAACTAAGGAAAGATATTTAATTTAGTTTTATTTGATCAAACTCCATCGCAAAAATCTTATATTGAATATATTAAGTATTTGAAAAAGAAATAAAGCAGAATACCAAAAATAAATTTGCAAATGTTTACTTTTTGAACAGACAAACAATTCTGTTAACGGTATATAGATAACAAAAGTATAAGAAGTGGAATGATTGTCATAGAATCAAATAACGAAGAGAAATATTGTAAACCTCAAAAGAATATTTCATTTGTGTGGATAAAATAACAGAGAAAATGATATGGTAGTAATTAGTTTAAAAAACAAGAACATACAAATAACAAACGCATGGTGGCTTTGCAATGCTAAGTACGCTGTTTATATAAAAAAAGAACTTTAAAGTAAAGATGCTGATGTATTACTTAATGTAATTTGCATATGCATGACTTTAAGAAAGGTTTTTATTACAAAATTTTAAGTAAGTTCATTATGCATAACTCTAAGTAAGTTGCTTACGTGTGACTGCACGACTTTTCCTATATATAGAGGTCAAAACCAATATCGTGCCGTGATAAAATTACGCCGATATTTGTTAGCTGTATGTTTTTGTAAAGACATGATTTTTGCAATTACATGAAAGAAATAATCAGTTTTACGACACAAACTATTAGAAGCACCTTTCCTCTTATTAATAATATGTTACCAGAACTGTGTTCAAAGATTTTTAAAAAAATTAAGTTAAGGTACAAATCAACAAGAGACGAACTTAATTAAATATTACCGTTATGAGATATACGAAATTACGTTAAATAATGTTGCATTAAGCTGCTAAGACAATGAAAGATATTTAGTGGATTGCTTTCATAAGGTAATTATTGATATTAGATTGTTTACGACAGTGTTATATAAAAGCCTTGTGTGAATGTTGATAATTTTCCGTTTAGGTCTTCATTATTTTTACCGCATCAAAATTTCCTCTGTTATTATTGTTTTGTAATTATTTCAGCTTTTCCTGTTATTTGTCTTGTTGTTATTGTTGCTGCTGCATTGGATAGCTTTATGAATGGACCTAAGTAATGAATAGAAAATTATTTGTCTAAACCGAAGGCAAAGTATATATTGATTTCACCGTATTATATTTGAATACAATTACCAAATAACTTCTATACATCCTCAACCATACCCATATTAATTCAGTTCATTTACTCTTAATTTTATTAGTATTTCGTACATGTACTCTTATTTTATAGGTAAGTTTTCACAACTTTATAAATGTATTCGAAGTTCAGGTAAGTATTAGTTATCCGTTTGCATTGCATCTGCTTCACAATCACTTATTTCATAACGATCTTTAATTTGCTTTCAGTTTTTGTTTCATTAAAATAGTAGGAAAAAACTGGGTTCTGGACCACTGTATCACGATATGACAAAATGTGCTTAGAGAGTCCCCATGAAACTATACTATTAGGGAGTGGAAGTTCTGGAACAGTTTTTCCTTCAAGTTCATGGAGATGGCTCACGGAGAGAAACAAAATGGGTATTTTGGACACAGATATGAGGGTTCTAGGCCAGAGGTTTTAACTCCAACGTAGGAAAATGGGTGTTTTTGGACCACTCAAATGTACAAAATGAGGATCTGGACCAGTGGGTAGTCACTTCTGCGATGGTTCTGGTTGTTTAAGAGATGTGATTGTAGAATAGCAAAGATGTCTCTTTCATGTTATCCTTGGAACGTCGATTGATTGGGATATAGTGGTATTCGCAGTAGTATTCCAATAGTTGAATTAAGGGAAGGGGAGTACAATGAGTGGCTGAAGCGTGCAAAGCAACTTATAGCGTATGCGATGAAGGATTTGAGTTATGTTCCTGAAATGATATATTGTAAGAGAGTGAAGACGACTATTAGAAAGAGGAGTGGCTTAAGCGTAGCTATAGTCATCAGTGTCCGATGCAGCGGTATAATCAACAATGCTATATAAAAATGAACTGCAGCATTTCAATTTGACAGCGCAACAGTGAGATCATTTGTATTAGTTTTTGAATAGTGACTTAAATGCAGTTGGTGGACCGTGCGAAATTCATATATTTTGAGTATGTGTTCAAGAATCTATTTGAAAGGAGTGGTCTTTACAAGCATGCGACGAAACGTGAGACCGTGTCAGAGAAGGATTATTTCGGAGGAGTTGGTGTCTGATGAGACAATCACATCAAGCTGTCGTTGGGATAAATGAGTTAAATTTATCAGCATAACGAAGCTATTTGACGAGAGATTTCTTTTTCTTTGGTAGAGATGAATTTTTCCACTCAGTCGAAGCATCATGCAAATCTCGAAACTGGATTCGGTGAGAAGACGTCTAGTTGAGAATCATGTGTTGTAAGTAGCAATTCGTGCAAAAGAAAAATGGGTTCTGAAACGCTTTCCGGTAAGTTCAGTAGCATTCGCCACATCAGCTGATAGAGCGTGTCTCGGTGGCAGCGAATTCACAATTCACAGCAGCTTAAGTATTTGTATCTCTAAACCCGCACATGTTAGTGACGCACGTGCGCTTGTATTTATCGCTTAAGATGTTCAGATTCAGGATCTTGCTGACTTGAGGAGAGTATCCAATGATTTCCTCTATGGTTTTATTGTTTAGCTTGTATTGCTCTGACTTAAATAACGACAATCCGTTGCTTTTCTGTGTGACTTTATATCTTTCTGGATGGTTGCGACATAGGCCGCAGGTTGTACGTTCCCGTGGACCTCCAGAAAGGCTCAATGTAAAGTCAGGTACACATCTTTGTCGATTTTTCGATATGTGCTCGAGTTGAGATTGGTGACGTTCGTGCCGGGTATTCGAGGTACTCGTGCTCGGTTGTCGAGTATTCGATGGGAGTGTTATCGTTCTGATGGAGGTAATCAGGAGTAAATCTCACATCTGTGACGAACAAGATACAATAACCTAGCTATGTTATAAGTTTGTGATATGTTACACGAGACTATATCATTGGTACAGCTACTATTTTATCTGCAAATATTTTCTGGTGAACCGTCATACGGCTTTAAGATGCCTTGCTCCGTTATGACGTCATACGACCTTAAGATGTCCTTCGTCAGGACACCCTGCGTCTCACATACTGCTAATAGGAAATTTTTTTCTGGTTTTTATCGACGGAATGTCCTGACTAATCAGTGAGCCACATGGTGATTTCCGTCATCGTAAACATATTCAGGATGGGATAATAAATGAAGGGAGCAGGACGAATTTGCATGATCGAATCTGGGGTAAGTTAATCGTTGTAGAATAAATCACGTTGGAAGCTTAACCGACTGCGTCGTTCTGAGCGTGTTCAGCAACTGACACTGCTTGACATCATACGTAGTTCTCGTTTCGTTGAATTTAGTCAGGATGGACTTGAAGAGTTCCCCGGCGACATAACGCTTAAGGACTCATTACCAATCTTGTCTTCTTAGACGCGTTGCCAAAATGCAGCCCGATACTTGATATTTTGAGAAGATTTTCACGCTGCACAACGATTGGTGATCTTTTCGAATGGCTTGTTGGCAAATTTGTTGCTGTTATTCTAATCAGGGATTTAAAATTCATCAAAGCCTTTTCAATAACGTTCCGAAATCGTTTCCGCGTCACAATCAAACGTCCTAAAGTCGTGTTTTGGAGGACGACGTCGCCGTGGTATATCAGTCTTTGAATTGTATTGCGGTGATGCCCCTACAATAGTCTCTCGTTATCGCGTCAATGTCTCATTTGTTGCGTCCTGAAAACAGTGCAAAACAGCTCGTGTTACGTCGAATGCATTTAGACATATCGCAGTATGACTAAATGAAAATAAAGTCTATTA
Source organism: Potamilus streckersoni (assembly GCA_016746295.1). Lineage (NCBI taxonomy): Eukaryota > Metazoa > Mollusca > Bivalvia > Unionida > Unionidae > Potamilus > Potamilus streckersoni. The sequence continues at coordinate 125,347 of JAEAOA010001396.1, forward strand.
CGGCTGTTGTTTCTTGAAAACGAAAAATACTCGCTGATACGATTTATGAACTCGCGGTTGATTTTAATATAGTCGAACACTACGATATTATGTGTGTCTGAATCCATTTCTTCTACGGGTTTTTATCTTATCCGCATCTGCAATGGTAACAACATTGTTTTCCACATCACCCATGGAAAAGTCAGCAACGCATTTGCCGAACTCTTGCATCGTCCGGTATTTGTACTTTTGAAGATTGAGTACGATCACGCGATCGTACATCAACATGTTGTTCAGGAGTATGTTCATGAGTAGATTCGTTTTACCACGATTTGTCAGATCCTCAATCATGTAATGGCAATCAAGCATCCGAAATGGTGATTCAAATGGTGGAAGGACTTCGCATGAACAATTCAATGTATTTGTGGGTCGTAGATATCAACAACACCACAAGTAGCCTGTATAGAACGACATCGATGGAAGGACAAAATAATATAAACTTCTCACTACATGACCCATCATTGATAACAGCCAAGCAATCTCATATTCTCAGATAAATTTGGTTGCACAAATTTATCGACCATGGGAGGAACACTTACAGGAAATCTCACCGCTGCGGCCTGAGCCAAGATCGTAGTGACCAATTATCTACCTTCAGCCAAGAGTGAGCTAACAGCGAATACTGCGTGGTACCATCGACAAACTTAAATTTCAGCAGGTTGGCATGGCGTACAAGGACGTGGAGACCATAATAAGCGTGATAGCGCTCGATGCTTGACCTGGAAGGGCTTCTGACGGCTTTGCAGTTTTCCCCGAACCATCGATATTAAAATGAACGACCCCCCAAATATACCCATCCCCATATATATATATATATATATATATATATATATATATATATATATATATATATATATATATATATATATATATATATATAATATTTATCTCTGACAGGCAAAAATAATCAGCAATTAAGGAAACTAATTTAGGATACAAATCTACACAAGTTAATTGTGGCAAATCCATAAAAATATTTTATCCTCCCACATAGGGCTGCGCGATCGATGCACGGTGTCAAAAAACCCTACCCAATTTGTAACGCCGCTCTGTATGAGTTGTTCGAACGAGTCGGAGAACTAAATCCGTTACCAAGAGGACATACACGTAGCAATCTCATGAACGCTAGCGGGACAATACATCATTACCACATAGCAGTACCTGAAGCAACTGCGAAACAAATACAAGGCGTTCACGGGAATAACCACTAAATCTTCCAATTTGAGAAAGGTTGACATCGAGATGAAACTACGCGGTCGTCAGCAAAGTTCTCAACTGCACTGCCGCCACCTTAGCAAACCAAAACCTTTACGGAGGCACCAACAAAGGATTCATTTACGATCACCAGCACGTGCTTCATCAGGAAGTCGATAAAAATCTGGAAAATATTATAAAGCCTAATGTAAATAAAGAACAACTAGCACACACAGCCATTTTTTTTTCGGGCTACGGATCAAAGTAACATCGATGCGTGAATGAAATTGGAATCGTTGATCTTTTATCTTAGTGACGATTTAAGTCTTGTCGTCGACGTCGCATGGTCGTTTATCGAACGTTGCATATAAGATTATCAAGAGTCATAATCGACATGGATCTCAGCCGGAGTCAGTTCCTTCTGTCGGTCATTCCGCTCTCAGTACACGCAATATCAAAATAGTGGATATTTCTTTTATCGATGCTGACAATGGTTTCCTCAGCCACAAAACTACACGGCCACGTGTCCTCTGGATACTTCCAAGAACTACATACATTTCAGATGACACACGAGTGAACACTACAATTTGAATACCACTACAGAAAATACGAACAGACGTTTCATATAAACTTTGATACTGAAGCGATCCTTGAAAATGTGCAAGGATCCTCACCTGATCCAGACTATACTTTCACCCAAATGGAAAATAAACATGTCGATGTCCCTTGCGCGATTAAAGATGCTGTTTCGTCGATGAAGGTTTGTCTTCATCGTAGAGTCAGCATCGCGACGATGCTTGCATCCCGTTGGGTCTTTAAGCAGCTCATGGCAAAATGGAAACTTATTACCAACATCTGAAAAAAATTCAGCGACAATGATTCCACTCACTCTATAGTACCTGTGACAGCACAAATCAGCAAAGCTGTGCCACATATGTGAAGAGTACTTTAAACCGCATGATACAAATGTCGGAGATCATTGCCGTGTGACCAGACGTTATCCAGGAGCTGCTCACGATAACTGCAATCTACGTTTCAAAGATCCATTATTTTCTGCTAGTGATCGCTCTTAATCGACGAAGGACGATGGACATTTCATCTTCTCAACACTCAATTATCTTCGCGTCAAACAACTTTTAACTGAGGTTGGAAGCCAAATAAATGCATCACCAACGATTTTGAATAGAACATGTTGTTCTCAATTGGACCTTTCGGATTCGCATCGCTGAAAGAACTCGCTTAAACCTGTTCTAAGTTCACACACCTGCAAAAATAAATTTGAGTAGTCACGGAGATCTACTCAGACATAAAGGAATTTATCCCTACGAATACATTGTTGCATGGTTACGATTCGACGAAACTTTGTTGCTACTCCAGGACGCCTTTTATTTCCATCTGCATATGTCAGAATTCACCGAAGTTCAATACCAATACACAAGCAAGATATCGAACGAGTTTGATTGTAAAACCCTTTGTGATTGTCACGACAGCTATCTCAAACGAATGTGCTCTGTTCTTGGACTTGCTTGACAATTTCAGACACACATGCATAGACCATTAACAACTCGTTCCACTTTGGAACTTTTCCTTGCCAGGACTTTCATATGACACCTTCTTCAAAAAATCTAGAGTGATCTTAGAACTCTTTATAGATCCAGACATGTTCATATTCACTGAGCAGATAGTGCGATGCGGAATCTTCGTCATCAGCAATAGCACAGTGTCGCAAACAACATATACATGTAAAACTTTGACCCGACACATCCGCCCGAGTATATTCTTCTCCATATACTAAAAAACATCTATGAATGGGCGATGTCATTACCGCTTCCGATAGAGTTTCAGTGAATCACCGGATAATGGTCCCACGAAGAAAGACAAACTGGATACCACGACGAATAAGGCTATTTCATTGAAACCAAGCTTGGATATCCACAACATTTACACAACGTCCATAACGATTATCCATTCCATTCTGCGACAAGCACATTTTTGTCACCAGCTCGATGTTGTCTCAACAATGACTACTGGATAAGAGCAAATTCGGGCTCTGAGAAGTCAAGGTGAAAAAACTGCTATCTAATCTCAACAACAAAAGCACGCATAAATTACACCATCGACAGCTTGAACAAGTTCTCCAGCATGGGTTCATTCATGATAAAGTTCATCGTGATCTGAAATTTTGTCAGTCACTGTGTATGAAACTCTACATCGACTTCAACACCACTAAACGAGCCAGCGCCACCACGGCGTTCGAAAAAGACTTCTTCAAACTCATGAACAATAACGTGTTCGGAGAAACCATCTTAAACATTCGACACCGCAAGAAAATCAATAACCTACAACAACGAGATAAACTGGGTGAAAATGATTCCTTTGTGCACATGAAAGTTTGAGAAAGAACTCGTCGCGATCGAGTCCAGAAAAACCAATTTCAAGCTGGACAAATCCATCTATGACGACGCGACTGTTCTCGATCTCTCCAAATATATTCATCCTCAAGTTTCATTACAGCTTCATAAAACACCAATACGTAGACAAGGTCACACTACTCATGACCGACAAAGACTAGCTCGTGTATGAAATTCACGCCCATGACGTATACGCGACTCGGTATTAACACCGAGAACTTTTTGATCTCAGTGATTATCACATACAAAGCACTTTCGACTGTGACGAGAATAAAAAAGTGTTAGGAAACTTCAAGATTAAATTTAAGGCGAACCCATCGTGGAGTTCATCGGACATCTAGCCAAAATGTACTGTATCATCTTCAATGATGACACGGTCATGAAAAAAGCCAATTGAGTATTGAAAAAAGTCACTGCAAAAATCGCCTCACACCAGCATTACACACAAGCACTACACGAAGGCATGAGAAAGTTCCGATCACAACAGCACAAAATGTCTACAATGCTCATCAACAAAAGAAGGATCATACCCCTTTGATGACAAACGTTACTCCACCGACGGCATTCACACACTCGCATACGGACACTACCAAGCCTATTCATCACAGCTACTCACCAACCAAAAACATCTAATCTCGAGGCAACCCCCACGTATTGATAAAAATGATCCAGAACTACCATCACACATATCCATAGGGGGATACACTCTTTATCACCTAAACATGCCCCAGAGCCTCCATTCCCCAGTAGTATAGTTCCATGGCGGCTCTCTGAGATCGTGATAAAAAGGTCCAGAAATCCCATTACTCATATTACTTACAATTATACTGCATAATTTTATTTAGCTTATTTTTTTGTTTATGTAGTTCGTTTTCTAGTTTTCAAAATCGCATGTGACCCAGCCTTGCTTTCTCAAACTGCACTATTCGCACTACATTTGTTACACGTTACAAACATCATTAGTCATTACAAATGTTCTTTTGATTCATATTTGGCAGTTCTATTCATTGATTAAAAACCTTATGGTTATATTTGGTAGTTCTGTTTATTGATTTAAAGCCTAATAGGTTATATTTGCCAGTTTTATTTCTTGATTTAAAGCCTTATGTAATATATATGGCAGTTCTTTTTTTTATAGATTTAAAGCCTTATGGGTTATATTTGGCAGTTCTATTTATAAAATTTAAGCCTTATGGGATATATATGGCTGTTCTATTTATTGATTTAAAGCCTTATGGAATATATATATATATATATATATATATATATATATATATATATATATATATATATATATATATATATATATATATATATATATATATATATATATATATATATATATGTCAGTTCTATTTATAGATGTAAAGCCTTATGGAATATATGTGGTAGTTTTATTTATAGATTTTAAAGCCTTATGTGTTATATTTTGCAGTTCTATTTATAGATTTAAAGCCTTATAGTTTATATTTGGCAGTTCTATTTATAGATTTAAAGCCTTATGGATTATATTTGGCTGCTCTTAGTGTTTTCTTGAGCATCAGGAACAAGATAAATACAACTTTTGGAACTTTACGCTCTCGTTTGTGTCAAGCTGTATGCATATTATTTGTAAAACATATTATTTATGTCGGGTTCTACATAATCATTTATCGCGTGTGCTCATTGACTCCTGTCATAAACTAAGTGATCCAAGTAAAGGTCATTAACATTGGTATTACATCATTTTCGCTTTATCTTTCTATACTCCTGGAAGAAATCTCTCGTTGCTCCTGTAAACAGTTGGTTCACTTTATATCCTTTAAATAAAGCATGTTAGGTAAACCTACCACACTAATCAATATTGCTTCTATTGCTGAAGAGAAATAATTTTACGCATCATTTTCAGAGTCATGTATACATATAATCAAAAGACCTTTCAAACTCATTCAACAGTTGATGAATCAAGTATGACATTGGTATGAAGTTTGCATAAGCTGCCACGTCAATTCTTGTCATCCTTATAATGTAATCCTAACAAAAAAAAAACAACTCTACTACTGTACTTTTCGTTACTAGAATAGCCATTTGTATCACATGTAAAATGCTTCTTAGTCTATATAAAATACGCTTTACATCATAATTGTTGCTAACAATTTCTGTCAATTTGTATGATTTATACATTTCTGTTGTATATTTTAAAACTTGTGGACGAATAATTGGTGTAACAAACAATGCTTTGTTAGTATGTAAATAAAAAATAAGTAGATTCTGCATCTCGTTCCGGATAAAATTAACTGGCCATTTTCTGTGTCCTGTGCGTTAGCAGCTCTTAACTTTGACTATTTTTTTCAATAGCTTTTATTTTATAAGACTGTATTTTGAAAGAATATAACTCTAGCAGTTGATAATAAGATACTGGGTCCGAATCCTAGGTGTCCAGGTACTTAAGTAATTCTGATCCGTTTTCCTTAATCTAATTAGTCATCTTTAGTATTTCTTCTGTTTTATAATAGTGAATCTTTGCTCATTGTTCTCATTTGGATCAAATATTTGAAACATAAGATTGTTTCCAGTGGATACGAAAGCATTACCAATAGCTCCTGCAATGGTAACACATTTGGATACAGTTCTGATATCATCACAAACATTTCTTCAATGTTGTAATTTGAAATGAAACTATTACTGTCATCTAAATGTTACCATAGTAATTCATTTAATATATAATGTTCAGTATGCAAGATTATTATCATCGATCACTAAACTGAACTAAATTAAATTAAATTTTTATCATATCATTAGATACATATGTACAAATATTGTTTGTGACGCTGTGAAAAGCACAGAATATGCATAACAAAACATATAGACAAATCCAAAGTTACTAACAGTATAAACCATATTTTAATTTTCCAAGAAAGCAAAGTCTTATAGATTGTGTAAATCCTAATGAATATACTTCTTATCAAAGGTTTTTCCTCATATTTGTTTATTAATTTCCAACCTTAGCTCTTTTATATTTTTCAAAATATCACCAGCTGTTGTATTCATTGAAATATTCTCTGTCCTTAAACCAGGTTTTAAGATTCTCCATTTCTTTTTTTGTTATTGATAACGTAACTATATTGATTTGTTTCACTTAATACTCGAGCTTTTTATCAATATTGATATTGATTGCAAAATGTTATTTTTTGTTCTATTGGAACGCTTATATTGCTTTGTAATCCTTCATTCTAATTTGTTATAATATAATCTTAACGGTTTCACTTTTCTGTATACGTCCTTCTACCACACTGATATTGATAAGTATATCTCAATTGGTATCCGTATTTAAGTACACGATTTTATAGGGAGTTTGTTCTTAAAGTTATTGCGATTTGACTTTTTATGCATATCACCTATATCAGCAATAAATTACTTGTTCCTTGTCATCTATCTAAACATACGTTTTGTTTCTCATTTCTCTTATATTTTAGATGTATCTGTGAAATAATTATGTTTTGTTGCTGCGAATAAGTATCAGATTTAGCAGTCAATGTATTTTCCAGCTTTAGCACATCACGAACTAACTTGGGATTATCTACATCCTTTGTAACGCATGTATCGCACAGTTTACAGAAATTAGTTTATTCGTAAATTTACTCTGAACGTCTGAAATCGTGTTATATTTTGTCTATTTGTTTCTGCAGTTTAGAGGTTTTAGTTTATTTTCCGCTTTTGTTCGATAGTTTTCAGTTGATGATCAACTTATTTTCTACGTGTTTTTCTTCCTTCACATTATTATCATTGCTTCAGTTTTTTCCTACAAAAAAATTATTTGCTGCATCACAATTTTGCACAAGATCTGCTAAACTTCTAAACATAATGATTAGTTTGCCTTGATTCAGTGTTTGCGGGTTTACATTGTGCATCGTCATTCTCATACGTTTTCTGCTCTGATTTAGAAATACGACCACTAGGTCTATTTAAAAAAATTTACCCGCACTTTATATTTACTTAGCATAAAATGCTTACGTTCTAGTCGTGCCTATACCAAAATTTATTACATTCTCATAATGACCTTGAAACATAATATTTAGCAAAAACATGGTCAATTTTTCATTTTATATTATGGAAGCATTCTCTTTTGGAATCCAAGGGCAGAACTTTCGTTATGTTCGTAATGTTAGAGCGAGAAAGATAGATAGATAGATAGATAGATAGATAGATAGATAGATAGATAGATAGATAGATAGATAGATAGATAGATAGATAGATAGATATATAGATAGATAGATAGATAGATAGATAGATAGATAGATGGATGGATGGATGGATGGATGGATGGATGGATGGATGGATGGATGGATGGATGGATGGATGGATGGATGGATGGATGGATGGATGGATGGATGGATGGATGGATGGATGGATGGATAGATAGATAGATAGATAGATAGATAGATAGATAGATAGATAGATAGATAGATAGATAGATAGATAGATAGATAGATAGATAGATAGATAGATAGATATAGATTATTAGTAGTCATCCATACTTTCACATCTACACAAGTTTTTCAACTTATATGACTGGACTATTTTTTTACATTTGTTTTTAATCTGATTATATCAACGTCTTTATCTCATGTTGAGAGGACCATTTTGAGAGGACTATTTCATCCTCTTCCATTCTAACGAAACGGATGACTTAGTTATCGAAAACTGACACAGTACTTAATCAACCGAAACTGTTAGCGTTCAGAGAGCCAAAATAAATAGCAATCATGTTACCTGTAGATAAAGTTATACGTTTACTGTTTTGTTTCCTTAATATAATATATTACTTGCTTGTTTTGCAAGCTTCTTTGAAGACTATTTACTTTTCATTTATTTATGTCTTCCAGACATTTCCATTTATTCATCAAGAACTTTGCTTTCTGTCATTTAAGTTTTGTGATTATATTTATTCTTTTGTATCTGCTATTGTTTTAAGTACATCATGATATTTGTATTATTTGCCTAAGGACTTATTCAAAATTCATCAGTATTGTTTCGTTTCCTTTTAGCAACGTTTACTCCCTCGTTGTATTTCAAGCTCTGCTTCGTAATAGTTGTATTTTTAAACCTTGTGCAACAAACCATGGCAAAGTTGCACTAAATCCGCTAAAACCTAAAGGGACTGAAAATTCTGCTGCTATTCATGTGATTCCTATACTAGCGACTCCTACTGTCTTCCCTCTTGAAGCTGCCCCCACCTCAACTTATACCCAGTTATAATTTGTATGAATTTTATACGTTCTTATAGCATCATTAATTCACTTAAATGTGAATAATATTCTTAACCAAAGATTAATGGTATTATCTGTTGATGGTAACTGTTAACATTTGATAACGAATAGTAAATAGTGTTATGGCATATTTCCCCCTTTTCGTTACTCCGATGTTCTGAGCTTTTTTGGAACTTACTTTTATTATTCGTTAAAATAAGTTTGTCATGCTCACTTAAATCATTTGCTTCTCAAAAATAAATGTTTCTTAAAACAGATACTTGCTAATACAAAAAAATCAAATATCTAAGACAGCAACAACGATACAAATGGTTACGTATATTTAATTTGCATTGTGATTTACATATATGCATAAATGAGGTAGAGGTTTGGCCTTCCTAACCTATTCTTTTTAAAGAACATAATACATAGCTAAATTTTGTTTATGATTTTAGATATGATATATAAGATTAATAATACTTGGAGGTTACCATGTACATTTGGCATTTGGGATTTACTAGTTGGGGTCTTGTTTAGGAATTTGATGGGAAACGGACTCTCCTAATAGTTCTGTTACTGTGTCTCAGGAGTTTATATAAAAGAGAAGTAAATAAGAACTCTTTATTCCTATCTTAACATCAAAAGTTCAGTCAATCTTTAGTTGTTTTCAATTTTAGTCTGAGTATCTTTATTTAAATTATTTACTGGCAATACAAAATATTCAATACAACGTTCGGACTAAATCTTTATTTTGAGATTATTGTGAACTCATTTAGAGACATATGGAGTATATAACTGCAATACATCAAAACTGTTAGCATATCAACACTATTCCACGCTCTTGGCACATCAGCACCTTCTAGACCGGAATTCATTCTAAACGTCACTGGGATTTTTTCTTCTAAATATTGTATACTTTAAAACTTGTGATATAATGTTTAGGACTATATGGGATCATTTGATTGAGCTACTTGTTTATTATCATGTTATCGTAGTTTTCAATCATTGCTTCTCTTTATAATAATGTTTTTTAATTTCTCCTTTAGATTTTTTAAAGTCAACATTGTCCAAGTTGTCTTCGCAAGTTCAACTATAGTTGGGCAAAGTTACGTTTTCTGGTTGCTCTACAACCTCTATGATTTATTCATTTGTATTCTCACTACCTTTATCTATTTTCCATTTGAATAATCATTCAACAAACTCAGCTAACTGCAGATAAATCTGTATAATATTTTAAGCAGTCTTTCTCAACTCAAGCTTATTTTAAGCACATGCTACAAGAGGGGAAGTAAATGATTTTGCCAGAATTTTATATCACAATATGATCTATATCTGTTCTTTGAATCATCTTTATCAAAGTCCTACGGTCGAAAATGTTCATTGGGCTTGTCAATAAAATATTTTTTTTCTGTGACATATGTATTATTTATTTATATACTGCTTTGCATATATAATTTACAATATGTGATTGACATTTCTCAGTGATTGAATGTATAGTTTTGGCCAACCTGAGTTTTGCAAGTTTTAAAAATGTTTTCTGGAATTTAAGTTCATTGGGTTTTCCCTAGGAAATTATATTGTGTCTTAGGTCAAGATAAATTTGAATATATCGGTTTTGTAAACAAGGTCCACTTTCCTGTTTTATATTAGTCTTCCGGAAACTATCATCATTTTTTGATTAATTTTGTTCAGATAGAAACCATTTATTCAAATTTTGCATTGGAATTACAAAATGGTCTTTGAAGTTTCGGACTAACACACTACTTTGGGATTAATACGAATTTATTCGAATATTTTCTGTATTTTATCATTATGATATATTAAAGCTATTTGTATATAATCATATTAAAGATTATTATAATTCATTCAGAACAGTCTATATTTTTATTCCGGATACTAAACGTGCATTTTGAATGTTCACTCTGTATTCTTGGGAACTATATTGTTTGCTGAATTTTACAAAATTTATGGTTTTGCTTATTTCTATTGCTCATTTTAAGACCATGCATGCTACCAATATGCTTGCAAATTTCATTATTGACTTAAGACATAAACATAGATACTGGTCAAAGGTAATATGGCAATATTTTATCCTTTTATTTTTCTGAAGGCAGGGCAAAGAGCTAAAAATCAATAAAACGTATCAGTATAGTGCAAATGTTTGACTTTAGTTCATACCCTCACCTACAGATGAAACGCAAATCCTTTCTCGTCAATGTTTAAAGAGCGTACAAACTTGTCCTTTGAAACGATTTTTAACTTAAAATTTTTTGTATAAGATGTTAAACGAAGGTTTGTATAATCAATAATCTATACAGCATGTTGAACATACAATTGTTCTATGACAAGTTGAAATCGATATATTTTGTCATCGGTCTAATAGCAAGCAAGATAATGGTGGACAACAACGTCGTGAATACACAAATATAGAGGAAAGTCCGGTCCATAATCCTCGCCAACTCCTGCCACTCACGAGCTGTCTGTTGCTCCATCAATGTTCGCTCATGACTGCCTACAACAGAATTAAACAATCTCATCACCTCGTCATCAATGGGTGTTTTTTGACAGATGTGATGACGGGTGCTGGCCTGTCTGGCATCAATCACCATATCTCGTTTAACACCGTTCATGGCATTTCTCTCGCTTTCGAATTCTGTATTGGTCATATTGTCATTGGCGGGAATCGGAATTGTATTGCACATTGTATACGATTGCACTGGTGTGTATCTGTCAGTATGGAAAGTCGTTCTGATACAAACTACTTTGGCTAACAGAGCGGCAACCCTCTTGATCCAGGGAGGAGGACCCGGGGAGAACCCTCCTCTGTGGTGAATGTTTAACACCAACACTGAGAAAATCACAGAAAGGGCGGTCATAGCCATGATGACGGTTAGGTAAATTCCTTCAATAGAAAAAAATATTATCATTTTATTCATTGACGAAGTTAACATTTTAATTTACTACTGTAGAATCAAAACGTGATGTGCAATTACTATACCATATCCAAAATCTATACTGACATTTTAAAATTTAACTTCTTAAAGTCATTATAATGTTAAATGGTTGATACATAGTAGCTTGCAATGTTATAACAGATACAAGAGGCCTTTGATAGATTAAAGAAGCGTGTGCTTTGATTTAATTCATTTGATTCAAAATTATAGCCTGAAAGATTAATCTAGGAGGTCATCTCTACTAACGTCTGTAAATATTGGGCTTGGAAGCGCTAGAAATAATTTCAAGTAACTTGCTAATTAAAAGTAAATGTATTTAGTAATCTTACCTCTTAAATAGTCATGTAGAACTTGCCACTCTAACGAATAACTTGACAAAACACAGTAACATTTTGGAGAAAATAGCTATTCTTATAGGATGGAAATTTGTAAACCAATTGCAGTAGCACCCTTCCCCACAAAAAGTGAAAAGTTATGGGTAATGGCTAATCTCCCTTTCCTGTCAGTGTCTTTATTTTGTGATCTTGATGAATAATTGTACCAGTGTCTGTCCACTCTCCCCAAATGCAAGAATAACAACATTTTATATAGCCAGTACAGTGTCGTAGAAAGGAAAGGTGATTCGAACAAAAACTGGACCAATGATAATTAACGAAGATGAATATGATTCCCTGTTTTACTCTGAACCCTACTCACGTTAAACATAATTTCTAATAATTACATTTGTAAATTCTAAGAGATGAGAGCATGAAAACATTATTTTGAACGACAATGTGGTTTTGTACATTTGGAGCTACGAGAAACTGTAAACTTAGCTTTACGTTCTCTCTCTCTCTCTCTCTCTCTCTCTCTCTCTCTCTCTCTCGTTCTATGCTCTTTTTACCTATATCTTACCTATAAGTGGTATGTATTCCGATGTTGGTGGCATGTTCTCGGCAATTAACAGCATAAATACTGAGAATGCAAGAAGTACAGTCAATCCCAGTGTAATTTTTTCACCTGAATCTGGTGGGAGACAGAATCCAGTCAAAGTCAATGTAGACAACAGCATGCATGGAATTATCACATTAAAGGAATAATAGAGAACGCGTCTGCGAAGGTGAAGGTAAAACGTTACGTCAGGAAACGGTTCCGGACAACAAGCGTAGTAGATAACATTTCGTTTTAATTTTGTTCCTACTAAGGTCCATTCTCCGTTGTCCACATAGTTAGACAAATCCACATCAATAGATCTGTTTGTTACGTCAACCTGAAATATGAGATTTTCAATAAGCCTTTGTGATAAAACAAGAAGGTATTTTAGACAGCATAGCATGGAAAAAATGAAAACTTTGACTTCGCTTCAAAATTTGCATCCGTCCATCAAAACGATTGAAAGTTAGTAAGGCTGATATGATCTTGCAATTTGCACTTTGGACTAGCATACTTAACTGGGGACTATATAATGTTGGTGCAAACTGTGACTAATATCAATTCCTCTTCTCCGGCACCATATTTGTAAATACCTGTAATAGATTCAAAGTTCATTTTTTGGTAATGCAATCTAAAGACCCATAGTATAATAATATATGCTACGAGAAACGATCAACGAACTCGCAAATATGAATACAATGTTAATACTAACTATTGTATTTAGTCGTATTTATAATCAGCAAATCTAAGGATTTTGTGTCAAAGCTTTAAAATTCCACTAGAGATGAATTAGTATCTCAACATTTGTCAATTACCTTTCTGTAACATCGGGTATTAAATTACTTCGCTAACACAAAGTTACAAAATCAATATGATGCAGTAACACCATCATGTCTACCAGTCACTGTAAAAGGTTTATTATTAGATCACTTGAATCCTGAGATGGCTTTACGTCGGTCATAAAATCTTAGACGTATGAATTTCTCATCAACAAAACATAATTCATAATTTTGTTTACTTCCAATCTGCATGATATGACCTTAATTAATCCATCATTAATTAATGAAATGATGTCAAAAATATGATAACATCAGCACCATCTTGTCGGATCGATAATTAGCCCAGAAAGTATCAAAGTATTATATTTCGTATGTATGATGCCCATCTGTTATTATCTAATGATTTGAACAGCTTGCAGCATCGTGATGTATTCCTAATATTCAGTTTACACCAATAATTTTCGCACCTTCAAAATATGTAGCATGCAACAATAATCTGCCAGTTTTCAAGGATTATACATTGTTCACACTGCGTGCAACACAGATAATGTTTACAAAAATGACTGATTACCGTTAATCCATTCTGAATGTGTGTTACCACATATTAAAGAAATGGTAACACAATACAGACTTTATCATAGTGTGACATATACTTTAAAGCCATGTTCACAAATAAAATATCCAGTTTTCCATTAATAATAATACATAGACATAACATTTTAAATATTCTCTGCTTACAATGTTTCTTGAGTTTTGTCAAAAACAAGTTGGGTCTCAAGATAATATCCAAATGTTTGTATAAAGAAACTATAACAATATATACCCTGTTGACCATTTTCATCATTAGTAAAGGTTCAACATCGTTAAGCATAATTGTGTTTGTCTTACCCAAGCTAACAAGACCACTCCGGTGGCTTAGTGGTTAGAGCGTCCGCCTCGAATGCGGGAGATCGCTGGTTCAAACCACGGCTGAGTCATACGAAAGACATAAAAAATGGTACTAACGGTTGCCTCGCTATGCCCTAAGTATTAAGAGGTTAGTGTTAGAACTGGTCAACCTGGTGTTAGGATAATGTGACTGGGTGGGACATGTCTGTGGCATGATGCCCCAGCGCTAGAAATCACTATAAACTGCCACACTGCAAACATCGTAGCGATATGACTGAATAAATATTTAAAGCTAAGTTAAAATCCAAATAACACACACTTACACACATGTTAACTAACATTTCTGTAGTATACCATAACCGTTCTAGCATGTGTGTCTGTTGCTGAAATGCAATTGCTGTTTTAGTGCTACATAAGGTTCGATATGTGGCATATTACACTTGGAAAAAAAAACCAGATCTTTTTCTATCTATCTATCCGTACGTCTCTCTCTCTCTCTCTCTCTCTCTCTCTCTCTCTCTCTCTCTCTCTCTCTCTCTCTATATATATATATATATATATATATATATATATATATATATATATATATATATATATATATATATATATTCAGTAAGCCTTTCCAAGCTTTTATTTATTGTATCACAATGTGAATAATGTAGTGTCATTTGTACTGTCAGCAAGTCTTTTAAAATATAATAGATTCCTAATATCATCGGACCACACTGAGCTAGGTATGTTATATTTACGGATATAAGACCTATGACCACATGATCGAAGCGTTTCCAAAACCTTTCTTGATTTTCTTTCATACAAATAAGCAATCTTTTCATTTTTTTTCTTATTTTGCTTCTTTGTGACTATTAAAAGCGTATTTTAATTTTCTGTCTGAATATTTATACTACTAAAGTATCACTAAAATGTTAGTTGACCAAATACTACGCAATAAATTTTTTTCTCATCCGTACTCTCTTTTTATTTTGCGTCTGTACCATTTTCACAAATGGCATTACAGCTCATATCAATTTTAATGACAGTATTGTGTCGATATTTTAAACAATCATAGACATATACAAGAAGTGCAACAAATCCCTTTCATTTCCATCAATATATAATCAATGTTAATGTATCTGAATACACCGATAAAATGCGACATAGCCCTGAAATAAAATTCTTACATTTATATTTAATGTTGAAAAAATGCATATTAGTTGCAAATACAGGCTGTTGCCCTGCCCCATTCTTAAAACAGAAGAATAATTATAGCCCTTTATCCTGTTCTTCAGCACAGAAAAATGTTGGCTGACCTTCATACTGTTCGTCCGCATGGAACCTGTAGTTGATTGTACGCCGTTTTCCCGTTCTTAAACAAAGATGTATGATACAAACTGGAAGCAGCCATAAAGTGTAGCATCCTTACTACTGTAGCTCAACATGCGAAATTTTCATCAAAATCATCACGCAACATGTCATTTAAACGCTTACTCCAAACTTACATCAAAAATGCACAAATGATTCATCGAAAGTGTGACATCTCTCACATTTTATATTGTTTATTCGTACCGAAAATGAATCCCATTTTTACAACACATCAACAAAACCCAAATGCAAAATTCGACAAGTAATCAGTCTAAGATATTTCTATTTGGAGCTTTACATTTCATTTTCTAAAACTGTTGAGAGTTTTGACATATTGATTTGACTCTTTCAAATTATGATTCTAACAACCGAAAACCATCTTTCTCTTCATTTTGGCTTCATAATGGCAAGACTAACAATAAGAAATGCATTAAGAACCTATAAATGTATGTCATCAATATGGAAAACATCAATCAGAAAATATGCGTCTGACACCAGCCTATTAAATAACGTATATTTCATTAAGAAAGGCAATAAATGCTATTTCTACCATCAGCAAGTTTTATTTTTGTACTATTAAACAGTGTATATCAGGTTCCGAAAGAACAAACAATATCAGATTCAAACGTATTATTTCCCTATATATCACATAAACCCAGTGTTTTGGATGACAGCTGGTTGGGAGGAGATACTGGTGTTTGTCGGTTGGTTTCGAGTAGATGTCTGTGTGTAATTTGTTTTCCACCAACATATGATAGAGACCAAGACATTCACTAGCACAGTGACTAAAGAAAAACTAAACATACATGGTCCAAACAAAACGTGCAAAACAGAATGTGATTTATCTCATCACATGTAAGATCTGTGGCCTTCAGTACGTCGGAGAAACTGAAAAGCTACACAAAAGGATAAACCTTCATAGATCTGATTGGATGACAAAAAAGCTGTACAGAAGCCCGGTCACAGAACACTTCTCATCCAATGGCCACGCTTTCAGTGATATAATACTTATCGCTATTGCTAACAACCACAGCTGGAGTTCCGAAACCAGGAAGGAAAAGGAATCATACTGGATACGCCGCCTTAGAACATTGAAACCAAGCGGTCTAAATCAAGAAGACTAGAAAATGAAAACTATGCACTAGTAGAATTTAACATTTTCTAAATCTTCTTATTATCCTTCAATTTTTACTATAAGAATAACCGGTATAGAATCAAATATCCGGGATATAATCTGCGTTACATATGTACAAAAAGTAAAAATAGATGTCGCTTTGGCTTGTAGACTTTTAGGGAATTATACAACGTTTTCAGTTTCCGCAACTAGTCTATACAAGCTGGCTGTATTTATATTTTTAGCACATGCGAAGACAGCCATGTAGAGGTTTACTAACACAACATTTTTGTGTTTATTTGTTTGTCGTATATATGTTTTGTATTTGCCTTTGAAAAAGACTCATTAAGAGTCGAAAGCGCTTAGGCTAGTTAGTTACTAGTTTCGTACTGTTCGTCGTCAGTTTATTGCATCTATTTTAATTAATCCCTGACACACGTGATCCCTTGGTGGATCCAGTTGCGCTTGAAAGGGTTGTTATTCGCCATATGATTTGTATTCTTTATATATATATATATATATATATATATATATATATATATATATATATATATATATATTGTTACGACCCTATAGTTAAATTATGTGTGTGAAGGAATGAATTCTAAGTAAATCTTTTTTTTTCATTTTTATATCAATAAATGTAGTTATTTATTATTATTATTATTATTATTATTATTATTATTATTATTATTATTATTATTATTATCAATATAAATATTATTATTATTATTATTATTATTATTATTATTATTATTTTTATTATTTGTTTTAGTAGTAGTAGTAGTAGTATTTCTATTATATTGTTAGAAACATCGTGTTTACTTAAATTCTAAATGTGACTCATGTAAGCACAAGCTTCGTAAATTTGTCGCAAGTAAATATTCAGAAGTAGCTATGCAAACGATTGGCTGATACTTATACAGGCTTTCCAAATGTCCAGATGGATTGCGAAAGCACACGTATATTTCGTTCATGTGTATGTGTACATTAAACGACGTATTAGTTTGTTTTAAATGCTCAATCTGTAAAAGTTCAGTCGTAGCCGTAAGTGCAGTTCAGTCAACGTTTTCAACATCTTAAAGAGTCACATAGCTTCTATTACCTTAGTCTATTACCTTAAAAGAGATATTTTGCGCTGGAAGAAGTTGTCTGTTCGTATGTCTACGTAAAAAGACATGTTTTGATAGTAGAGATAATTGTACTTTGTCTACTTTCTAAATAATAATTATTTTTCCTAACCGCTCCGGTGGCCAAGTGGTTAGAGCGTCTGCCTCGGATGCGGGAGGTCGTGGGTTCGATCCCTGGTTGAGTCATACCAAAGACTTACAAAAATGGAACTAACAGCTTGTGTCAGCATAATGTGATTGGGTTGGACATCATGCTACATGTCTGCGGCATGATGCCCCAGCGCTAGATATCACTAGAAACTGCCACACTGCAGGCATCGTAGCGATATGACTGAAAAATTGTTAAATCTACGTTGAAAACATAATCATAACACATCACATCACATTATTTTCCATGGACAACTAACACAACAGGCTTTGAACAAAGACATTTTGCTGAAATTACTTCTAAATTGGAACAGAACAATAAAAATTATGCTTCACTGGGAAAATTCTGGACTTTTTGTGTTAGCCTTCGTCTCACGTCATCGTCCGCCATCTTGGACCGCAACTAAATTTCAGACTGTATCAATTTAGAACTGTTTATTCACAGGACATATGTGTTTTCACAACTTTAGAACAAAGTTTGGATCTTATTCGTAAATTGTTAATCTTGTTTCACATATTTAATACACACACACACACACACACGCCAACCTGGAAGCCATCGTAAGCCCAGGATCCAAGCTTCAGCTTGCAGATTTGGTCGTCAAAAGGAAAGTAAGTAATATCCATCTTACACGAACTCCGCATGCGCACTATAGGTGGCCAAAATATTGTCCCATCACTCCATACCATAGCCAAGCTTTTCATATAACCTTTGTTGTGGTTGTCAACACTAAAAGTTACAAAAAGAATTCATTAGACAATTATTTATTTCTCCCCCCCAAAGAAACAAAACTTGTTTGCAGTCCTGTTTCTCAATAACGCCTTAGTCCGTTCACTTTATATTTTAACTATAACATGATCACATACTCCCCTTGTGTCAGTATTAATTATACATCTGAATTCTTACTTGAAATAGAGCCATCTGTAGGAATTATAATAAAGATCTATTTTGTTAAACTCTTTCCATAAGTCTATTCACTAATTTTCTTTCCATAACCTGTTTATTTAATTTTCTTGGATATTATATTTTCTTGTAAAATTTCTGAAGAGATAAAAATACGAAGTATAACGAAACATACTGAAGACTTGAAAAATCTTACGTTTTATATATTCCGCGCACTATATGTAGTATTTATAAACAACAAATAACAATTTCTTTAGGATGTACTTAACTGTGTACCACGAATACATTTATAAAACTAATATATCAAAGTTAAATACTTAAACCAATGGTACAATTGAACAATTTAGGTTAAGATTTAAACCAGTGACTACACTTCGTATGCAAAACGTGGACTGTACTAATTAAATGCTAAGACCACAACTCATGTTTACAAAATGGACTATGCAGGTTAATTGCTTAGGCCAAAGACTACAATGCATTTGAAAATCTGGACCATATATGCTATGTAACTACATGGTACCACCGGACCATCCAGTTAATGTGGTAGAACCATTGGCTACATATCATATATAAAACTGGATGATCTCCGTTAAATGCTTAGGCATACAACTCATTTGTAAAATTGGACCATCGAGCTGTGTCATGACTATAAGTGGTGAACAAGACGGTTACTACAATTTAAGTTAATGGCATGAACTTGTTTACGAATTATCAAATTATTTCATTCGAACAGACCAATTTTCCAGACTATTTTGGTGTCCTAAGTCATGTGGCAGTTAGTATATAATATATGTTTAGTAAATAAAGTCTTCATTCATGTTTCATACCAATGTTTGTAAATCTATGATCAAAAAGTTTAGTTGTGATCAGATATAATTTGAAAGGAATCATTTATTTAAATTATGTATTGTAATTACCAAAACCTATTTGACGTTTTGGACTGAAACATCACTTTAGAATTATTATGAATCCATTCAAAGACATCCTGGATTATATCATTGTGATACAGAAAAACTATTGGTATATCAATACATTCAACAATATTGGACCACATACAGAATATTCTATATATTTTGACTTGTGACGGAAGAGATGGGATTATTTGTGACTTAATTCACAATACTTTGAGTTTCTCTACAATTTTCATTTACTTTCTAGATTGATAATTGTTTGTTCAACTTTACTAAACATGTTGCCTTCGCTTTTTATGTTACTTGGTTTAATATAACACAGTTTAACTCTTGTACATAAACATGCTACAGTTCTTAACTCTGTAGTCCGAGTGACTCAATGAACAATAAGAATTGCTTAGATACATTTTCATCTAGAATTTGAAGAAAAACAAATTCTTGGAAACTACTAAACACGCTGGGGCCAAATTTAGCACTTTAACTGGAAAGTAATGCTCGAAGTCATCTAGCATCATTTAAACCAATCAAAACAAATTTATCTTGTCCCTGACGAAATGGAAACTAAACGAGACGAAGCGATTGGGTTATTACTAATAGCTAATTAACAATTTTTTTGCCATTTAAAGACATTACAACAAGTGAAGCATGTCTAGAATGAGAGGTAACTCCATAGCGGTTTTAATTTATACCGACCAATAATTCTTTCAAGATATTCGACACTTGCTTTGTTTACCTATTGTAAAGTATGATATCTGGCAGCCAGAGAAGGTCACAAGGAATCCGAAGAATTTTGACTGATGAAAACCTCGTGTCGTTTTGCCAAACCATCCGTTCGTCCTTCCATTCCTGTTTAAAATATTATTATTATCAAAGCAATATAGAGCGAAACCACGTGCTTTGTCGCAGACATTAAAGGATAAAATTCATTTGCTGAAAATAGATACTACACGGGAAATTTTCAGATCTGTTAATTTTTTAATATCGTTTAAGTACCTCTACAATAAAATAATTCATTTTTGCTGTATTGTTGCATTGTCACGTATGTATGTATGTATGTATGTATGTATGTATGTATGTATGTATGTATGTATGTATGTATGTATGTATGTATGTATGTATGTATGTATGTGATTAATTTTTATCCATGACTGTAGACTGAAATAATCTATAAAAATATTATGTATCAATTATTTGACAGTCCATGAATGTATATTCGATTTCAAGATAATGAGCAATAACTGTGTCGTTAGACTTGTTCGGGCTCTATCTTACTGTACAGTTTGGAGTAATATTCCACTGGATGTTTAAGTCAGGTGGTTGCTTTTCCACATAGGTCACCTGGGAGGTACTGCGACTTATTCATAATAGAATTATGGTGATACATATAAGGAAGCAGAACATAGCAATTAAATCATTTCTAATTGCTAATTCTTGATTTTTATTACTGTTTAATGTTATTTTCATCCTGTGTAAGGATATATTGTTATGATTAGAATGTTTTTGAGAGGAATGGTTTAGTTAAATCATTTTTTGGAATAGCAAAGAGCTGTTATTACTGATTGGACTAAACACGATTCGAGAATTATCGTGAATTCATTCAAATGTGTTCTGGACAATGTAATGATGATAAATCAAGATCTGGAATTTATTCGAACGTTTTAATATTTTGGACTTGTGACGGAAGTTAAGATTAGTTGGATTTAATTCAAAATACTGCAAGTGCCTTTTAAATTTTTTATTTTTATAACTTAGAAAATTAAATTTTTTCTTAAGTCTTACATAATTTGTTGTCTTACTGTTACTTAATTTCACGACTCTATATTTTAAAAGTATCTATATCATTTATATAGCTGACGACTTTTTTTACACATTTATTATGTAGGAAATGAACATTATCATTATATTATCATAACTCCTTACCTGGTCCAGCCAAATGTTTGTTGTGAGCACCTGATCTTTTTCATCCTGAAAATGAAAGTGTAAATGGTAGGTGAAACAATCGCTTCTCCATATATAATTGCTACATGACTGCTGTGTTATGCAACATTATAACAGCAAGCAATAATAAGGTGGAAATCCCTGCTAACCTCTCAAAAATATGTCACCTGTAATACACGTAAATTTATTCAAACTCTAGTCAGAAGCCCAATGTTTTAGCGCGAACATAATGTTAGGCGTACATACAGGCTGTTGAAATATACCATTCAATGAAAATATGGTTCCAAATCTCAAACTTTTAAAGGTTTAACTGAACTGGGCTGATGTTCTGATTGATAAGACTGATATTAAATTAAAATGCAGATATATTTGCTGGTGCAGAGGTATTGAGTGTCCTCTACATAAATAATGGAATTATGGTCCATGCTTGTTCTCCAGTGCATATGAAATTTTTTTCTCTTCAATCTTCAGTTGGGTTTCTGATTCGTATGCAAGAAACGAATAATTTGAATGAATAGTAGCATTGCGAGCGGGAGCTTGGTGTCAGGATAAATAACGATATGAAAAAAGAACAATCGTAAAACGTACTCGTTATTTGTAAAGCGTATCTATATGCCCGTTGGTATGTGTCTTGTGTGCATATGCGTGAGTGAGTGTATGTTGTATATGTGTCTGCATGTGCGTAAATATCGATACAAATGACATTTTAATAGCTGTAAGATAAGATTGCATCCTCACCACGTCTAGTACTTGCGTGAGTGTGATACCAAGCTTGATTATGACCGGGGTGGCAGCTTGAAATACGGGACGCGTGGCACGGTCGTATCCCTTCATTATGTGATACAACAACCGCTGTTCCTCTGTCATGTCGTCCTGGCTCACGTTCGCATAGGATAGCAGATAATACCGATGATCATACTGGTAACCTAGAGAGAGAGAGAGACGGGTAACATTTTAAAACAGTGAAAATATAATTCTTGTTAAAAGATAAAATAATATTTTTAAATAAATGTAATTTCCATAAGAACGGACGCGACCTATATATATATATATATATATATATATATATATATATATATATATATATATATATATATAGATGCAATAAACTGACGACGAACAGTACGAAACTAGTAACTAACTAGCCTAAGCGCTTTCGACTCTTAATGAGTCTTTTTCAAAGGCAAATACAAAACATAGTTACGACAAACAAATAAACACAAAAACGTTGCGTTTGTAAACCTCTACATTTCTATCTTCACATGTGCTAAAACTATAAATACAACCAGCTTGTATAGACTAGTTGCGGAAACTGAAAACGTTGTATAATTCCCTAAAAGTCTACAAGCCAAAGCGACATCTATTTTTACTTTGTGTACATATGTAACGCAGATTATATCCCGGATATTTGGTTCTATACCGGTTATTCTTATAGTAAAAATTGAAGGATAAGAAGATTTAGAAAATGTTAAATTCTACTAGTGCATAGTTTTCATTTTCTAGTCTTCTTGGTTTAGACCGCTTGGTTTCAATGTTCTAAGGCGGCGTATCCAGTATGATTCCTTTTCCTTCCTGGTTTCGGAACTCCAGCTGTGGTTGTTGGCAATAGCGATAAGTATTATATCACTGAAAGTGTGGCCAGGGGAGGAGAAGTGTTCTGCGACCGGGCTTCTGTACAGCTTTTTTGTCATCCAATCAGATCTATGAAGGTTTATCCTTATGTGTAGCTTTTCAGTTTCTCCCACGTACTGAAGGCCACAGATCTCACATGTGATGAGATAAATCACATTCTCTGTTTTGCACGTTTTGTTTGGACCATGTATGTTTAGTTTTTCTTTAGTCACGGTGCTAGTGAATGTCTTGGTCTCTATCATATGTTGACAGGTTTTGCATCTTTTATCGCCACAGGGTCCAGATTGACTAGGTTGGTTTTGACTAGCGATTGTTGTTAGCTTGGCCCTGACTAGGATGTCCTTTAGGTTTTTTGGTCTCCGGTAAGCTACTACAGGTTTGTTCGGAAGTATTAGGTTTAGTATGTCTGACGATTGCACGGTTGGCCAGTGGTTTGCGATGATTTTACCTACTTTGGGATTGTCTGGGTGATAGGTCAGAATAAATGGTATCCTATCAACCTTTTCTTTCTGTCCATATCTGAGTAGGTCATCACGGTTTGTTTGTTTGGCCCTTTGGATTGCCTCCGCAATCCACAGAAAGGATATCAGAATATTTAGATCATTTTATGAGACCACATGTCCACAAATTACCATCATATCTTCAAGACACGACAGATTATCTCATAAAAAGCAAAGCTAGTGAACCATTACTGCCAGATACATTACTTGCTTCCTTAGACGTCACATCTTTGTACACCAACATACCGCACAACGAAGGGTTACAGGCATGTAGCGAAGCATGGGAAACAAGAACTGTAAACAATCCACCCACACACTTCTTAATCCAACTCCTGGAGCTTGTCCTAAAACTCAACAACTTTGAATTTAATGAAGAAAACTACCTACAAATCAATGGAACTGCAATGGGTACTAAAATGGCCCCTTCGTATGCTAACATTTTCATGGGAAAACTTGAGGGAAAGCTCTTAGCATCGGTTGAGCGTACACCATACCAGTGGGTACGCTTTATCGATGATATAGAAATGAAGTGGCAGTATGGAAGAGAAAGTCTGGATGACTTCATTTCAAAGGCAAACAACTTCCATCCTTCAATAAAATTCACGGCAGAAATTTCCAACTCAAACCATGTTTTCCTGGACACAACAACCAAACTGGTGGAAAACAAATTACACACAGACATCTACTCGAAACCAACCGACAAACACCAGTATCTTCTCCCAACCAGCTGTCATCCAAAACACTGCATTAAGAACATTCCATATAGCCAGGCACTGAGGATACGCAGAATTTGCTCCGACGATGAAAGATTCCTAGAAAGGTCTGAAGAGCTGGCTAAACATTTAATTTACCGAGGCTATGACAAAGACCTGATTGCGGAGGCAATCCAAAGGGCCAAACAAACAAACCGTGATGACCTACTCAGATATGGACAGAAAGAAAAGGTTGATAGGATACCATTTATTCTGACCTATCACCCAGACAATCCCAAAGTAGGTAAAATCATCGCAAACCACTGGCCAACCGTGCAATCGTCAGACATACTAAACCTAATACTTCCGAACAAACCTGTAGTAGCTTACCGGAGACCAAAAAACCTAAAGGACATCCTAGTCAGGGCCAAGCTAACAACAATCGCTAGTCAAAACCAACCTAGTCAATCTGGACCCTGTGGCGATAAAAGATGCAAAACCTGTCAACATATGATAGAGACCAAGACATTCACTAGCACCGTGACTAAAGAAAAACTAAACATACATGGTCCAAACAAAACGTGCAAAACAGAGAATGTGATTTATCTCATCACATGTGAGATCTGTGGCCTTCAGTACGTGGGAGAAACTGAAAAGCTACACATAAGGATAAACCTTCATAGATCTGATTGGATGACAAAAAAGCTGTACAGAAGCCCGGTCGCAGAACACTTCTCCTCCCCTGGCCACACTTTCAGTGATATAATACTTATCGCTATTGCCAACAACCACAGCTGGAGTTCCGAAACCAGGAAGGAAAAGGAATCATACTGGATACGCCGCCTTAGAACATTGAAACCAAGCGGTCTAAACCAAGAAGACTAGAAAATGAAAACTATGCACTAGTAGAATTTAACATTTTCTAAATCTTCTTATCCTTCAATTTTTACTATAAGAATAACCGGTATAGAACCAAATATCCGGGATATAATCTGCGTTACATATGTACACAAAGTAAAAATAGATGTCGCTTTGGCTTGTAGACTTTTAGGGAATTATACAACGTTTTCAGTTTCCGCAACTAGTCTATACAAGCTGGTTGTATTTATAGTTTTAGCACATGTGAAGATAGAAATGTAGAGGTTTACAAACGCAACGTTTTTGTGTTTATTTGTTTGTCGTAACTATGTTTTGTATTTGCCTTTGAAAAAGACTCATTAAGAGTCGAAAGCGCTTAGGCTAGTTAGTTACTAGTTTCGTACTGTTCGTCGTCAGTTTATTGCATCTATTTTAATTAATCCCTGACAAACGTGATCCCTTGGTGGATCCAGTACGCTTGAGAGGGTTGTTATTCGCCATATGATTTGTATTCTTTATATATATATATATATATATATATATATATATATATATATATATATATATATATATATATATATATATATATATATATATATGCAATAAACTGACGACGAACAGTACGAAACTAGTAACTAACTAGCCTAAGCGCTTTCGACTCTTAATGAGTCTTTTTCAAAGGCAAATACAAAACATAGTTACGACAAACAAATAAACACAAAAACGTTGCGTTTGTAAACCTCTACATTTCTATCTTCACATGTGCTAAAACTATAAATACAACCAGCTTGTATAGACTAGTTGCGGAAACTGAAAACGTTGTATAATTCCCTAAAAGTCTACAAGCCAAAGCGACATCTATATTTACTTTGTGTACATATGTAACGCAGATTATATCCCGGATATTTGGTTCTATACCGGTTATTCTTATAGTAAAAATTGAAGGATAAGAAGATTTAGAAAATGTTAAATTCTACTAGTGCATAGTTTTCATTTTCTAGTCTTCTTGGTTTAGACCGCTTGGTTTCAATGTTCTAAGGCGGCGTATCCAGTATGATTCCTTTTCCTTCCTGGTTTCGGAACTCCAGCTGTGGTTGTTGGCAATAGCGATAAGTATTATATCACTGAAAGTGTGGCCAGGGGAGGAAAAGTGTTCTGCGACCGGGCTTCTGTACAGCTTTTTTGTCATCCAATCAGATCTATGAAGGTTTATCCTTATGTGTAGCTTTTCAGTTTCTCCCACGTACTGAAGGCCACACATAAGGATAAACCTTCATAGATCTGATTGGATGACAAAAAAGCTGTACAGAAGCCCGGTCGCAGAACACTTCTCCTCCCCTGGCCACACTTTCAGTGATATAATACTTATCGCTATTGCCAACAACCACAGCTGGAGTTCCGAAACCAGGAAGGAAAAGGAATCATACTGGATACGCCGCCTTAGAACATTGAAACCAAGCGGTCTAAACCAAGAAGACTAGAAAATGAAAACTATGCACTAGTAGAATTTAACATTTTCTAAATCTTCTTATCCTTCAATTTTTACTATAAGAATAACCGGTATAGAACCAAATATCCGGGATATAATCTGCGTTACATATGTACACAAAGTAAAAATAGATGTCGCTTTGGCTTGTAGACTTTTAGGGAATTATACAACGTTTTCAGTTTCCGCAACTAGTCTATACAAGCTGGTTGTATTTATAGTTTTAGCACATGTGAAGATAGAAATGTAGAGGTTTACAAACGCAACGTTTTTGTGTTTATTTGTTTTTCGTAACTATGTTTTGTATTTGCCTTTGAAAAAGACTCATTAAGAGTCGAAAGCGCTTAGGCTAGTTAGTTACTAGTTTCGTACTGTTCGTCGTCAGTTTATTGCATCTATTTTAATTAATCCCTGACAAACGTGATCCCTTGGTGGATCCAGTACGTTTGAGAGGGTTGTTATTCGCCATATGATTTGTATTCTATATATATATATATATATATATATATATATATATATATATATATATATATATATATATATATAACCATTCATCCACTTTCATTCACGTCACCATCATAAAAATGATTTTTGCTTCTTTGCTTCTCGTATGATTTGGCTAAATAGAAGTGAATAAGATATATAAAAAAACAACTTGAAACAGATTTAAGTCTTTACATGGGAGTTATTATTTTATTTCATCTGCATCTTTTAGTTGAGGTGGGTGTGGAGGTATTTGGGCTGTAGAATTGAGTACTAAGTCAGGTAGAAAAGTAAATAGAAACGTTATAACTACTATTAGCATAATTAGTCAGATCCCCCCCCTTTAAAGCAAATGTATGTGCTATCATCAGTCTTTCACTCTATCCAGTGAACTATTTATCGATCAAACTATCTTCTATTGAATACATATGTATGTCATACAACTGATTTATCTAACATTTGCTTGCCTAAGAGACACTCATTTGCATCGCCAAAAAGCAGAAGGTTGTAGAAAAGGTGAATATATAGAGTCTCTGAAAATGTTGTTAAAGTTGTTGATAATATTAAAATCAAAGTTATGTCTGAATATTTCGCATTCAGTATTAGACTCCCTTAAGCCATCCCTGAAACACTTCAATATTGACCTTGATTCTTTTGAAAGATGCCACACAAGATCGCTCCACAAGGCGGAGTCTTTTCCATACCGTAGCCACAGAAATTGAACGGAGAAGAATTGCTGAGGTAGTCCAGAAGCGCATGCATCGGAAATCTCTGAATTGCAGCACGATCTTCATTAATCAAGGAAACACAGAATGCATCGTCTGTCACCTGTGCCACAGACATTTCACTGCATAATTTGGATTGATCAGCCACTCATGTAAAGCGAACTAGCTAGTGATGTGATAGTCATTTTCGAATGAGAAGGACGATCAATAAAAACAATGTAAAAGATGAGTCATTTTACATCTAAATAAATCTTACCCCTTTATCTCTTTCTCGAACTGAAAGAACCATATTTTTGGATAAAGTAAATGTCTATCTAATCATATTCATAAATTTATAGTACATTGTAGAAAAAGGTAAGGGTTACTTATTTTGAATGAAACACTCACGCACTGAGCACGAGGCTGATATCCAGTACGTTTTGTTACTCTTTGTTTTCTTAACGAACGTTCTTTTCTCTTCCGGCTCTTTTCATATCATCAATGTACATAATAATGAATCGACGATTCATATTTTTTTCTATCAGCACAAATTGTTCAGTTTATTTCCATGCTGGATGTACGACGTATGTTCGACTTTGTTAACAACAATGTTTTAAGATTTTCTTTTCCAATTGCTGTTGTTTTATCAGATATGTTGTATCTATTGCATTGACAAAATAAAAATATCAGTAAATTTTCATGAGCGTTTATATATCTACTGATTAATTTAGTATTTCGTATTTATTTTATTATTCTCTTTATATTGAAAATGTTCCAATAAGTTACAAGCATAAGGTATATGAATGTTCACATGCATATTTTAATGCTGTGTATGATCCAGTCGCCACATTACATTTTGTGTTGATTTGTATGCTTGGTACTAAACAACAAAACATTACACGATAAATTAAAAACAGTACAGATTATTCCAAAATGCGTCTTTAAAAGCTAACTTAAATACATTAATCTTGAATGGACAAGTATTGAATGCACACTTAAGTTATTTCCAGAGACTAATTACATGTACAGCTGATCAATGGGCTGGCTTCATGGCTTGCTCCATCTCATTGATATCTGGTAACATTTCGTAGCACCAACAGAAGAATTAGCCTTAGTCTGTAACGAAAGCGCCATACACACGTTTTTACTACTGTCCGAAGTTAAATATGGCTTATCGCATGATTTAAACAGACAAATCTCCGTTGTTAACGTATTACTTAAAATTCGCCATGGTCAAAGCTTGATGACAGATCCACTTAATTTGAGTAGCTTAGATGTGCATTGATTGATCGAGTGTAACAGCATGAGTAGCGGTTTCCGGCTTTTCATTTATCAGTTATGTAGTAAATTAAAATTAAAAAAGTAGATGAATCTTATAACGGGTTAGAGATATTGAAAACATGTGTTGCTACACGTTTCATCAAAATTTCAGGGGGCCTCGAATGGCCGAGTGGTCTAAAGCGCTGTCCGTTACGGATCACTGCCATCTCACCTCTGTCTGCGTGGGTTCGAGTCTAGGATTCGGCGAATGTAGATATGTGAGAAAGCTTGCCAGTAGCTTCTCGTGGGTCGGTGGTTCTTCCCGGTGATTTCTCGGTTTCTTCCTCCACCAATAATACTGGCCGCCATGAATAGCCTATCGTGTGCTGAGAAATGGCGTTACGCCCAACAACAACAACAACAACAACAAAAATCAAAATTTCAGTACTTTACAGTATGGCTGGATAGCATATACAAGGATGAGGTGATTTTTAACTCGCGCTAGGTAATGAGTGTTCTGGATATTTGATGGTGCTTTCGATAGAAATGAATGTTCTAAAGTTCGTGATTACTGTCAAATCACTAGTGCGTATAAAGGAGCATGCGCAGTCTACAGTTACGAATGTACTCCAACAAAACAAGAATTCCAGTAGTGTTTCTTAATATGCATAGGTATTAGGACCAAAGAATAATACAATCTATGTCATGAAAGGCACCAGTAAGTGTCATACCCAATAATATGGAACATTTAAACTCAGATTCTAGCTAGTAAACAGTCTTGCGGCAGAAAATGTCAACATCACTAATCGATATTTTGTCACTAACACCGATTTGTTAATTAAAAAAGGATTGATCACAAACGAATACAAAAGTGATTGGGACAATGGTTCTGGAAATGCCGTTTTATCAAAAAGCAAACCTCGAATTTGCTTGCTGATATTGATCTATATCTGTTAATTAAGCGTCTAGTGTGAGTAGGTGTATATCAATGATGGATCATCGATATAAATAAAGCAAATCACGTATCTTTAAAACCATAATTGTTACGAATGGACAGTAATGCAGCGGTTGCCTGCTGTTGGGTTTTAATAAATTGAAGCCGAGCCCGTTGACAATCAAATGCACGTATATGCGTACGAAAGGTACAGTGAGCATGGACATTTATTTGACATCGATCTAGAAAACACCACGCCCACGTATCAGTCTTTTATCATGCACAATACATTTAATGAATGTAAATTTATTGAATGCAACAAGTGTCTTCCAAATCTCAGGACCAAAATGTGTATTGCACATATGATATCTGCAGTTGTATCAGCAATTGTGATTAGGTTTAAGTAAACTCGGGGGAGGGCGCATGGATTTGGCAAGTGTAATTAGATGACGCCATATATAACTGAATTCGGATTTACACCAAAACAACACACGAATTTTGAAAACCAGTTCTTCAAGTCAATAAAAATCTCGAATTTTGTTCAACAAGGACACATTTACACGTGTAACAGCTTTTAGTCAAAGATCATTTCAGAAATTAAAATGTCGTAATATAGTACGGTTTCAAATAACTGTAATGCAAAAGGGTCAAGAGCTCACAATCGATGGAAATTTAAATATTCCACACAGTTATTTTCTATGATTGTATGACATTTGTGCAAGTAAAAACATTGGTTACAAATTTTAGTGTGCGTGCTGCACCTCAAGAAGTTACGCCCATCTGTCAATTACACTTTGCTATTATATTATTAATAGAAGAACTACCCACGTGAAAATATAATCAAAGCGGAACACTAGCTTCAAGCCGAGAAAACCAAGCTACTTGCGAAATACAAGTTTAAGTCTAATGTTATGGATACCACTGGAGGAATCGCAGCACATCCCCATGTAGGCCTTAGTATTATTGGAATCACTATAACGAATAGCTTACTTAACCATGCTTGGTAAATTGCTAACGAAGTTATATCAATAGCAACTGGTGTTTCAGGCAGTGCTAGTGAAAGTTCTTCGTTACGGTTACATCAAAGAGCATGTGTCTATTCCGAAATTATTGCATCGCTTTAAAGTAGTTTCTATACAATAATTAAGCTAAACTCGTTGGCTATGGAAGATAAAACCATTAACATTAGTTTAAAATGGCTTTGTCGTATGAATGGAAAATATTTGTCAACGAATAAATAGCGACCTTACACAAATCATTGATTGACAGGTAATACAATTCAATTGCATTTGCGCACAATCGCTTATACAAGTAATGGGAAAATAATTGTTTTTCTTTAAAGTAGTAGTAACTGTTTTTAATCCCCACCCACCCACAAAAAATAATTACATACGTTTAAGCTAGCCGATCTTGTAACTCAAGCTCTTGCTTGCTAGCGATGATATTATAATTTATTGCCCGTTAGAACATGTAACCATCGGGATAAATGTATTAAAATCGTTGCGTTTGGAAAGAGTTTATATATATATATATATATATATATATATATATATATATATATATATATATATATATATATATATATAGTAATCTGACTTCCCCATGTTTGTTAAAATATATGAACATTATACAATCTTTTTACAATTATGTCATTTTCCTCAACCGTTAATTCTTTGCCTAAAATTTGTTCCAAGGTTTTGATAAACAAATATGAGTTAAAAACTGAGAAACTACTAATAAGCAGTTGAATGTACTTTATATATCTCTAATTAAGAGTCTACTCATCAAGTGGAGCACCAGTTTCCTGCCAGGTTTTTTTTTATCATGCTCTCTAACTTTACCGTCCGTAGTGCTGTTTTATAAATGCCACAGGTTTCATTTTTAAGTTGAAATGCTAGCGTCATTCTATCTTAAATTTCATTCCATGAGCGTTATATTTATGAATGCTTATGAAACTTTCAAGACAATGTTTTCACCGTGAATGCTATAGGCTTACATTTATGCTATTTTACCTTAATGTACATCCCTAAATAAGATGGCATATAGTTTTGCGGCCGGTAGTCGGAGGTTTGATAAAACAAGATTATTGTTTCTGATTATGGATGTGCTTTCAAATTGAATATTCGAATTCATCAATGTCGTATATTTTTAATTTTAAAGTTACAACAGAGACTCGATATAAATTTTTGGTCTGTATTTGAAGAGTCTCTACTCGTGACTTTTCCTGGAATGAACATTGGTCTAGCGACGTAGAAAGAGCATATATGTTCCTACACCCAACATCATTAAATACAGATTATACATCATTGATCGTAAAAGATAGTAAACACTTCAAAACATGATAAGTCATTTTCTCCATAATCACTAACTAATATAGTCAAAATAGCTTATCATATGAATCTTAATGCAAATGATAAGGGGTAACTGACCAAATAATCGTATATGACAGATACACTGGCAACGATGATTTTATTTCAATTATATCTGAATTTTTACGAGATTTCACGAGCATATGCTAAAATTAATACAATATTCTGATCGATAACTTTTAGCTGGCAATTACTATGTAAATATAAATGATATCTGCCTTTTAAGTATATGCTTTACTTTCGTTTGCTACATATGCATTTTCAGGCTACTGGGGAACTTCCATTTCTGTAAAATATATGGCATATATCTTTTTATTCATCTATAACATTTATATAAACATTTCTCTCTAACAATCGTAAGTTCCCCGTTATCATAATATTAGTAGTTTGTCAAATGGAAAGTTCTGGCTTTCTTTATGAACTCAGACAAAGATCGATTTCCTCGAGAGAATGAGCAATAGCAATAGCAACTGAATTTTGTCTTGTCATTCTGTTATCTGGAAAAGCGTCTGCTCTCTAATAAAAGCATGCGAGAAGTGAGTAAGTTGCCAATAGTCTTGTTTACAAAAAAATGACCAAAGGCGAAGTATAACGATTTAAACACAAATAATTCGTAGTCGAATTAGTTACCTCTCCTGGCTTAAAGCACAAATGAGTTAACTTCCCTGCATGCATACATTTTAATCACTCAAACGTTATCTCCCCTACCCATATCAAGGTCAGAAAATTATTACCCCTGTCCACATTCTAATTTTAGCAACACAAAATATGCAGATTTTTCCAACTTCGAAATTGGCACCGTGTTATAACCACTGTATCATTAGGTGTTGAAAGGTATGGTGTATCTCATGGTAGACGCTCGATCTTGGCATTGGGCTGGCATCCATCCGTAATTCTCCAACGTTTATGAGCGCATCCTAAGCTCTGATATGAAAATGGTACATGAGGTCGCAGATAGTTGAAAAGTTATTGATGAACATTCCTCCGAAGTCGTTCATACTGGCGACCCTGTGAAATACGGTAGCAACTAAAAAAATGTCACTTAGCTGCTCAGGGAAATAAAGGATTTAGCAGGACTAGAACACTGCACGATAACTTGTCTTTGCAAAATTTTGATTTGTTTCTTCGAGTTGCTTAATGACAGCAACCAGAATTGAAGAGATAATATAGTGCAAACAATAGACCTAACCGCTTTCTTAGAAAATTTCGTGAAGTCGCAAACACTGAAGGAGAAAATAGCAGAGTGGTCTTCAATCATGCCGACCACTGAAAATGACTTTCAGTTGGCAACAGTTGTCATATTTCAGTTTTTAGGAACTTAAAGACATTCTGAAACATACGCATAATGGACAGCGATATTACGTAGCTCTGCCTTGCCTGCGAAAAAAGTTCAATTCTGCCCGTGATGAAATTTTTGCTGAGATCGCAACAAGCGAAAAATGTTATCAATGATATCCTCGTCACACACACACACACACACACACACACACACATATATATATATATATATATATATATATATATTTATATATATATATATATATATATATATATATATATATATATATATATATATATATATATATATATATATATATATATATTGACGGTCTCAGAAACAGTCCGAATGATGTTGTAGACGGCAGGTTAAGTTTTGCTATAGGAAGCCACTTTCCCATTTGTGGGAGAGGTCAGCAAGTTGCTTGATTACTATGTGACGCAAGTATTATCGGTTTTAGAACACTTTGTTATAGCATTACACCGTCTACTTGTCCACTAGATTTTTTTGTGCAATTGCACGCTATATCAGCTTGGATTTAATTTGTAGTACGAATAAAGATATTTCATGAGAGAGACGACGACCGACATGACATCCAACTGTTAACGATGTGATGGCATTGTTTGCTCTATGCGCTGGTTCTGTTAACTAAGAAATGGAGCGAGCATTGTTTCTCAAAAATAATTTACATCATGAATAAATACGACTACATAATCATGTTCACAGTCTTCTAGCTTTGTTTTAATATCTGTATCAGCTTTGGCGAATTCGCAAAGAAATATTTGTGAGAGCTCATCAAATTCAGTAAACGACATGTAATCAAATTATATGCCTCGGCTAACTTGATATTCTTGTTTGATCAGTAGCTTTTGCATCGGACAGCTATGGCAGCCTAGATGCTTTATACTTCAACTTTTGTGTTCCAGGTTCTTAGTCTTGTTTTCTGATAATAACTCAATAAGAGGAAGGCACCTTTTCGTTCAGGTTCTAACGAAATGATTGCTTGAGGTGAGAAAGATATGCTTTTATCTATTTTTGACACCTCCGAAGCATTTGCAAAGTTTTTCCGTGGTGCTCCTATTATTGTTGATGCTTGTTGCTTAAGCATATCTGTCCCGGCATCTAGGTTATACAATGTACAAGCAGTCGTAAACAATACAATTTTAAGTCCCTCTGACTGTACGCCAGCGAAGATGTTCTCTGCAGAAGATCTCGTCTCGTCTCCGATCCAAACCTTACTGGATAGTTTCGTATTTTGACACCTCCCTAATTTTTAATATAGAAGTCACGAGCCCGATTATAATAGGCCTAGCATTTATAAATTCATGCAGAAGCTAAATATGTAATGTAGTTTGGATTTACTTTGAGTTAGGCTTGAAAATGGATTGGCTTGTTTGATGATTTCCTGTCACAGCTATAGACTAGCATTGGTGATCAAATGCGTAACTTGGGCTGCAAAACAACAGCGACTTGGCTTACGTATTTAGGCATGTCTGACTCAGAGGTAAATATCTAAAAATCGAGATTCGTAAGGGGTAATGAAAAGTACGTCGATTTGTTACTAGTGAACATTATTCATCAATATGGCATATGGCACATATTGATTCTTTTAGCCACAGGAAAATATTCAAAATAATTCTTTCTTGTCTAAAATGAATGTAAATATGAGGGGTTGGTGGCAGTGTTGCTTCAGTATAAAAGCCACCAATTGTATGAGGAATTAAGCTGACTGCTGCAGTCAAAATCTAACATGCATGCCTTTCTACAAAAATCATTAGCATGTTTTTATTTGTATCTTCAGTGGAAAATTATTCTCATTTTTTTACAACATGTTATTGTCGGATGAAAATTCATCAGATAAACTATCCAATGAGATCTTAAGCACATTGATATGCTTTCGGATATCACTGACGTCATTGTAGTATAGCTGTTGGTTGCATCTGGAGTTTTGATTAATATGTCGCTGCACGAAACAAACTTTGCATCAGCATATTGTTTATTGTTCACGTGCTTGTAGGAGTCGCTAAAAATGGAATCTTGTCGTTGCTCATTGCGAAAGAAATGGTAGACTTCATGCCAGGAATCGTGAACAGAAATTGTTTTCCCTAAACACCAGAACAATGCCAGCCTCTTTTGTAACGAGAGTAGTTGGCAATTGTTACCTACCACAATGCTGTGTTAGGCGTGTCAAGAAATGTCACCTCAGTACTATAATATCTTTCTTCGTTGATAAACAAATCCCGCGTCCAGGAGGCAAAACAAGTGTCCAGAAATGTTTCGTCAATATTATTTCTTATCTGTTGCTTCGGTATTAGCACAAGCCGCGATCAGATTTGAAATCTTGTTATTTATCATGTTGATACCACTTTTAATGGTTCCCATACATAGCGGCAACACACATAGTTCAGACAGCAGCATCGATTGTCAATGATACTTGATGCTAGATTTTGTCTGCAGAAAGTATACGACCTTTAAAAGAAAACTATAGTTAGTCTCCATCAGCAAAACTTCAGCACTAAAATGTATCCTCATTCGTTGTTGGCTGTATAGACATTATCACGATTAGTTTTTTAGCTTTCTTAATTTTTGCGCCGATATATATATATATATATATATATATATATATATATATATATATATATATATATATATATATATATATATATATATATATATATATATATATATATATATCACATCATAGTATTAAAAGATTTTAGAACCCGCCTCTTAAGATCTACATTCGAGCTTGTTGATGCTGCACATGTACAAACGTTGTATAATAGCTCATTTTTATAGTCTGCTTACGAAACGCGCATGGTAAATTTTCTCAAAATGTTTTGTTTCCTGATTGCCAAAATATGATTCTATGTCGGGTCATAACTCTGTTCCGTTTTAATGTCCTGTGTGTGAGTGTGTGTGATTTAGATTTTTAACGTAGCTTTAACAATTCTCCAATCATATTGCTACGACGACTGCAGTGTGACAGTTTATAGAGATGTCTAGCACTGGGGCATCATGCCGCAGACATGTGACATGATGTCCCACCAGGTCACATTATCCTGACACCAGGCCAACCAGTCCTAACACTAACCTCTTAATGCTGAGCGCCAAGCGAGGCAGCTGTTATTAACATTTTTTAAAGTCTTTGGTATGATTCTGCCGGGGTTCGAACCCTCTACCTTCCGCATCCTAGGCGGACGGTCTAACCACTAGGCCACCGGAGTGGTGCTGAATGTGCTGCTGAATATGGGACGTAGATATGACAATACTTTTTCACTGACTTTTGAATAACACACTATTTCCTAACTCCTGGTGAATCAGGACTTTCCAGTCACTTGGAATTCATTCGGTACATTCTGTATTTTTTTACTTGTTATATGCATTTAAGCCATTTGGGATTTATTTTGTTTTAAAACATGTGAGCGCCTCTTAAATTTTCATTTTGTATTGTATAGAAATAAGTTACTTATATTACAAAATATGTTGATTTCACGCCCTTCTGTTAAATATTTATATAACTAGAGTCATAACAATAGTTTCTGATTGAGTCAGTGATCATTCTGACGAAGGTGTTATGTACATCCATATTTTGTAACTTCTGGTACATGATTTTATATAATTTTCATAATTTATAATCATAGCTGTAAATTCTACAAAATCTCTTTAGATAATAATTTTGCATAAGTGACCTGAGTATCTTAAGAATGTAGTATTACATAGGATCTATAAACAGATGTTTACGTATGTGTTGACATGTATTATTAATACTCTTAATAATAAAACTTAAATGACGATTATGGCTTAATTTATCAGCGGCTGATGTAGTTTAGACATTTCTAAAATATTTTTTATCTTTCCATTGGTTTGGCTATGTCACGTAAATTGGCAAAATCGACGCAAATTGAGTAATGTACTCTGTCAAGTGAGGTATACTGCGAAACACTATCTCAATAGACAGTGTATATAAGTGACATTTTAGCAATTAAATTTGATTTCGATTTATTGTGTTCCCGTTGTAAATTTGATGTACTAAGATGTTAGAAGAGAGGAAAAGCATTGTTTGGACTGTTCAGTGGAATAAAGTGCTCATTATTTGGACTATAATATTATTCTGGAACTGTTATACATTATTAGAAGGAATTCTGGACAACGCCATCTTGAGAACATAACGGCTCTTGGAGGACCAGTACATTTCCGATTTTGAAATTTATAAGTAATTGTTTATTCATGTAGGACTTTCATACACATTTTCTTCTCACATTTATTTAAAAAAAAACACTTGTTGGCTTTGCTTTATTTTCTGTTTGTTACTTAATTTGTGGCTTGATGGCCGTAAAAGGTTGCAATAGGTTCTGTAGGATAGTGCTAAGTAAGCTGATAGATTTGCAAACACACAGTTGTTTTCACAAAATGACTATTAATATTTTTCATATTAAGAAAGAATCTTGCCGACATTGTTTTTAAAAACGTTTGAAAAATATAAATGAGAAAATTGTCAACAGAGCTAAGCTTTTCAGGTAAGAGCTTAATTACTTAATTAGAGTTAGACAAAATTTGTCCTTAATTCGCTAAAGCTGGTAAATAAAAACTAAAACATTCCATCCCAGTTTGCCGCATGAATAATTTGCAGCAAGCAGGCAAGATGGCAACTTTCGCGCAGGCAAATCAGAAATTATATCACTTGTTTCAGAAAGCCCTAATTAGTAATCCTGAATACAAACCTTTCTACAATAATTTAACATAGCAATCTTGCCTAGGAAAGCTACAGTAATTTCACGGTTCAATCAGTACGCCTATAAAATTATCCCAAGACGCGCGCTTTGAAATTCCACTAATATCTGCTGAAATTTGAAAATTATTTAATATCTCAGAGAGCAGATATCTCATGACCCGAGAATCCTACTAATTATAATTTCTGGTGCCTATAATGTTGTTGACATAGCAACGAAATAAAGGAAACGATGACAGAGCGAGTTCATTTTGCCGAAGACATACTTATTGAACCGAATTATTATGGACTGGAGGCAAGGAATAAGATTAAGGATAGAAAACAAATCGAGTTTACAATCAAGAACTTTTTGTGTCATCTGCTTAGTTCATAAATTTTACAACAGGACGGAGAACGTGAACATGGAATCCAGTTAAAATAAGCTAAGTAACCAGTTAATTAATCAATTGTTCTTAACAGATGGATCATAAGACGTCGACAGTCAATTTGTTTAGAGATTTAGTCACAATACGAAACCTGAGTTCGTAATATCTGTAAAGCCTTCGCCGCTAATATTACATCCTGTTAATAATGTTCATAGTACAGCAGACGTCTCTAGGTCTATTACAAATCAATCAGAAAACAACCTGAATGCAGAATATTTCGACTCATCTGGTCTTATATCCTCTGATGACATGAAAACACACACATATATGGATATATGGGGGTGGGGGTGCGTGTGGGTGTGTGTGGGTGCGTGTGTGGGGTGTGGGGGTACGTGTGTATGTCTATCTGTGTGTGTGCACGTGTTTATATGCGTATATATATATATATATATATATATATATATATATATATATATATATATATATATATATATATATATATATATATATATATATATATATATATATATATATAACTTTTGCATTTATTTTATCAAATCATTCTATCAAGGACCTAGACATGAAGCTCGAATCAAGAGCCTTGAAGACATTTGGTAATGACAAGTAATCTCACGATTAGTCCGGCATCATCATTGGTGTTGCATCATACATGTTTTCTCCAATTTAAGTATAGTGACAGCGACATGGTAGTTTTTGTGCATGAAACCTACTGGAGTATTGAGAAAACTTTATCTCAGATTAAGAGTAATCGTTCTTGATAAAATTAGTGTGTCCTGAGTGAGGAACGAACAAGCAGGTTTGTTAAGCTGTGGATGACACATGATGTCATGAGCAGACTGTAGTCGTCCTAGATACCAAATGTCTGAAACGTTTGTCTGTTTTTACAACCTGTGGTCGTCTTGATATCTGATTTTGCAAAATTTCAGTTTTCTGTTTTGCAAAAAAAAATAACGCACTCCTGCTCAATGATAGTTGTATCCAAGGCAACAAGATAGCAGTTGGCCACTGCGCTTTATGCAAATTCTAACCTACTGATTTTCTTTCACATTGGAAAACTACTTAAGCCAAATGGCGGCTCGACAAACAACTTGATACCAATTATCAGCGGCATCATTAGCCAAGAACCATTTCAAGGACGTTTAATCGAAGTAGATGCCACAGCAATGCAACTTGACATTTGAGATAGAGATCGTTCCTAATAAAATCAGAAACATAGATATCAAATTGTGCATGACTGCTAGCTGCAATAAAGCTGTTAAGTATATCACTGCAATTTGTGTTATTATATTTCATATTAATTGTTTGTAAGTTTTGTTTAGTTGATAATATTTTAAATACTGGTTTTCAAAATGCATTATTTTTGTACTGTAGGATGACCTATGCTAGCAATGTATATTTGTTCATAACATTCCATGGTTAAATCTATGTAACCATCACGTGATGTGAATAGAGGTCTTTTGTTTTACTGAATGTTTAACCCACGTGACCCCGTATGCAGGTTCCATGTGTAAAGTAAATGAGTTATTGAAACATATTTATGTTATACTAACTACATCTTAGCAATAAATATAAAAGAATCATTGTGAAGAATTAAGCATGGTTAGTAATAATACCAGTATTGAAATTTATTCAGTATTACCGATAGGATTGATACCTTTATTTAATACAATCATTCATTGCAATTACAGTGTTCTGTATATTCAGATTAACTAGAATAATAGATGTACGGAATTATTATTAATTCATTTAAAGACATTTTGGAATTATATCAGTAATTCATTTTTTTTATGCTGTTGACACGTCAGTACATTACTGACAATTATTCGGATTACCATTCGGACTCATTAAGATCACTGGATTCATTTATAATTGATAGAACACATAGGGTTGTTATGATTTCATTTGCCATACTGTAAGTTAAGTTTCCACTTTCACCTTTAATTTAATGGAAATAAATTATATTTTCAATTATACAAAAGGTTTGGCTTTTGCTCTTTCTTTTTACTTAAGTCCATAGAGTCGCAAGAAAGCCAACAGGAATGAGACATAGCTTTTGACAGACGATCTCTTAGATATTACGCTGAACCAATAAAACATTTGTAGACAAAACCTTAGCAAGACCAAATGTCACCAAACCAAAGAATGAAAGATATCGCCCAAACAAAACTAGACGAAGTACTTGCATAATAATTTAAACAGGCAGACAAAACTTCGTCAAGCGTCTTGTCAAGCAGATTGTGAATCAATTATGGGATTCTAAAATTGCCTACCTCAAGTTTTGTAATAAATACTGCAGAATACTGACTTAACATTGCGTCATCTACCATGATGCTTTCTGGTGTCTGAGGGTTGTCATTATGCGCTTCATTAATTTCAGTAGGATAGATAGCTACGTTAAAAATCCAAAAACACAAATACAAACTCAGCATTGAACATGCGTTTTACCTCAAGAACGTATCCTAAGTAATCACCACTATCCTAGAAGACTTTATCCTAAGCCTTCGTGATGAAATGTATCAATCGGTTTATTTCCAAGCGGAAGACGTTTATGATATCAAATGCTTCCTTGTTATATGCGAATACTGAGTTAGAAATAAAATTCAACTAGGTTTCCGTATTGCGTATCTTAGTAACCACAACGCTAACACTGACGATGCAATTGCAGCACAGCTGACAAAATCTTTCTGATGTTAGATTATACTGTCCTGATCAAAATGTCATATTTCAGCAGCTTACGCGATCGCATAAATAACGTTTTTCCGCATTTAACTAAACTCCGCATCCTCAGAACGAAGCTCGTGTTTGTGCGTTTTATAGATAATAAGCAGATTAATTCTCTAATAATTACTCGAAGTCACCGCATGGAAGATTGTTCTTTATACTGTTTCTGTTTTCATCGAGACACATTTCAAACATGTTATTTTAAAATTCTCCACTGTGGTCAATCCAAAGTTTTGCTGGTTTTCGTAAAAGATCCAAAAGCGTCTTTCCTTCGCCGCATATTTTATGTTTTAGTAATAAACTCCACGTGTACTTAAGAAGACGTCTATAGTATTCATTAAATTATTCCTGAGCGAACTTTATGCTTGAAAGAAGCTATGTAAAGTTGTCAAGACATAGACACATGAACTTAGATATTTTAGATTCACGATGCCGTTCTCTCCGGAATTTTATTCCATGTCTATGAGACCAAATATCTGCAGATCAAATACCATCACCACCATTCGCAGTAACTCTGTTCCAAGGAAAACTGAGACACTACAATTTTGTATAGTCAGAACACATGCGGAATGTATTATCTGGATTGTGCATACAAATACACTTTAAATTCTAGTAAAGTTTACTTGGTTCTATAAAATCATACTCAAGTAAATATTGAATTTATTGTTTCAAACATTCCTGCTTTAGATGATTCATACCGTAAAGATGCCGTTTCACGGATTTTTAGAATTCAGTCTAAATTCGATTTGTTCGAATTGTGTTAGTTCTCATATTCACATAAGTAATAGCTCTTTTAATTGAATCGTTGTAGATATAATGATTCCTGACCCAGATTATTTACAATTTCTGAATTCCGTTGATTGTTTAAACCATATTCACTGCAATCCATTTTCATGCTATCGTTTAAATAATCACCATATGGGACAGATAAAACTTAATTGAATGTTAAGTCGTTTACTTTCTTTCCATTTCATATGGACCAAGCTATTTCGACTGAAAAGTTTTGTGGTCTAGAACCCTATCGGTAGGCTGATAACTAGTTTCCTTTATATTTCTGTCATATATTAATATCATTTTAAGTGAGTAAAGTAAAATCGGGTCTTGCTACTTCAAAAGCCTTTGACAACTTATATTTAAAATCAGAGACATTGTCATAAACTCTAACCTTGGAATCTTCAATTGAAAGAAGCTGCTCGTTTAATAACTTCAAAGATGCACGGACATTATGTCGAAAACCTAGTTCCAAGTATCCAAAACCTAACGAATCCTTAACTGATTCCCTAACAGCAAACGATCAAACTCATCTCAATCTTTTCTTGTATCAAGGCAATATGACCGAAATATATTCTTCCAAAGCTTGAAGTCTCTCCAAAGTCCTTGACCTTCAGTGTAATAGGCAAAGGATTTTAGCTGTTGAATGACAAGTTCATGCATAAATTGCTGAAACTTTCCAGACTTAAAAAGTCAAGGGATTTCATTCTCAACAAGATGATATTTTTAGCCAAAAGAAGCTTGTCAGTTACAATTGGATTAACTGCAACCTTATGTCCAGACCGGTCATTGCCTTGTAATAAATGAATGCCCGTAATGGAAAATGCAGTCACTCTTCCAACATTTACAGGCCCTTAGACTGTCTCACGCCCAATTGACAAAATGGAGAGAACATGAACAAAATCGCACTACTCTATGAACAAGAACATTTTCACCAGAATACAACTTCTCAAAGTTAAAGTGCCCGATATTTAACGAATCTGTGAAGCTCATTTGTCTCTTTATACTTTAACTTAGGCAGAATCATCAATAAGTGACATATACCGTTTTGACATGAATGGTTCATAATTCCCCAAAACGGAATCTGAAAAACCTAATATTTCTGGCAACATTACAACCTGAATTTGTCCGTAAATGGGTGAGTGTACTTCACTTGACAGTTCTTACTTTTTTATTTCAATTTGCCTGTCCCTTTCTTCTCTTTGCATCTACATTTGCTGCTTCTCTCTCTCTCTCTCTCTCTCTCTCTCTCTCTCTCTCTCTCTCTCTCTCTCTCTCTCTATCTCTCTCTCTCTGTCTCTGTCTCTGTGTATTTGAATTTGATTTGCTCATCCTCTTTCTCATTCTGAAATTCCATTTGCATCATTTTTATGAAGCTGTAGTTTCATTACTTACAATTGCATTCAGGTTTATTTTACTTTAGCTCCTCTAATTTACTTTTAAAACCAGGGGCAGCCTTAATAATCAAACCCAAACACACTAAAATCCAAATTTTTCTTTCAAAATAATCCCTTAATCAAAGTACTATCTATCTCCTTGTTTGTTAAGGATGTTTCCATTTCTGAAAGTTCATAATGTCCTGCAAGTTGAAGGAGCTGGTCAGTTTGCATGCCTTTATCACACCCTATTTAGGACTTTAAAAAAAGTCCAAAACATTTAATGACATTTTGAATGCTTGCTGTTTTAAAAAAGGAATTCTCAGATTTTTGAAATTAAAATGTTATCGAATACAATGAAAATTCAGAAACAATATCAATTTAAATTTAAAGACAAATGTTAATATCTCTTAAATATTTTAAAGACACTTATATCCCGAGCGATCCCCCAATTTCTGATACGACACTAGGGTTAGGCAACTTCACACTCAGATAATACATTCCGAAGGAAGGTTTACCAATGCATTTCGAAGGAAAGTGTACCATTCCTCATGATAAGTAAGCCTCACCTGACCTGCAAAGCAACATATTAACTACAGAAATCCTCTCTAACTCGTAAGCAAGGTCCGATATTGTACTCAGATTAATGTAAACAGCTTGTTTACCACTAATAAACATGGCAAAAGACAGATAGACATAACCTTCAATCAAGGATGAAACTTTAGAACACACTAT
Source organism: Potamilus streckersoni (assembly GCA_016746295.1). Taxonomy (NCBI): domain Eukaryota; kingdom Metazoa; phylum Mollusca; class Bivalvia; order Unionida; family Unionidae; genus Potamilus; species Potamilus streckersoni. The sequence continues at coordinate 170,173 of JAEAOA010001396.1, forward strand.
AGGTATATAAAATATTACAATGTTGATATAAGTTTAAAACACGTTTCCCTTTCGAAAACTACTATACGATATAGTCCAGTGCTCCATACAACATGAATAGCACTTTACAAATCAATAAAAATACCAATCCAAATCTTGATTTGCAACATCTAAAAGATTCAATAATTCTGTACAAAGAAAATGTGATGGTTATTGCTTAATAGCTTTTCCTGAAGCGAGCGTGACTTATATAGCAAATTAATATCACCAGGGAATTTGGGCAGTCTTAAATTTATCAGAGCAATAAGGTCTGTCCTAAAGAGTTGATTGTGGTTGCATGGTTCATATGACACCCTAATGTTATTCTTTTTTATAAACTGGCACAAAAGCAACTTTAGTCCAATCGCCACTTACATTTTTCGGGGATAATTCACTGGTTTCTATTTTGTGTACTAAATATAGTTCTATAAAGTTTATAGGAATTTCTTTGTAAATACTTTTGATCAGATTCCTGCCCAGCTTTGACTGTTCAGTCCACATGTTTCTTTGCATTATGATTGTAAAACAGGAGAAATGCTTTGAATTATACAGCAATCATATCCATAATCAAAGCCAGGAAACATTATAACTTCTATAGGAAAGTTCACAACACAGGAAACAATCCGACTAGCAGAACTAATATGCAAGCAGTTACTAGATAGTATAATAAATCTCCATACTAGCTTTCTGCATATTTACTTTGCTAACCTAAATTTTAACAATTGGAAGCCACGAAAGTCTTTATGAAATACTTAATAGGGCTCCTACCACAGGATGTGCACTTTCAAACTCCCTTGTCTAAACCCAATTTTCGTTGCAAATATGCATATCATTATTTGTACGGAAATTCAGTTATGTATTTTGTGAACAGCGGGACTAAGGCATGCGATATTTGTCTGGACGCTTACCCTCTGCATGTAATTCTTTGCATCAATATCGCAACTGAATATTAAGGCTTGAAAACGTATTTCAGGTATCTGATCAATTAAAAGTTCTGGCTATAAAATAACCAATGCGAAAATAAAATATCAGCTATTATAAATTTGTGACATGTCAAAGAATTGAAATATCAAAAGCTTTTTCTCGTCAAGACTGTATTTTTATAACAATGGCAGAGTTTCTATTTCCTGTCATCTTCTTCCCTCCATTTATTTGCTTCAACAAAAGATTTGTGTTGCATGCCAGTAGACTGCTCCTCTTTGCGAATGCATTTTTTCCCCATTTGTATATCAAAGCTATCAAAGTAAATTGTTTGCGATTAAATGCTTTATAATCACCATAACAGTTCCGTTGTATAAACGTTTCACTAAACGATTTGCATCACACCCAGGAGTGTCGATCAAATTAACTGCAATCCAAAGCGATTATGTATCCTGTTCCTATTACTGCGACACCTAATCCAGAAGGTTTTCCAAATATCCAGCTGTAAAAGTTTTCCTTTTCGTAGGTAAGCTATTACTAAAATTGATTATTTTGCGTCCACCTCGCAAGTATTGATAGCGACACTTTAATTCTCTACCTGTACAGGCCGCGCTCACCCCTTTGCAAAGTGCGTAAATCTGCACGTACACTCCGAAGTTCAAATAGTAGGTCGTGAAGTTTTCTCTGGTCGTCAATTTTTGAATACATTTTCAGACTTGCATATTATGGATAGACGTCAAGTGGAGGTATTTCTATTCCTACTAAGAGATAGGCTCAAAAAATACCTTGAGAGATCAAAGCACCGTCACATTGCATACAAGAGTTAAACACATATCATGTACTGTGTTGCGACACGGAGAGCAAATTACAGCCTCAGTTGCAGTCTCGCATATCCGAATTACGGACCAATTACTTAGATCAGCATCCCGTATCCCATCCAAACTTTAATAACTAGACAATCTCATGTCATCCAAAATGACCCTGTTCCTTCACGAGAGGACACTTAAATATAAATTTGATCGCAATGGGACACTGCAATTGGTCATACAGCATCTGCTACCATAAAAATAATTTCATCCAGTTTCATGACTCGCATAGCACTGCTATGTACTTCCGGCGTATGATACCCTGGTTAGTTCCTCAATGCCCAAGAACTCAGTTGTACAACAGCAGTGTAATCACATCGTGCTGCAAAGGCACTTTCTGCAGATGATGTCCAGTTTATACGGGCGCTCTCATGGATCAGTTTTACCCACATAGTACTGCAAAGCACTTCCAACAACGGCTGCGAACGGTGTCAAGCTTTTGTAGACACACTCATGTATCAGTCTAACCCACACAGTGCTGCAAAGCATTTCCAACAACAGATGCAAACGGTGTCAAGCTTTTGATGACACACTCATGTATCACTCTAACTTACATAGTGCTGCAAAGCACTTCCAACAACGGCTGCGAACGGTGTCAAGATTTTGCAGACACTCTCATGTATCAGTCTAATGATACTAGACATCTCCCCTGTACGACGTCCTGTTTGTATAATCACTTCTACTGGATCTATTTAATACACACAGTGCATTAAGACACTTCCAGCTTACGATGATCGTTTTAGTGAACTAGTTTCCTCCCTTCGGTTACATCCATACCGAGGACATGCCTTCTTCAGCAGTAGTAACTGACGATTTCACGGAATATGGTGCTAATCCAGGTATCAAATGTAGATCACTTCATTTAACTACCATAAAGGCGGGCAGATAATGTTTAGCTCTTGATCATTAATTTTCCTAAGGCATTAAGTTGAATAAGTATAATTTAAGAAACATATTCCACTATTAAACATGGGTGTCTTTGCTCTTGTTATAATATTCATCCTTTCAGCCTTTTAAATTCCCGCAAACCCTATCTGAGCATTCAGTCTTGTTCAACTGTGCATCACCTTTGGCGTATTTTACACTGGCAAAAAATATCTTTCAACCTTAGGTCCCTGTTTGGTTTAGAGTGGTTTGTCTTTTGTTCATACCTTTAAGATAACATGCCATAATTCGTTGTTTTGTTACAGATTACTTGCAAGGTAATTTGTAGCTCATGTCAACTACCTTTTACATCAACATAATTTCAACTCAAGATACGCTACTAAATGATGCTACTATAACAAGAGTAGTACGAAAGTAACTGGATATTTAACATTCTAATCTAAACAATGGACGTTAAGATATGTTCAAAATATAGGAAGCAAAACGTTTAATGATACTTGCATTTATTGCAGACAGCGTGTGCGCGAAAAACATGAAACAATAACAGTGTACTATAATGACTACTAAAAAGAAAGGTATCTCAATGATGAAAATGCAAAATAATTAAAATAAAAAGAAAACAGGTTTTTGTTGATATTTGGGATTGGATTTTACTTAAAAATGTTAAAATATAACATTACATAAGAACCAACGTTGATAGTACTTGAAGTGCCATTAATGGATTTTGTCCTAAGTGATTACACTTTACCAATCCTGAACGCGTCAACGGTGGCTTTCATGATGTATAGACCTATTACATGTGCCTTATTTTCCCCTTCAAGATACGAGAGAAAACTGTTTTCAGTGGCCACATGCGAGATATATAGTACCCGGATGACAAGTATAAAACTGAAGAGATACGAAACACAGCAAAAAGATGGAGACATCAAACACTGCCAATTTTGTAACTGAACACATTCTAAGCTACATTTATTTGTCTGTTAATAAGGAGACATTCCACTGACAAAATATTTTTTTATAATTGTTATAAAGGGACATGGATATCATCAGATGCACAATGTATCGGTCTGTATTGTTGGCAATTATTTCTACATGTAAAATGTGTGTGTTGAATTGTGTTAAGTTAGCACTTAGTGATGATAGATATCATCCATATTTTAGTAATAACGCAAAATGAAGTATAAAGTACCATTCAATGTCGAGTGGCACCTATGTTAATTCTCTTCTTCAGATTATCAGTGGGTAAATATTAACTCACCAAAGATGTTAATGCTTAGAAACAAGCGTTTTCCGGTACTTTGAAATCTTTGTTGCTTAAATATTAAAATTTAAGGTTGTGGGGTGTAGATGTGGGGTTATTTTTTATTCTTATTCTCCACGTTTTGTTAATAATGCTTTTATCTGTCACAACTGACGGTCCAACATATCATACAGCTTTCAACACTTATTTGTATTTTTTCATATCAGGTAAAACAAAGCTACTGCTTTTGCTCTGTTCCACGAAATATAATTCCTTCTGATATTGCTTAAGATCATTTTTCATGGCGTCAAATGGCAGAAAATGATGTTTGCAATTTTTATCAACGTTTTAAGAATACCATTACGATAAAGATGGTTACCGTTGATAAGAAAGTTTAAAAAAAGATGATATAGAACATATCAGTTTATGCATTTATCCTACAGGCCATTCGTACACTCCAAATTGCATTTAGGAATCAATGAAAGAAACTATTCCAGAAGCTGTCAGCACCATTTGTAAAAATTCCTGATAATATAAATAATCGGATCATTAATAATGTAATAATATTTAATTGAATTTGTGTTATAGGATACAGTCTTGATTCTGTGCTCAGATTGATCCAGAATGGAAAATTCCATTAGGTGACAGAGTATTTTCGCTCTTTTCTGTTACGTAAAGACAGTAGAGTCGTAACAGTATTAAGACCTTGAATTGTGAATATAAATTATCAATACATATGGTTATATGAACAGTACTCATTTACATAATAACATCACATGGTTGTATGGACCATACTCATGTTCAAAAAACATCTCATGTTTATATGGACATTACTTATTTTCATAATAAAATCACACGGTCATGTGGAACGTACTCATTTTCATAATAAAATCACATGGTTTTATGGACCGCATTGAATTTAGTAGAACTTAAATCTTCTATGTACAGCTGAATTATGAACATGTTGTAATGTTGTTGTTCTGGGGCTTAATGCCATTTTTCAGCACACGATAGGCTATACATGGCGGTCAAATTTAATCGTGGAGGAAGAAATCGGGAAATCCCCAAAAAGAACCACCGACTCACGAGAAGCTACTGGCAAGCTTTCTCACATATTCATATTCGCCGAATCTTTTACTCGAACTCACGCAGAGGTGAGATGGCAGTGATCCGTAACGGAGAGAGCTTTAGACCACTTGGCAATGTTGTAATGGAACGGACAGCAAACTAGCAATATTCAAGAGTAATGTGTGCAGTCGATAGGATAAAACCGAAGTGAATGGTGTAATCTGCTGCCATGTTGCATCGTGCTGGAGAACTAAATTGAATAGCGTAGCGGAACTACTCCCTCGGTTACATTAAAGAGTCTCGCTATGTCGGTTCGTTATGATAGGTATTATATTAAAAGTGATATCCCGCTGATTCTGTCTATATTAGAAGTGATATCCCGCTGATTCTGTCTGATGACTGGCGCTCCAGAGTGTGGCAGATTTCCACCACAGTGGGATACCGTCTTTTTCCTGGCTTTTTGGGTGTCGCCGACATGGTCGCAGTTGCCGATTGGGGCGCTTACTAGTTTCCCTCTGGTCGCCGATTGTGTCGAAGACTTGTCTCAGTCTCGGTCAAAGTTGCCGACTGTGTCGCAGACTTGTCGCAGTCTTGGTGGCAGAATTGGTCACAGTCGCCGACTGTGTCGCAGACTTGTCGCTGTTTAGGCTGCATTCACCTAATGGATCACACACTTGTCGCAGGGTCGCCGACTGTCGCAGTCTCAGTCGCAGAGTCGCAGACGGAAACTTCTGGTCGCTGATTGGGTCACAGTCGCTAACTGGTCGCAGAGTCGCAGATCGATCGATTGATCGATCGAGAGACTTCAGTGCGAAATGATAAAAGAATAGTTGTGCTCAGTCAAAACGTATATTATCGAAATCCCTCCGCGTTCGCTTGGACGAGCTTTGTAGCACCGGGATAATGGTCGTTGAAAGACCTTGTCCCTATCCTTTTCAGATTCCTGGCCTGTCTCTCTCTCCTACCCAATGGGATACGATCAAGTGTTTGCTCTGGCAGAGGTATTCTACTGCTATACTGCAGGGGACGTCTTCACACTATACCGCTTCCTAACACACCACCATAACAGCCAGAGTTGGCCCGTAAATATACCCAGGAGGAATCACGTGACCAAAACTATAGACGATAGATGGCACTACAAAGCCCGCCAAACATTCAAAATCACAATATAAACTTTAGAAAACGAAAAAGTAAATAATGAAATCAAAATTTGAAGTCCATGGAGAATTTTCGTTACAATAGTTAGTATTGTTAGAACCTGTACTTGCTAGTATTTGAATACATAATGTAGATTTTGCAAAGTTAAGTTCTGTTTGCTTTGTGCACGTATAGTTAGGCATTTTTAGACTTTTATGTGTCTCTTATAATATTTAAGTTAGGAAATTCGTAGGAATATTTTTGATATTGATTATTTTTTTATGCAGAGAATTAGAGACATGCGTGTATGAATGAGATATCGTGATATTATTGTTGTTGTTAACTTATTATAGCCTTTAAGATAGCAAGAGTACCGGAAACAAGAGTACCTGAAACAAGAGTACCGAAAATATGACAAAGAAAACAAGGCGGAAGTTATAGTTGAGTAACATAAAAGGTACACGGAAAGGAAATATTCTCACCTTTAATTTTGCGTGCTCAAATAATTGGCAATTTGGACAGGTCTTGTATTAATTGGAAGCAATTTCATTGAAAAATTGTCCTTTTGTTGTTGAATACTGTGATATAGTTTATTAAACTATTATACATTTCAACTTACTATTTTTATATTTTATAGACCTAGACAGTCGGCTTTGTTGACTGGTGGTTGGAGCTATTTAACATTTTAATTGTCCTTCCTTCTCTTGGGTTAGTAATTATTATGTTGAGGGGGGGGCGTGACTTTTATTTTAATCCATGTCATTGTTATATAAATATTCATGCTTATAGTTTTGAGACTCTCGTACTTCATTTAAAATAAATTATGTTTAGTCACATGTATTGCATTGACTGGCATGCATACATTTTGTTGTATGTTTTCACATTATCCAAACTCGGTTCGGTTTCTATCTAGTTAGAAAGACACTTGTAATCATAGGTGTTACAATCTTAATTATTATATCATTATATCATTCGCTAATTAAAAAAGAAAATAGTTTCTTTAACCTGTGTGATATACTCAGTGCTGAGAACTGACTGCGTATAAGCTTTACAATGCTATTTCAAAATTCAGATCAAACAAGACAATATAAGTTGGCTTGATCTTGTAATTCCTTTGAGTACGAATTTTCTCCATTTTGCAGAACGAATTAATTGTCTTTTGTGACGTTTCAACAAATTTCCCAACATTTAGA